>JAWWNJ010000105.1:600000-941925 GCA_037176885.1 Favolaschia claudopus
CCGTTGGCGGCAGTCCGAAAAGAGAAGACGAAGAAAAAATGTGCAGCATGTCGCGATCACAAATGTGTGCGAGCTGCAGAGTGTGCCGGGTCGGGGGGTAGAGATTTATGTTTCTGTGTGACTACTGGTCGGCATGCCGGTGCGCTGAAGAGAAGGAGAACAGCTCGCCGGCAGTAAGTACTAACATGTATTCCAAAATGGATCGTTGGTTGGTACCGTATATATATCACAAATCCGATCTAAAAGAAGAGTAGAGGAAGAGATAAACAGAGGTTACTCATCCTGTTCTTCTAGCTTGCATTAACAGATCTTTCTTTCTTCAGTTTTCGTCAGTCTGCACTCTTGATTACATAACGCCGTTGAGCAGCTTTACGATCAATCTAAACTGCTCAACGAATGTTTCTGCAGCTTCAACCAGTTCATCTGGGACAACTTTGGTCATACTATATAAGTTGTCTAATAAATTCGGCCACCCGCGAGGGCGGTTGAATTTTGTTTGCTGGGTGAATGAGCGCGGGTGAAGGTGAGGACAATTGAGTGACTATATTGACTTGATATTGGTGGATAGTATGAGGTGAAGTGGCGAAGTGGTAAAGTGTACAGTCGTGTTATGTCCTACCGGACGTTGCCGGTTCAATTCTGGCGCTCGGCAAGTGCCTTTTTTTCTCGTTTTTCAAGACGACCTCCAGACATAGCACATGAGCCCCGTTCCAGCGCTTGATATGCCTTTCTGCGACGATCTGCTGGAAGCTTCTGCTAACCGCTTCAGAAGTATCAGGCTATCATGGAAGCTAGTTTACACACTGCCCAGACGGCGTGCCGCACTGTGATTGACCCTAAATGAGACTCTGAAGTTCTCACTACCCTGTTGGTTTTAGCGCTTCAGGTTCGGTGTCAAGTTTGCCACATCATCCCGATTGACCACGTTGCATTGGGTCGCCTCACCTTCTTCTCTTTGAACTCTGAACCCACTAGAAGTCTTCAGGTTGGTGAGATGCTCACTAAGGTGCTGAGCACTCGATCTAAAATGTTTCTCAGTTTTCGCGGGTCGTACGACTCCATGGCTTCGTATCTCGCCTGGTTTGTGGTCGTCGGTATCTGTGTAGCTGCAGGATGGGTACTGCTGGATCGCAACCATAATTCATCGCCTCCCCTCGTCCACTTCTTCCGTCAGAGAACGAAAAACCCTGGAGTGCACCGGCTCATTTCTGAGTGTCAAGGCTACGATACACGCTCACAAAGCGAATCCATGCTCAGCCTTTGTGCTGCCCATTTGCGCGCGTCAAAGGTTATCAACCCCCGCAAACAACGGTTTGTGTGGATAGATATAGGTGGTGGAGATGGTGAGTGTGGAGCTTTGATATTTCCCCTTCTCTGACCCTTCTTCCGAAGGACAAAACATAGAGATCATGAGCAGACATATCCCATTATCGTCTTTCGACGCCATTTACATTATAGACCCGTCAGAGTCTCGGTTGGACGTAGCTCGACTGCGGATCGCAAAGAACAGCTGGACCAATGTTAAAACACTGTGCCAGCATGCGCAATACTTTGAGCTTCCGGGATGGTCGAATGGGATTCAACCCGAGGGAAGTGTCGGCTTCGCTACTCTTGCATTCACTCTTTCGACGGTAAAGAATCAATCCTGCATTCTTCATGCACTCACGCTCATGCTTTCCAGATTGAGAACTTTCATATGGTGCTAGATCGCGTTCATCGTGTTCTCTGCCCAGAAAATGGCCTGGTGGGAGTTGTTGACCTTTACACTCACGACATTCCCTACACCTGGGCAGACAAAACAGCGGACGGTTCAAAAGAACGATGGGGTTTCTTTCCCCGTTGGTTTTGGCCCATGTTGTTTGATTTCAACCAAGTACTTTTGATATCGTCGGTCTATCGCGCTTTCTAACACGACTCTACTCCTAGATTTGTTTGGGTCCTCATCGGCAGTCATACATCGATCACAAGTTCGGCATCGTGAGCGGACTGTTTTGGACCGTATTGTTCGTCATATACCAATGACCCAGGTGAAATACTGTCAAACCCGGAATCGCTATTTCCCGTTTCGATTGACGGTGTTAGTCTATATCCAATGTTGAATTCTTTCGAACTGCTTTCTGAGCATCTTCATCCAGCCCTTATTATATCTGGATTGGCCGACCTCGTTTGGAACATGCTTCGAAACAAGAGTTGAAACCAAGGAAACCCGGCAGCGACACCAATGTCGCACAAAATCAAACAGTTCCTTCCGAGCAGTTGGCCATTGCCAAAGATTCCGCCAAACCCATCACTCCTCCACTGAACGCTTTTCATTATCACGTTGGAACAGTAAATTACGACCATGTTCATTTTCCGTCGGTTCTGATTCATTGACCTACAGCCTTGGCGTGAACCATATGCTGAAAGCCCAGCACACAAACGATTCCGCACATACATTTATGCGTTTAGCTGGGTAACTTCGGTTGATGTCACTGACGAGCAAATACTCAGCGGGTCTTCACAGGAAGATCCGGAAGAAGACATGCGACATCTCGAATTGACTTCGGAGGACTCTGTATTGGCGATATCCAGCGCTGGAGACAATGTTCTCCATTATGCCATTTCTGCGAACCCCAAGCAGGTAAGCACAACAGTCGATCCACAATGCATAAATAAAAATCTAAACTTTTGGGCAGATTCATTGTGTCGACGTAAATCCCTGGTCAGTTCATTGTGTTCTTCGCGATCATCCGCTAAGTCTCCTCCACTTGATCAGCCAAGGTCATCTTCTCGAGCTAAAACTAGCGGCGATCCACGCTTTGGAATATGACGATTTCTTTGCATTATTTGGTCACGGCCGGCACCCCAACTTTCGCAATCTCTTGGACTCTAAAATTTCCCCTCACATCTCCGCTGCTGCTTACGAGTTTTGGTCTGCAGAAGACAGCGCCTTTTCGACTTCATTCTATCTACGCGGATATAGCGGCTGGGCAATCTACTTCGCTCAACTAGTTTTCAAATGTGCTGGGGTTTCCAAACATGTGAAGGAGTTTTGCGACGCTGGTTCGATCGCGGAACAAGAAAGAATTTGGCGAGCTCATCTACGGCCCGCATTACTGAACCCTCTTGTCACGGCCGTGTTGAAAAATCCCTTGTTTTGTTGGAATGCTCTCGGCGTCCCTGTTAGCCAACGTCAAATGCTCTTGACAGAGGGCAGCATCTACGAGTATATTCGTGATACACTGGATCCCATTGTATCTTCGCATGTGCTCAAAACGGGAGCTTACTTCTACCTGCTTGTCAACAAAGTTCCTTCAATTCTGATTTCCCTTCTGATTCATGTTGCAGACTCTTCTCGGCCACTACACGTATGAATCTTGTCCTGCGTATCTTACCCGTTCGGGGTTCGCCAAGCTGAAAGCCAATTCCTCAAAAGCACTCAGATCCTTCCACCTTTACACTGATTCAATTTTGAAGTACGAAGAAATAGCTATATCCGATATTCAACCCACACTGATCCTTTAGTATCACCAGTGTCGTCGGCGGTCTTCCTGACAACTCGTTGACAAGAGTAGTATTGATGGACCATCTTGACTGGTTTTCGCCTGGCACGCCGGATGTCGATGCGGAGATTCAACATATTCACCGTTCGCTGACCATCGGCGGTTTAGTTCTATGGCGCTCGGCTGCACGCAAGCCGTGGTACAACGCCAATTTTGAGGCAGCGGGATTTCGGGTTTCGTGCATAAGTATTAGAACGGATGCTGCGATCGACAGGGTGAACATGTTCGTTCTTGCACCTTGTACTCCTGATATTCGCTGACCTAGACGCAAGGTATGCTTCACTCTACAAGGCGGAGAAAGTGAAAATATGTGGCAGCACACTGGCGTGCAACGACGTGCGCTAAACAGAAGCTTGAGCTTGAGAACGTTGAGATCGAGTTGAGATCTCCGTCTTGTCGCCGCGTCCTATGCTCCGAGTCCTGAGCATCGGTTCATTGTAGTCATGGTTTTTTGTTATGGGTGGATGTGTTGGCTGGTAGGCAAATCATTTAGAAAATGAACGATTCCTTCATCTCCTCACGCAAGAGCGCTGTCGCCGTTGTACTACGCAAGTGAGACGGGCTCCCGACGAGCCCAACGTCCACAAAGCGAGTACTCACACCGCGGGCCATTGCAAAGTGAGGAGGGGGACGTGGAAGACCGGTCATAATCTCGCAATATTCATTTCAAAAATTTTTGAAAAACACTTCATATCATACGCATCTGAAGCTGCTCAGGCTCCGTCATACACATTCGAAACATCCTCAATGGCCATACACTCGTGAACGGACTGTGCTCGTAATTCACTGGCAGTCGGCGGCGCCTTCTCGTCGACATCCAAGAAACGACGTCCAATCTCTCCCTCTCGCATCCAGCTCATTTTCCGTGATTAAAACCTGGCGACTGGCAACGAGATACATACGCACTGTCTACTCCACTCGGCCCAGCTATCACTGCTGCAAACTTCGTGCCTCGCCGCCGCCGCCGCTCTCCAGCTCTTTTGCTGCACAGTTGCTTAGTCATAGCGCACTGCCACGCTGATTGGCATCACACTCAGGCACACTCCATTCGCGACAACGACAGGCTCGTTCGAAGATTTGTCCAGCGGTATGGCTGCGATTCTGCAACTGGTCGTCTCCTCTCCATCTCCGCTACCTCGACTCGAGCTTTAAATTCGTGCGCGACTGCGACAATGAACAGAAAGTCAGATAAACCCTTGTTAAGTGGAAAACTCGTGTCGGCTGCTCAGAAACTCAACGCCGTCCTTTCCATTTTTCGAGCCAAGCTTATTCATCCCCTCATCTGGTGATCTGCGAGACAACACACAGGACAATTTGCGCTCATTCTGCCAAACTAAGTTACAAGTTAACTTCACGCTGGCAAACTGCAGTTTTTTTGCCTCAGCTGAGCTTTTTTCTGCGCTGCCGGCCAATATGGCCGCGTTCCTACTGTTTTTCATGTCCTACATCCTCGCATCTCATACAACACATGGGACTGACTGGCTCATTGAGGTTCTAACTCTCTGTTCACTAATTTGCTTCTTTATTTATCCTTTAGTTCTACCGCGGCGGATCTGAATAGATTGCGGCCGTGAGCTCGGCTACGGGGTGGTAGAGAAGTCCAGGGACCGTAGTATACAGTAGTGCCCTGTATGCTCAGTTACTCCCTGGGCCCCGGCGTTCCTCAGTGGGACCGTGCCGTGTAAACTTCCTTCCTTCCTTCCTTCGCGAGTGATCGTCTACGTCTACGTCGACTCGGCAACGCGTCAGCACATTCGATGCATGCATGTGACAAATGTCACATGAGCGTGACACTTCGCGCTTGAACCACGACCACCTTGATCCACCAATCGGAAGGGATAGCAAAGTTTCCGCCACTGAAGGCAATCCGGAACCCAAGAATATGTAGGCCGTTCAAGGGCCGCGTTTCCAGAAAATAAAACCAGTGCTGTCGGGCTTCTTCATCTGCGGCACTTCAAGTTCTGACACGAAGAACGCATCTTGATACCCTGATATAGTTCTCTGCGGTCCTCACCAGGCCTGTGTAGATCGAGCACCGCCGCACCGCCAGAGTGTACGATTGGCGTCCCCACGCTCAACCACCGTGACGTCCGCACCTCAATATGAGTTCTGCAGCTTCTGCTGAGGGGTTAGTAGCTGCTTTCAAGTTGCCTCGAAACGGTTTTTTTGACTAAACGCTTGCTCAGACCCAATGACTCTCTCTCAATCTCAGTTTGGACAACGACAGCTCTCATATTCTGCATAGCGTCATATAGATTGTGGCCCCAGCTGAAATTTGTATATCACTGCTTTCTACGGCCCACCGAAGCTGAAGGAGGGGACCCGAAAACAAGGCTAGACCAGGCAAGCCTTCAGTCCATGGCGTTTTGCTTCTGCTCATCTCTCCTCGATTCCAGTTCTACGAGGGTCAAGCAGACATTTACGATGCTACACGTGGCAGATTGCTTCGGGGACGCAACACGATGGTCGCGCTTTCGGCTTCACACCTCAAAATTCTTCGGCAAAGGACGCCAGATAAACGATTTGTGTGGGTGGACATTGGGGGCGGAACAGGTCAACACTCTTGATTTGATGGCATCCGTGTATATTTTCTGAAAACAAGTCCAGGGCGGAATATTGAGATGATGGACAAGCACTTTCCTATAGAGAATTTCGACGCAATTTATCTCGTTGATCTTTGCGAGCCTTTGCTTGAAGTTGCACGCCGTCGCATTGCGCAGAGGGGATGGAAGAATGTAACGGTTCTGTGTCAAGACGCCTGCACGTTTTGGCTCCCGGAATGGCCAGTGGGGACAGATCCTCGAGGAAGCGTCGATTTTGTCACGATGAGCTACTCGATCACCATGGTATACCCAGTCTGCCTTCGACAATGCGTTCTGACGTTCAATTTTTTTTGTCAAGATAAACCGATTTTACACAGTCCTGGATCGCGTCGATTATATTCTCAACCCGACGACTGGTTTGATCGGGATAGCGGACTTTTATACAGCAGGATCGCAGGATTCACTCATCGATAAAACCATCGGTGGGACAGGAAAAGAATGCGGGTGGATGTTCAAGTGGGCTTGGCATATATTTTTCGAATTTGACCATGTAGGTTCGTATCGGCTTCATTACCACAATCTCACGAATGATTTCGGCAGTTATATCTGGGTTCCACCCAGCGCGCATACCTGGAGCATCGGTTCGGTACTGTGAGCTCACTTCATGTCTTCAACATAATTCCGGTGATTGCTGAAGCTCAGTGTTTAGATCAAGACGTACAACGGCCGCAACCACTTCGTCATTCCACATCTCATTCAAATGTAAGCAAAACAACAATAGTGCCGATCTTGAATCAGCTGACACACTCCAGCCCGTATTTCACCTGGCTTGGCCGAGCACGCTTCCCAGAAGACTATCCCCTGGACCGCAGCCTTGAAATAGAATACGCTTCCAGGAAATTCAAAACTCCGGGTCTTAAACCCCAAGGCGTACCGCTGACGCCGTTTCACTATTCTATCACAACGGTCGGTTCATTTTTTTGACGAAGGGAGTGTCTCTGTATATGCTGACTGTGCATGCAGCATTGGCGGCTTCCGTATTTAGATGAACCAGAGCACGTCACTTTATCCGACAAACCAAACTGGGCAGTCGGTTTTGTGTGTTGTCCTTTTAAATTTCGCGAGGAGAGGCTGACTTGACAAACAAGGATGATTACCGAGAACTCATGCGAAATCTAGAAATATCACTGACATCCAATGATTCTGTCTTGTTGGTTTCTAATGCGAGCGATACTGCTCTGCACCTTGCTATAAATTTCCGACCGAAGCAAGTATGTATGTTTCCATGTCTTTTGCCTCAACCGAGGTTGAAGTCTTCATAATCAGATCCATTGCGCCGATCCCAATCCTTGGTATGTTCTCTTCTGTCTCCAGCTTTCAAACTATGTTCAAACTCAACCCTCAGCCGGAACCATCTCCTAGAACTCAAACTAGCTGCAGCACAAACCCTAGAATACGAAGACTTCTTCGCCTTATTCGGAGAAGGAAAGCACCCCGCCTTCCGAGCGCTACTAGACTCAAAACTCGCGCCTTACCTATCATCTGCTGCCTATCAATTCTGGAGACGCCACGAGACCGCCTTTTCTTCGGCGTTCTACCACTACTCCAGCGGATGCAGCAAATGGGCTCTCTCTCTGATTCAGCTGATGTTGGCAATCCCCGGCGTTTCGAGACATGTTGCTGCCCTGTGTGATTCGGAATCGGTGACTCAGCAGGCGTTGATTTGGCAGACGAGATTGAGGCCGATCTTTTTCAACCGTATGGTGGCGTTACTATTCGAGACTCCAATTTTCTGTCACAAGGTCCTGGGGCTGTCGTATGAACGGTGGAAAGTTCTGCTTCAGAAAGGTTTGTTGGTTCAATTGGACCGTGATTGCATCAACTTTCATTCATCCACAGGTGGCGTTTTTCAACATGCACGAGACACCCTGGATGCGGTTTTTTCAACCTATCTCCTCAAAACTGATGTGCACTTCTGGCACTTGGTTCGTGCGGCGGTCTTCTGAATTGTCGGCGGTTCTCATAATTTGTTCAAGATTTTGACCGGACGGTATTCCGCTGAGTGTTGTCCGGAATATCTCACGCGCTCAGGCTTTGAACGCCTAAAAGCGGACAACGGCAAGACCACGGATGCGTTTCAGCTTCATACCAAGCCTGTGGTAGAGTGAGTTCACATAATTCCCAAGGCTGTTGTTTCGAAGAACGTTGCTGATTGTTTCGATGCAGCGCCTTGAGAAAGCTGGCAGCCTTGTCTCTCAAGTATATCTTCCTGATGGATCATGTCGATTCAGAAAGCGAAGTCGAGGATCTGGTTTCTGAGTTGGATAGGGTGTTGGTTCGAGGCGGATCAGTCTATTGGCAGTCCTTCATGCGGGATCCAAGCTATAACAAAGTTTTCAAACTCGCGGGTTTCGAGGTTAATGCGTTGTTTGTGAGGGACACCTCGCCTTCGCGGAAGCCGATGGACAAAGTGAACTTGTATGTTTTACTTTTCTCCTTGGCAGATATGTGAACTGATTCGACCGCAGATACGCGTCCTCGTACCAGGCCACGAAATAAGTTGAATTTATATTGTGCTGGTACTTTTGGTTTCACTCGCGATGAATGCTTTTAGAGTTACCATGATTTGGTAGACAAAGCGCTTGGGTATTCGAATGACTTGGAAGGTGCGGACTGTGACAGCGTTATGTACCGGTAAAATCCAGGATTCATTAATGCAGCGTTCAAATGGTCGATGCTCGTATTATGTGACTCGTGATCTATCTATCTATGTATGAAACTGGTCCAAGCGTTATGGAGCGTGCGTATATGACTCTCAAAGTCAAGAAACCCTCGAATCCTCCCAAGATGTCCAAGAAAGAAAACTCTGCATATATTCAAGTTAGCGCGAGATCCGCTTCAAACATGGGCATTCTCACCTATAAAAGACGCCTACATCGCACTAAGCATGATCTCAACACGTCTCCACTGTGGCTCCTCGAACGACGCCAAGGATGCGGAAACCAGTGCTTGATCGGGAAACACTGTCCGCTCTGGCGGCTGCTGCTTCTCGACCTGGGACATAGACGCTCTCCGTATACGGCTTCTGCGATTGGCGCCGCGTACACTCTGTACGAACCACACTGCATGGCCGGGGAACGCCAGTGCCAAAAACAATGCCGGAAGGTAGCTGCCTTGTACCACAGCAAGCCCGCGGGAAGTACAAAGCGCGTAGAGGAGGAAGAGGTGGAAGAGGATGCGGGTGACGAGGAATGTAGCGCAGAACAAGCCGTCATGGCGGACGCGAGGGTGGAGGAACGACAGCGCCAGGTAGGCTGTGGGGAGCTCCATGACCAGACAAAGGCAGAAGAAGTGCGCCCACCGGCGATGAATGAGAAACTGTATGAGGAGGATGTACGTGCAATGGTGTATCCATCCCCAACAGATCGTCACGCTGCTGCGATAGTATTTGCATCCTACAATCAAGTCGGCGAGGAGAGAGCCTTGGAAGGCTCGACATGTCAGCGCGGCGAGGTGAAAGCGCGGATGGAGAGCTCTGAGGTCGCCACGGGACCAGACAACGTCGAGAACAAAGGGCGCGCTGCAGAGGGTGGTGAAGGCGCTGGCAAAGCCTGTGATGATCCATGCTCGCTGTCTTTGAGTCGTGTAGGATTTCTGGAGCGCGTGGTATAGCAAAATACTAGCACTCGCTGCGGCGATACCGGTGAGGGTCGAGTCGTAGAGCATGAGGGTGGTGGTTGGAAGGAAGGGCTTCAAAGAACCCGCCACATCGCAGCCCCAGCGTTAACGTTGGCATTGAGATGTTTTGATTGCCGAGCAAATTTTGGCGGCCACCCATCCCCACAAATTTATTCTGAAGCTCATCCTCGTCGTTCTACTACATCTACTATTGGCTAGCTGTGCTTTTTGGCTCGCATGAAGACCTCGAAACACCCTCAACTCAAGCCAGAACTCGAGAATTTCTACCGCTTCCCCTTACCGTTCGGCCCTGGCTAGAGAACGTGCGTGGTATACCCATCAGCAGTCGTGTAGGGTGCTGAGGGCCTTCAAGAGACGCGACGTTGAGTTCGACGAGCAGTGCCTTGGATCTGCAGTGGGCAGCGTGATGCCCCAGATTGTAGAAGATTTCCATCGTGCTTATAGCTCGATATCCGACAACACTTCAGGCTGCAGAGGCTTCAAAACTTTGTGCGGCCTTGGAGGCTTCCGTACTCCAGCCCTCTCGGATTTCGAGAGCCAATCGTTAGATTTATGCGCAACGCGGATATTCTGTGGAGCATAACATGAACACAACAGAGTGCCATTTGAAGCAATGCGCGCACCTCTGCTGAGTTGTCGATCTGCAAAGAGTCGTCGGGATCGTTGGGCTTGGGTGTTCGGGTTAGGAGTTTGAGCTTTTTCTCGAGCAGGGATAGCTGTCCAACCAATGAGGATGGAGTTTGCGAGCAGAACAGAAGTTCAAGCGTACCCGTTTATCACGCCTCGTAACCTTCGCCCGCAACGCATCACTCTCGTCTTCCCTCGCACTCAGCTCGGAGATCTGCCGCTGTACCGTCCGATTCAATCTCGCCGTTCGCTCCTTCTCCACCGTCAACGCCTCGTGCGTCTCCCTCTCCAACGCAGACGCCTTCGTATACGCGGTTTGCGTGTTGGCGAGCATTCTGCGGAGGTGTTTAATCTCGTCTTCCTTTGATTCGGCTACTTTGAGTTGGCGTCGCAGTTCCTCTATCTGAGCGGTCATGGCGGCGATTCGATCGTTGGCGAGGTCTAGCTCGATGAAGAGAGGGTATATGCGATCTTCCAGGTTTTTTGCGGCATCGAGGAGTAGGTGGCGCTGTTGCGGTATCTTTCGTCAGTGAAGCTGTAGATTCAACGATTTAATGGGGAACGGACGCACCGTCACCTCGTCCTCATCCCCACGAGAGTCCTGCAGCGCATCACAAAGTTTTTGTCCAGCTTTCTGTACGCTTAAAGGGACAGAACTCGGTCTGATACTGTCAAGATCTTCGATTAACGCCTGGGATTTGTCCGTAGCCTCAGCAAAGGTAAGGTATATCTGCACAGGTTCTTGAGAGCCCTTTGGATGTCGACATATAACGCAGGTGCGCTTTGAACAAGTCTTTTCAGTGCAGACGAGGCAGAGTCCATGACCTAGACGTTTGATGATGCGTTATTTATTGAGAATCGCTGTAAGACACGGATGATAACTAGATTACCGCAGGATGGAAGGAATCTGAAGAGGTCTAATGAATATGCCTCTAGACAAACGTCACAGCGTATTTGGGTGCTCATTTTGCAGATGTAAGCCTATATCCATGTAAGGTACAAAAGTTGAGTTGGCGGAAGTCATTCACCTATGATATACAGGGCGTTTTCGTGGTTAAAGAGCAAGAGGCGTTTGTGACCGTGACGGACGCGTCGCGTAACACGACGTGACAAAGTCACGAGGCTCATTCCTCCTTTTCCAAAACTTCGACTTCCAAAAGACACAGTCGCTGGCTTTCCGACATGTCCGAAACCTCCAATTCTGCCTCGACCTCCGCTGCCGAAATCACCGAAGCAGAAGAACGTGCCACTAAGGCCGAAAATGCCAAAAATATGGTCAGTGGCTCGGAGCTCTCTTTCTACGAAATTTGTGACCGACTGGAGTACTTGTAGGGCAACGACTACTTCAGGAAGGGAATGTACAAAGAGGCTGCAGAACGCTACAATGCTGCAGTCGAGATCAACGGCACCCAGCCAACATATATGTCCAACCTTGCTGCAACGTACTTGAAATTGGAAGAGTGCGTCTCAAAACTTTCGAAAGGGAATTCGGTAGGAAAGGTTGACACTGGGAACTTCTAGCTACGAACTGGCTGAGAGCGCTGCGGGTATGGCGTTGCTTTCCGACCCTCGTATGATCAAGGCTCGTTTTCGGCGTGGTCTCGCTCGTAAAGCCACTCGACAACTACGAGCGGCAGCGGCAGGTGATCTTTCTCCTTCTTTTCTTTCAGCAGCATTCTTATGCAGAGCAGACTTTGAGACGGTCTTGGGGCTCGACCCAGCCTGCGCGGAGGCAAAATCTGAATACGTCGCAATATGCCAACGAATTGTAAATGACGAAGACGACGAATCGAATATCTGGGAAATTGACCATTGGGACCATCCTCCTCCGGACGCTGCACCTAAAGATCCTCTTCCGCTTTACGAGTTCAAAGAGATCATAGACGACTGCCGTCGAGCCGCCGGTTTGCCTGTGGATAGCGAGGATGCCAGTGGCAAGGACCCGCGCAAGGCTGGTATTCCCTGCAAGCACCACAATCGCAAGCCACTCGGCTGCGCAAAAGGGTCTGCGTGCTCTTACTCACATGAGCCAGACGCCAGAAGCGTTCCAGATAACGAGTCCGTTTTTTTCTTGATAGTTTTTTCACTTGCAGTTAACGAACATCCTAGAGGGCGGAATGTCTGCCTCTACTTCTTGATGGGATCCTGTAAATTCGGCGAACGTTGCTTTTACTCCCATTCCAAAGAAAATCTCTCGGAGGACTGGACCAACGCGAAACGCATCCCCGGCGTTAAAACCTTCATTCGTGATAATGAGGCCGAAATTCGCGACCGGCGCTACCTGGAGAGGTATATGGGCAAGGGCCCTTTCGCGCCAGAGCCTGTCATTTCTATCAAGCGCGCCATCGATGAAATTAAAGCCGAAAAAGCTTACGAAGAGATGATGGATGCGATGTTTGCACCTGAGCTACCTGAGCCATTCATCCTCCACCTCACGCTGAACAAGTCCACTGAGGTCCCCAAGGACATCTTGGCTAGCCTCCGGGAACTCGTGGACGTCGCTCGAGTCAAGAAACAGGGCAAAGCGCTCGACCTGCTGGCAGTCGTAGGGGATGCCTGCGTCGGGATTTTCATAACTGACGCAGGCATCACTCTGCCTAAGCACAAAGACCTGCTCTCTGAGATCGTTGCATACGCGCGTAACGGCGGGACTGTCGTTATAGGCGGGACGTTCAAATTACTGGACGGCAACAAGCAGGTCGATCTTACGCCCGCGCAATTCGAAGACTTCTTCCAAAACGGCTGGGGTCTTCCCTGGAAGCTCGGCGCCAAACGCCCACGAAAGATGTTCGCTCGGAATCGCGAAACAGGGTTGAAGCCACAGCCGCCTGCCCATCTGCCGGATTCACTCAGCTTGAACGCCATCCATCTGGCCGGCGTCCGGGCGGACGCTGCGCTGTACCTTCCTGTGGAACATTCGCCTCCGGGTTCGAAGACCGCAGCCCCCCGCCATAATGCCCTGGTCGAGACACCGGTGGTCGTTTCCGAGTTTGGCGAGGGGCGCTTGTGCTTCATGAGCGATTCTGGTGCGGATTCTCTCGCCGATGATGTCGTATTGGCAATGTTTGGACTGCTGCAGCGGTCCGAAGATTGAATTCAGCTTGCGGCCCGCCGCTCATGCATGATTACTTTACTGGTCCTACTAAAATTCTATGTATCTATTAGCGAACATTCATGTATATTCAGTGTACTCATTATCCCTCACCATTTTTTTCGGATTTTTCTTGTAAGTAAGATTCTTTGTTGATGCTTGAGGCTTTCGACAATCATAAATAAATTACCCCTAACCCAAGTTGAACTCAAGAGGTGGATGATCTTTGGATCGGATACACGCATCAACATACGTAAGGTACCCTCCCCCCCCAAATGCGGAAGTATCATCAATTTTGAATCCTGCGGCCTTGCGCGCACGTCTGGTACAGAGAGCAGGCAGTGGGGTATCTTGAGGTGCGCTTAGGTCGTAGGCCAACTTTCAGCCTGCGTGTGGATTCTAATGGGATGCACTTGCCTTGAAGATATTCGAGGATGACCATTGTTGCTGACGCAGTCGAACAAACGGCATGAGAACGTGACCTTTTACGTAGGATGATCAATGTGATCGATCCAAAGATCATCCACCTCTTGGTTGAACTTGACCTTCACCCTCATGGCAGACACGCTGGAGCCAATTGTCATCCCGCCTATCAAGGTGGACAAGCATTTTACTACCCTGGGTTCCGGCCTGCTATACGAAGGCCAAGAACGCGTCTCTGCAGACAGTCTGCGGTCTTTGCTTCTTTCAAGTGGCGGTCGAAATGGTATCTCGGATAGAGACAGGTACGCGAAGATCGCTCGCGCCGAATCCCAATTCAATTCAGTTTGTATTCCAGGTCCAAGGCTTGGTGGGGAGCGCAGGTTTTGTTCTATGGGCTGAAATTCACCCAGTCTATGACAATCACGCAACTTCGGACGCAACTTGAAGACGCGTTGCGCGACAAGAACAAAGGGTTGCGTGTTCCTCAAAACTTGCTTGACCTGGAGTACAAGCACAACAAGGAATTCCGCGAGCTGAACGCGCAGGTTCGTGAAAAGACCGGAATGAATGGCACAAAGAGGAAGAGGGAAGCAGACGCGCCGGCCGCGCCCAAGGCGAGCAAATCCAAATCCGCCGCCGCAGCTGAGCCCTCTGGGGACGGTCCCAAGAAGAAGCCGCGTGTCAAGCAGACGGAAGAGGTAAATGTCGTAGTTGTTAACGTGCAGGTAGGGACCACTGCGAAGCCCCGCGCAAAACCACCCGCCAAAAAGACGGCACCCGCAGCGCCGCCACCCCTCCAACCTCCCCATATTCCGCCCCCGCAAGCAGATGCGCCTAAGCAACGCGTCAAGCAGACCGCGCGGAAGACCACAGGATCCAAGCCGCCGCCGATGCCGATGGGCGGCGTCGCCATTGATGTCAAACCTCTAGTGAAAGACGCGCCCAAATCGCGCCCGAGGCAGACGGCGGTCAAGACCACAAACTCTGGAATGGACGTCGATGTCAAGCCACGCACCAAGCAAACCGCGCGCAAGACCGTCAAGGTCGAAGACTTTGATATGCCTGCCGCTTCCTCTTCCGCGATGCCTGCTACAGCAGGGCGACCGAAGCAAACTGCCAGGCGCGGAAAGCCCTTTGCCGAACCTCCCTCGCGATCCACCTCCGCGCGCACGGACATCGTGTCGGGTCATTGGTCCATCGACTGCCCTTTCATTGCAGACGAATGGGACGAGTATGACCCCGACAGCTTCCACATGAACATCGTCGCCCGCGGCAGCACCTTCGAGGCCGAGTTCGAGCTGGGGCTCATCAGGGGGCTGCTGCGTTGCGACCGCATCGAGCAACGCGGAGCCAATGGTGTCTACGCGACTGTTCGCTGGGCGGGACAGGAGAACGAGGGGCCGGTATGCACCCCCAGCGCAAGCCGATCGGGATATATCAAGTTCACGGGCGACCGTCTGAAGGGCAAGTTGAGCGATGTGCCATGCTGTGGGGAGGACGGTGTGGAGTTTGAGGGCAGGTGGGAAGGGAGCGCCATGCAGATCAGGGCGACGTGGAACGACTACGATGAGGATGCGTACGAACGTGCCAATAGGGCCCGCTGGGGCAGTCGTTGGTGAAACTTGAATCTAATGGCTTTTAGCACAGTCATCTTGGTAATCTTCAAGTAGGTTTTGATTTGGTTCGATATAACGAGAATGTCATATTCCTAGCACCCCTCTTGCTTCAGGCTGTATTTTCTTTCGCTGAAAACCGTGTTGTTCGCCATGCTGGTTTCCGTTGAAGTCGACTGCCAGCAAAGGGCCTGCGAAGATAACTCGGCAAAGCGCTTCTTTGGGCACTCAGGTTCTCAGGCTGTGATCCTCGGTCAACCGTTTCTTTTGGTTTCACCCAAAGTTCACCTTCTTGTGCTTGTGTTCTGCAATGGCAGCGCATGTGTCTTCTGCTCCCTGTTCACACCGTTCCTCCAGCTCTGCATCCCGGCCCATCGCTGGCAGCTGAGACCGGATCCGGTTAGGAATTTAAACACCTCTCTATAAACGATTGTCTTCAACATACGAGAGATCTTACCAGTCTAACTTTAACCACCACCTAGAACTATGATTGGTCTGCTTTTGCTTCGACGTGCTCCCGCAATCATCTTTTGTTAGATGGCGACGACGTGATTGCCATTCAATCTGGATCGGCGACCATACGAGCCTCAAGCTTGAGGTGAGAAGCTATTTTCAAGTCGTCTAAAGCGCGCATCTTACACACATCGCGTTCGTTAATCTATAGTGCCCACATGTGGAACCACTTTCAGCGGTGGCCCTTGACTGAATGATGTGGCGTCAGATGGTATTTATTCGAAAGCAGTCTATGACTGGTCCCTTGAATCTTTCGACTCCCTCATCTCCACTTTTGACTCTGTGGTCTTCGATTCAAGCTTCGTTTTGCAGGGTTCGCTGGTGCTTGCAATATGCCTCGAAGTATGTATACAGTTGCTCTCTGTGCTCACCCATGCTCATCCTCCGCAATCCTAGCCGTATCGAATCGTACAATTGACGACCAATTCGGAGACTCGGTGTCTGGGGCTCTACCAGTATATAACCCTGCTCCAAACTGGAATGAGGTTTCGAAAGATCTCCTTCTCATTCTCTTTGCAAGCTCATCTAGAATCCCTAGGGCGCCTCCTGCAGCAATTGTGCCATCCGCCCAGATCCCGCTTTGGCATTCAATCACACCTGGCGCGACAACTCTCAGTTTCCCGGTGGGGCGTCTGTTTCCCTGACGCTCGAATTCACTGGTACGTCCCGGTCTGGGTACTCGTTTTTGATGTCTTTGCTGTACTTACATTACAATGTTCGTTCCCAAGGCACCGCCGTATGGGTCTTCTGCGTTGTTCCTCCAATCACAGCGAATGCTATAACGAACTACAACTTGAGCTACAGTCTAGATAGCGGGGCTCACCAAGGCAGATTTGCGTTCACGCCAACTAGCCGGACCGATTTTCTTTACAACGTCACCGCTGTAGCTCTCTCCTCTCTGCCCAACACGGCGCACACTCTTTCAGTCGCAACGGACGACGCGGCCAATGGTTCTATCTTCTTGTTTGATTATGCGGTTTATACGTGCGTGCTATCTTCGTCTCTAGATACCCAACCAAACTGACGCCTGATTATCATTAGTACGGAAGAAGACACAGCAGAGCATTCGTCGATTAGCGCTGGTACAATCGCCGGATCCGTTCTCGGCGGCTTGGTTCTTGTCCTCCTCCTGGTCGTGTTGTCCATAGTGTTTTGGAAACGTCGAAGACAGCGGCTGAACAGAGAAAGGATCCTTCCGGTGGTGGAACCTTTCTCTATGGCTCAGAGCCCCGTTACACCTACCTTGGTGACTGAGCCAACAAAATTCAATAGTCCGACTACTCTTACCAGCTCTCCCTCCGAGTTGGTCCACCAACTCCAGCAGTTATTGACCACTGCTATAACTATGGAACGCACCGGGACTAGCGAGAGGTCACCGCAGAGCCCTTCGTCGGGTATCTTGTCGAATCCTCCCGATGTCCCGCCTCCTGTTTATCAGCCTCGCTTTGAGTAGCGGCTTTCCAACAAGCTAACAAATTCCATTCCTTTGTAAAACTAGTGTACATCTATTTTCAAAATTTGAAGCTCCAAGCCAAACGTACTGTGATACATTAACAAAGAAAACGTACATGCAATGGATACAAAACGTGATGATAGATAAAGAAATAACGGTGGAAATACAACAAATCCAAGTGTGTTCGTTAATCAGCAGGCCGTCCACGTCCACGTCGTCCCCGACTGCTTTGTTCTTCATCCGATGAGTCTTCCTCGGGTTCGTTACCACTAGTGCTAGTCGTCTCCTCCTCCTCAGGTACAGTTCGCACCGCCCGCCTATGAGACGACTGCCGCCTCGCCTCCCTCCTTGCATCCCGCTCACTCAAAGTCCTTTGTAACATCTCCTGATTCCTCGCATCTTCCGGCGTCGAATATCTCCTTTGGCAAACCAATTCGAATGTGCACGGCAGCACATCCCCACATACAGTTCGTACCACCCGCTCGTTGTCGCGTACGCCGCCAAACGACGTGGCCTGGCCCAACCAGTCCATTCTCATCATCCCCTGCTGTAGCTGCCCCCCGGGGACCCCGTGCGCGCGCGAACGATTATATTGGTATGCCTGACGGACGGCGTTTTGTTTAGCGGGTGAGAGGATCTCGTACTCCGCCCTGCCGGAGAGGGCGCACATGTCGCGGCTGATGGATTCGATGACCTCGCCGCACGTTACTCCGATATCGCGATGGCGCGCAACAACTTTGATTACCCACGGAAAGGTTTCTGATACGAGTTGGAGGACGGTTACTCGCGGGAAAGTCGCGGGCTGCTGCCTCCCGTTGCTCCACGACATATGTGAGGGTTCGTCCGATCGCTGGCACTGATTCGAGGGGAAGAGCATGCTCCACTTGAGGAATGGCGCCTCCGTCTCGGTGTCTGTTGGTTGTATGAGGGGGTTGAGTAACACCTTGGCGTGAACGGCTCGTATGAGGAAGGGTTCGAGGACAGGTCCATCTAAGTGCATGTTGAGAGGAATCAAGGCTTATGATGATACAGAGATACTTACAGTGAGGGCCGGCCTCAAAATGGTTGATTTTGTCGCTACTTGCTTCTTGCGGACGAGACTGCTCGGCCATCCCGTACCCAGCTGCGCCTCCGGCAGAGCCAGCAAAGCCACCGAAGCCGCCAAAGCCCAGTCCAGGATTCATGCCCATACCCTGCATCATTCCTGGCATCCCACCGGGCATTCCTCCCATTCCCATTCCTCCCATCCCCATTCCCATTCCCATTCCCATCCCATGCATCATTGGGCCGCCGCCGTGACCAGTCATTCCCATTTGAGCCTGTGCCCACGGCGGAGGCGCTGCACCTGCTGCAGCTCCCCATGGATCAACAGCAGCTGCGGGAGTGAAAGGCCCGCCAACGCCGGCCCCGCCCCACGCTGCGGCTCGTATTTGTGGTGGAACAACTGGCTGCTGGGCGAACGCCATTGGATGGCCAGCGGGTACGTACGGAGAGGGTGCGCCATGAGCGGAGTATGGCGTTCCAGGGGGTACAGCACCCCATGGTGTCCCGGGAAACGCTCCAGCTGGCGGCCATCCTGGAGTCGCTCCACCGAATGGAGGATATCCATGGCCGTGTCCATGGCCCATGTCGGGGGGCAGCTGCATTTGTGGTGGAGGTGGGCCGGTCCCCGGAAAATATTGAGGCATGCCAGCTTGAGGAGTGGTGTAAGGGAGAAATGGTGTGGATGCGCCGGCCGTATATGGAGTGTTTGGATAAACAGGATAACCCCCTGCAGTTTGCGGCTGGGCCGCCCAGGATGGGTATTGCGGATTCGCGCCGGTGGGTGCGTGGGGGACAAGGGGAGGTTGCGCTCCGGCGCCCGGCGACGGAACCGGAGTATTGAGTGGGGGAATAAACGGAGTGGTGGCAGGTTCCGTCATCGTGTTTTCGTGACTATTCGGGCGACCTGTGAGCAAGTGCTATGTTCGCGACGCGTGTCGGTCGCGCAATGCGACGCGTTGACTCGAATTCCGAGGGCGATCTGGGCAGAATACATCAACAATTTAGATGGATGCCTAGAACGGGATTTGACTCACAAAATGGCGTGGGGAATGAAGTCAAGGGTATATCAAGGCCGAGGCAGATATTCCAAGTAAGGTCGACTCTAGCAGAGATGAAATAGCTCCCAGTTTGATGCAAGTCCTTAGAAAGAAAGCCAACAAGACCAAAAGTTTCAATGATCAAGACCCCGAAATCCTCAGGTCAAGCAAAGCTGTTGAATCTAGATCGAGGTGGTATACGTGTAATAGAGTCTTAATTCCCTGGTATATGAGTCCTAGTCGTGAAAATGAGCCAAAAACGCGTAAAGATGGGGAGGGGGAGAACAAGAACGAGTTGTTTGGTCCCGCGTCCAGCAACTTTGTACTCCCGCTTTCTCTGCTTTTACTTCCACGCAGTTACCTTGCAACCTTAGCTATCTGGCTTTCACCTGCCTTATTCTCCGGGCTTCTCGTTCACCAGCCTGTATACCGCTTCATCTGGAATGCTTGTATAGCCCGTCCTGGGCGTCTAAACGCACGAGGCTGCGGCCAATCGCCTTTCTCGAATCCAAACCCTGGCAGTGGGTGAACACCCGTGAAGATCTGTTAGACCTGTACTAGGCTTGATTCTGAACGTACTCCTATCAATTGGTGCTTGCGGGCCCCCGAAAATGCCATTCTTTTGACGTCTTCGTATCTCTCGTATCCCATGCACAGTCCGCATGCTAAATTA
Organism: Favolaschia claudopus; assembly: GCA_037176885.1. Lineage (NCBI taxonomy): Eukaryota > Fungi > Basidiomycota > Agaricomycetes > Agaricales > Mycenaceae > Favolaschia > Favolaschia claudopus. The sequence goes on from JAWWNJ010000105.1 coordinate 620,259, forward strand.
CCACACTGCGGCCGCTCATTTCCGCCAGCCTGTGTTTCAATCGATATCCACAATGCGATGAATCTTTCGGTTTCATTATTCCGCATCTTTCTGGAATCACCGCAATATGTGGTCTGCGTCTGGATGACTCTTTCTGCCGAACCGCTCCAGCGGACAAGCGATGACCATAGCCAACAGTCTGGTGCACAAGGACTATATCTCTATAGTGAGCCTTGTCGCTGGGCGGATATCTCTTGCTTCCTCGGAATCTCTTCCTTTCTTGTCCCGATACCAGCCTTGAAGAAAGGACTCAAGTGTGCCAACTCTCCTCGCACAATCACTCTCTCTTCAAAAATCTCCACAGCATTTTTGAGGCACCGCCTCTACGCGTAGCTCAGAGTACAAGTTTTACAGGCGTCGATGTACTAAATTTAGCGAGGATACAAGGGCTTGAAATACAAGAGGTATTGCGATGATAGGGATAGGGATATGTGTAGGAGAGATATAGTGTGTTCTGTGATAGAATTGTCTCATCTCGCCCAATGTGCGTGATGACGGAGACGAATGGAACTGGAGGGTAAGCCATTAAGCCACCAGATCCATTACAAAAATATTCGGGGCTTTGAATCCAAGCCGCGACTGTGCGTAGTTGTTGTCCTTCCGCAGACCCTCGAAGAACGTACGCTCCCTCAACCAGTCTGCGTGATGAGTTAGTTCAGTCAAGCAAAGATAAAGCGGGCAAGCATGTCAAGCAAACGCACCGACACGTTTGTACCGAGCCGGCGCCGTGGGTGGCGTGGCGTAATAGCCGCCAGGCCACCCACCGGGGCCCGCCTGATTGTGCGCAGCCATGCGCTTCACCTGCTCCTGCAACCGCGGCGCAAGAGCAGCAAACTCCGGATCCGTGACGAAGTTCTCTGTATAGCTAATTCCGACGACCGTCAATCGCGGCTCGAGAGAGAGACAGGGAGCACGCACTCCTTCCACACGGTGGTACACACATCGTTCATAGTCACCCCGCGCTCGTTCTTCACGATCGTGCACCATGGGCTGACATTGGTGATGATGATGAGCTGCTGCACGCGCGGCAGCGTCGCAGGCTGATCTTTCTCCGTGAACTGGAGATCTCGGTCCCGCGCGTCGGGGTTGAAGCCCCCCGTTTGACCTGCAAGATAACAGTTGCTAGTCAGCATGGACCGCGATTTGTCTGGATCTTGTGGGTACCAGTTATCACGTTAAATACAAGATGGAAATTGGCGTTCTGGTTGGCAAGGATGGGGTTGAGTTCTAGCTCGGTGTTGAGGAGGTATAGATCTGTCTGAGAGAGGACCGGGCCATCTCGAGGACAATTCAGCTGCTGGATTATTGGCGAAGCAACAACAAGACGAACAGAAAGCCCCAGCTGTCCATTTCCCAATATTGTCGGCAGCCATAGGTGGATATCCGGGCTATGTACAGAAGAGCGAGAGAGAGTCCCTCGAACAGAGGCCTTCCAGCCGCAGACAGCAAAGATCGTGAAAACAAGGCAAGTAGGTTAGAGACAACTTAAAGAAGCAACAAGGCAAGCGGCGCTTCTTGTAGTCTTGCCATGAGGCAGTGGTGATCGGGGAGATGATTGGCGAATATTCAAGCTAAAATCTAACCGATAAGATAATCGGACGACCAGTCTCGGAGGACGCGTTTTGAGTCAAGGAAAGTCAAAAGTATCGGAAATCAACGTGGATTTCATTCAATTCCACACATATCACACACAAGTACAGATGAGAACTAGATTGAGCCTTTGACTCGGACGGTTAGCAGCGTATGGACCTATTCCAAACCTATTCGGAAAAAAAAAAGAATCATTCTGGAGACAAGCACGCCGCCAGACACGAACTTACCTGTCTATCCGTCACGGATTGTGTTAAACTTGGTCATTCTGGGTAGAGGGCATGCGCCCATAGCATATACAGCCTCAACTGCTGCGTTTCTCGCGCAGTCGTTCTTCGACCTGTGCCTTCTTCTGTTTCAGAGCCTCGACCTTATCGTCCTTGGTTGCGTCGTAGTCGACATGATTTTGATTGAAACTTTCCGTTCATCAGTATCGCGATTCGATGGAATGCTCGAGAGAAAGGCGACGTACGGATTTTCCGGGGACTTCTGGAATTGCTTGAAAATCATGTCCTACAAAATCATTCAGCGCCTGGATGCGACCGATCGAGATGCGGGTGAACCTTGTATTGCTGTAGACGCAAACCGGGATGCTGCGGGCTCGTGGTTAGTCGATGTGGATGGCGGGCAGTGATCATTCTCAAACCTCTGCGCGCGCATTCGGTAGCTCTCGTTCCTGGTAGGCTTCGAAAGCCGCCTAGAATTTTACATGTGAGCAAAAGCACAGCAAAAAGTGTCGTGGACATGCCTTGAATCGCCGCTGTGTACACAGATGTCAATGAAAGAAATGAACGAGATTCACGAGGCAACAGCACGGACCTCGGGATGGCGCTCGATACCAGCCGCCTGCTGACCGACGCTGGCTTTATCCATCTTCGCGGTCACAACATCGAGCAGATCCAACGCGTTGTCGATACCAGTAGCGCTAAAGCTCTCTGTCTCTTCCTTCTCTTTACCTTTGCCAGACTCAGAGGCGCTAACATCAGAGAGACCACCGCCAGCAGCAATCGCCCCTGGACCCGCAGGCTTCTGTGTCTTCTTAACAGCCTTGGGGGCGGCTTTGACCTTAGATGGCGCAGATGCTTCCTCCTCCGCCAGTAGCCTCGCGGTCTCCGCCTTTCTTGCAAGATCCGCGCGCCGCTTTTCCTCCTTATCCTCTTTCGCAGCCTTACCGCCTTTCACATCTTTATCTACCCATTTGTCCGCCTCCTTGCGTTCCTGTATAACACCACTTAATCGTGAGGCGCTATTGAACCCATTGCGAACAGCACACGACTCACCTTCTCCGCTGCTGCAGCCTCCTGCTTCTTCGCCTCGTTATCGGCCTTCTTTGCCCGTCCACTCTCCTTCTTTGCGTTACCGCCTTTCGGGGGCATCTGAGGTTGTTGAGGTCAAAGTTCAAAGCAAAGAGAGCTCTAGGTTCGGCCATTGCCGGGAAATGATCAGTCATTCTACGCGGTCACATGCGACGCGTCGCGTCGCGTCGTCATCTCGCTGTCGACCATTCAATCCATTTGTGGCCATCTTCAATCTTGACGCTTGGATTTCTGAAAAGAGGTAATGCTCGATGTTCGAATGCTAAAGCCATTCGGCCCAGAACCATTGACAACGGAAGCTTTGCTTCGCGCAATAATATGCTATACGCTATGTACATGTATATCAAGAGATTCGTTAACGGTACAGACAGCTTTTGACGGGCAGGAAATAGATAATACAGTCTTCCGGCAGACTCAGACCATGCTCCGGTCTGTGTCTCGCCGCCGCCTTTTGTCTTCCGTGATGTCGCTTCTTGCATCGGACGAGACAGAAACTCCAATCTCAATGGGACCTGTTGAAGGAGCGCGGGTCCTGAACAGGGAGTTGGAAATGTCGACACTAGTGTAACTGTCCGTTGGATTGCATTGATGGCCTATATGCGCCCTGGAGTTGAATATCTATTATGGTTCAATTAGTTATTTGAGTAAAATTTACTTGCGGCCGAACAGCTGCTCACCACTAATATGCAGTTTGAGTATATTTTGGACAACTCAATGCACAGGGAAAGGTGGTAGTTGGTTCCTTTGTATTTAACGAACAAGAACAGATCCACGAGGGCAAACATCATGCATAACACGCCGGTTTGCGCAACCAACTGGAGAGGAAATTAAACAAAAAAGAGCACGAGACATCGTGAGCACGAACCATGATCAGTCGTGAAACAAGAGAGTTTGTTTTCGCACTAGTGAAATCCGGATCCGTTGATCTGCGTAGATAGTATATCGTGCCACCGACGATGAGCAAATCTGCGAATGTAGTAGTCGAGAGCCACAGCTTGAAACGAAATCAAGAGTAAGATTCGCAGATATGGTCTCGGGACTTGTACCCACCGCTGTCGGGGTCAAGTTGTAAGTTTGAAGAAGCGAGAATTTTCCCGCCTTGCAGATCTGAGCTCCCGTCCAAATGCCGGCCGCTAGTTGTACCGTAGTCACCTGAGGAAAGTATTATCAAACAGCGAGAATTTTAGATCTTGAAGACATACAAGCATAACTAACGCGCAGAACCACCAACTCTTGCTGATGACATGAATTCGCCAGCTGTAAAATGCTTGACACACAAAAGAGACTATTGCGCGGACTAAGCGCGGAACAACAAATGGAGAAAAACGAAGCCTTACTGACTGCTCCCATGACTGGCACGCTGAACCATGCCCAGCCAACGTTGTCAAGAGCTTCGGGGTCTCCCCATCCATCTCCGAATGCGTGAGCCATGTCTCGGATGTTTGAGAACGTCTCCACGAGTTCCAGTACAAGAATGAGAATTACGATGCGCTTCCACCAGATTGCATCTTTGGGGAAAGCCATAAAATACAGGTCTGGCCGCGCCGCGTCAGTTGAGAAACATTACTCGACGGGGAACGCACAGATTTGCACAAGGAGTGTTCCGAATAATAACCAGTTCAAAATTGTGCCTATGAACTTCATAGGGAATCATTAGTCGTTGTCATTATGAATCTGTAAACCCGAACCATAGGTAGCGTCCTAGAATTTCAGTTCAGCATTTGCAAGACCATTTCGAAAGATCGAAAGCTCACAGTTGAACGACGGACATGTCGAGGTACGTTGAAGCACAATTAGCTCAATACAAAGTTATCGTTGTGGTGCGGGGAGAGGGCCAGGGAGCACGGATTATGACCTCCCAGTTTTAACGCATTCAAAACAAGGGTAAAAAAGGCGGGCCTGTGAGAATTCCTTGGGTGCAATATAGATTGAGCCTTCGTATCGCCCCCAACAAAGATGCGGATGAGACTCTCGAAGTACAAGAACTGGCATCGATCGATGTGCCACAAAACATAAGGGCTCCGTGGCCGTCTGATTTGTATGCGGAGCGGTAATTGGAAGGAGCCTTTAAATGAGCATTAAAAGCCAATTTCTGGGAGGCAAGGACTCCGCCGTGACACAGCCCATGCTGCGCCGGTTACTGAATTTACCGTAAGACCACGACCGTCGAGATTCCGAATCGTGTACAGAGCAGTATCTGACGGCAAAGGAAGTTCGGGACGACGGGAATGGATCGAATTTTCTTGTCTGCGGCATCGCCGTATCAGAGCGACGAAAGGGTTTGTGGAAACCCTCGTGGCGTTTCCAAACAACTCGGTCAAATCCGCAAGAATACTGCAGATCCCGCCGTAATGCAATTCATCCGTGTGCCTACTCGAACAGCAACAAGCGCCATAGGTATGACAGGATCTCCAAGAGTTGAGATTTTTATACAATGAAACTCACCGTTATTGGCGGGACCTGAGGCTTAAATGCTCTCACAAACCAGCTTCCGCGGAGGAAAATGTTCAGAAGACACTGAGTGATGGGATGGCCGAGAAATTTCGTTGAGTTTGGGACGGAATCAGATTGTCTGCATGCATCACGACTGTGGGGAAGATTCAGGGCGCGGAGAAAAATCAAGTACGCTGCTGTATTTGATCGGAACTCACCATGAAAGCCCTCGCGCTCACGACGTGCATCAGAGCCTAACGCACTCAATGATATCTTGATGTGGCTAATCATAGGTTTTTTTTTTGCACTCAGCACTGTCATAGATTCCAGTGTCTTAACGCTCGGAGAAACTTGAGGATGACGGTGGCGGCGAGTGGACCCACCATAGTTTGGACACTGCGGAAAAACGGCAGCAACCACACGTAAGTATGTGTACCATTGGTTGGATTGAACCTTCCTCCGGAGTGCACGAACACTCGCTTCCCTAGCCAAAATTCGATAGCTTCCGATAACGCAGGTGTTCCCACGCGGGAGAACATCGAAAACAAGTACCTATGGTGGAGTGAGCGAAGTTGATACAGGACCAGGACAGGTGTAATGAAACGAACATGAGACCCAGCCTATTGCGACCGCCATAGTCTGCAGTTATTGAGTATGCCCATTCAGGTTGCTGCCCTGGGTGGTGTAATTGAAACTTTCTTTCTGTATATGGTGCGAGCGGCAGAAGCGCTCGGGTACATCCAGGGCCGTATGAGCACGAGCGCCAATCCAAGAGGCGAATTCAGTGAATGCCGTGCAGCGACGACTGCTATGACGTGTTGGAATTGAGGCCAAATTAAGGCAGTTTCCATGCTCGACGTTCAACCACAAGAAGATTGTCGGTATCAGCTCCATTAATTAGTTCAGCATGAGTCGCAATTAGCCCCACTTCCAATAATACGCAGAACATGATAGAATTCGGCGTCTTCCTGACGAGGAGCGTACGGGAGAAAAGACGAGACTGAAAAACGAAAAGCGATCTAGTGCGAAAGGCGCTGAAAGGCGCGATGAGCGGTGCGGAAGTTGATGCTGGAAACAAAGCCAGCGCACAGAAACCCCGACGAGAGCCTCGCATAGCTAGTAGAAATTTGTTGTTACCGAAACCAAGTGGCCCGCTTTGAGTGGCTTCGCCCACTGGCAGTGCCTGCACCAGCGCGAGTCAAGCTTAAGGATCTCTGTGATTTTTTTCTTCTTCCCGCTTCACTTGACGCTTTTCGATGGGCAAGGTTCCTCGCCATTCTCAAACTCGGGGAAGATAGTGTGCTTTTTAAAACCGACTGGGCCACACAATCTTGACTGGTTTTGTATCTTGAAAGAGCCAGCCCTGTAACGCGGGCGCACTAGTTCAGTCACTGTAGTTGAAAGTCCGGGAGACGATGGATTCTGTTCAAGGCGGGATGTTCATGGAGGTCTCAGGTGAAGAACTAGTTATGCTCACGCTGTCTGGCATCCGATTTATTTTAGATGCCCCGGGTCCCGCGAGGGTTCGAATCCCGAAGACACCACTTCAGTGGGGTCAATGACAACTGGCTTTCATGGATGCGCCAGAATGTTGATCCGGTCGAGCCGATGCGCCGGCCGCCGTTCGGAAGCTGTTTCCTTCGGCCGCGGGTTGAAATCCCGCACTAAACCATCAGGGAGTTTTAGTGGGTATGGTATTGCGTGTCAGCCGAGTCCCACAGTACCATCAAAGTTGCGAACAGGAAAATCCTGATAGCACGGCAGTCTCTACAAAAGGGGCATATGCCTAACGATGGTCTGCGTAAATGCATTTCTTCCTGGAGTCGTAGTCACTCCCATATCTGGGTCTTGTTTCCCATGATCGACTACTTGTGGCAGTGAGTTGACGAACCGAATGTTGGCCCAAAAGGGGGCTACGGCCTAGACCCAAGGGGGGGTACTTATCACGCGTTTGATAAGGCTCTTAACTCAGTAAACACACCTCAAAAAAAAAAAAAAAAAAAAAAAAAAAAGAACACGATCAGAAACAATTGATGGCACCGTTGCCAAAGCTTTGTTCTTAACCTCCATGTCGTCCTGAGTCCTTCTGAATCTGAGCGTTCCGACTCGAACAAGTTCGATGGGGGTGATAGTTTGTCGACTCGAAGTAACAACACAGCTGAGCGCCGGCGCTGGCGCCGTTGTATTAGTAACGGACCAGGGTTAAGTCGTCAGCCGTTCGGGACGCTCAAAGTCCCTACACAGGCCCTCAACTCAACCATCCACAAAGGCCCCAATTTCTTGCCGTATCTGCGCAATTTAGTCTCGAGAAGTTGTGGACTCACAGCCTTCGCTCTGATTTTGCCGCAACGGCCGTGTAACTTAAATAGACTCCAGTGCATCCGCCAACACGTTGACTTTGTCGAAGAGACCAGATAGTCAGTGAGTGAAGCATCGTTCTCCAACGTATCTTGGATGTTGACGACAATGACAGTGGACCTCCAACTACGCACAGATGCGCAGACGATTCTATGTGACCATTGCGAATTCGGTTTCGAACACGTATCCTACAATAAGCATTCCATATTAAATGCACTACGCTGCAACTACTCCCCTGAAGGTCCGATCGTGGACGAGATCATCCTCGCTGTAGTGGCCGTCGACTCCCACTTGGACCGCTATGACCCCCAGATCACGCGATTCCAGCGTATCCTCGACACCCTTCGTGCGGCGAAAGAGGAGTTACAGCGCTTCCAACGTTACTGCCACAGTGTTGTTTCCCCAGTTCGCAAACTCCCCCCAGAAATTCTTCGCCAAATATTCCTTGAATGTGCGGGTTCCGAGCCAGATGTCATTCCTGTAGCTGGCATGGTATGTCGGTATTGGAGGGATGTAGTCGAGGCTTCCCCCACACTGTGGTCAAACATTTCTGTCGGACGAACGCGGTTCACCTTCCACCAAAAGTACCTCAAATTGGCGTCGCTTTTTCTCGAGCGATCTTCTAATCAACCTATACATCTCACAATCCGCAATCCTGTTGATTCACGGCTGCTTGAAGCTGTATCCCGCCATAGCGAGCGCTGGTCCACCCTTCGTGTTCCGTATGCAGAAAAATCTTTCTACGATAATCTGGATCTCGACGCGCGCGTGTTGCCAAAACTCGAAAAGTTCGAGTTGTTCGAACAACCAGGCGAGGATCCTCGACTGGTAGATCGCATTCGCATGTTCCACAATTCCCCGAACCTCAGACAGGTTGTTCTCATAAAAGAGCCAAAAGATTGGGATCTCCCATGGCCACAGCTAACGCGGCTCCAATACGGCACCTCATCTACAGCTGACACTGTTGAGATCCTACGCCTATGTCCGAATCTCGAGGACTGCGCGTTCGACAAGCTAAAATTCGCTAACAGAATTCGTAATGAAACCAGGCGCGCTCTGCAGCATCCTCTGCGCAAGTTACGCTCACTCCGTCTCGCCATAGACACCGTCAACCCCACCCAATCTGCCCAGGAAATCATGCGCGCCTTCTTCACGACCCTCAACACCCCATCCCTCACCTCGCTCGAGGTTATTGGTCAATGGGACTCGGCTGATTTCATCGACTTCCTGGCTCGAAATCAATGCAAACTAACGCACCTCAGTCTCGGGCCGGGATACATGAAACAGGATAATCTCCTCGAGCTCCTGCAAATCGTTCCCTCTCTCACCTCGTTCGTACTCGACGCGGACATCGGGACCACCCAACAGATCTCGAATCGTGTCCTGAAAGATGAGCTCCTCCGACGGCTCGTTTTCTACCCCGAGTCAGATTACGTATTGCCGTGCTTGACGTACTTGTCCTTGAAGACGAGCGTCAATTTCGAAGACCAACACCTTCTGGATGTCGTCGAGTCGCGGTGGGTTCCATGGGTGACAGAGCTGTACGGTGTGCGTGTAGCACGGTTGACGGACGTTGATCTCGCGTTCTGCGGTCGAGTGTCCAAGCTGCAAGCCTCCACCATCGAGGCACTGAAGGAAATGGTAGAGGCTGGACTGCGGATTACGTTGCAGCAGGGTATTGAGACAATCTCTCTTATCTCATAGTCCTCACTGTCCACTTGAGGGGGAAACATCGCTCCTCTCTCGCATGTGTATAATACTATGTTGCTCTCTCTCCGAATGTATCTAAAGAATGTCCGAACTTTGTACAAACAGTACAACAATGTAATGAAATAACAATAAGCAATAACCGTTTATTATTGATACAACACCAACGAAAAGTCCTTGAACCATACATATTGGTCTCGTGGGGTCTCCCAATCCGTTCCGTGTCCACCAAAGAAAGTGCTGCCAAAAAAAAGCGTGCTCAGTTCTAGATCATACGAGATTGCGGCTCCGCTGACCTGAAGAATATACCAACAAACCCGACAGCGGTTTTCGGCGCCGCGGCGAAGTTGTATACAGGAAGAAGGGTGGGATACAGGATGACTGTCGTCGTTGTTGTCGTCGTGCTCGTATTCATAGCATCAGATGTGGGCGGCGGAATGATGATAGAGTCGGTTTGCGCCGCCACGGGTGCAAGCTGGACAGCCCATTGTTGCAACGGTGCGACATCACTTTGGACGCCGACGGTGGATTGTGACGATTCGGGAACGGGTGCGTCGGAAGTGGGAGGAGTAGTGAATGTCGGCATTGGGAAAATGGAGAGCCCTTCCACATCTCCATCCACGGGCGTCCGTCGACGCCGACCAAGGCCGCTCAACAATCCCGGCAGCAGCGTACCAAATCCCAACGGGTCATCGTCCCCATCATCGCCGCTCGACGTTGTACTTGGAGAAACCGTTGTTGTTGTCTTCGACACGGCGCCCCGATAATAAACATCCTCGCGATGGATCTTCCTTTCCCCATCCACATACAACGCAAACCCGCCGTCCTGCTTCCCCGGCGTATTGAGTCGCACGAGCTGCGTCACCGTCGTCCATCCGCCAATACGCCAATTGAAAGAACCTCGGCCGACAGAGAGTCCGTAGTCGGCGTCGCATACGGACTGCGGATCCGCGCAGAGGGCGAGAGTTTGTTTGTCTTTAGGCGCGTACTGTAAGTTATCATATAAATCACCATCAGATCGAAACCGCAAAACAAGAAAACAGCAGACGCACCAGATACAACTCCCCTGCCCCCTTGTGCCTCCACATCAATCTCGTACTAAAACAATCCGTCGCAGCATCCCCGCCCGAGCACCCCGCCCTCCCACCAAACAACCCCGGCAACTTTCCGCCCTTGACCCAAGTGAATCCCGCAGGAAAGAACACGCTATACGTCATCTCCACCACCTGCGCGCCGGCCAGATCCAACGGAGTGGCGTAGAATTCGGCCCCGCCGACGGGCTTCGCAGCGGGGTTAGCGGAATGCGCGGGGTAGAGGAGTCGAAGCACCGCGTCGGAGGCGTTGTTCCACGCTTTGTAATCGGATTGAGGTGTTAAAGTGGGTAGGAGGTCGGGGAGTAACGGCAGCTTGATTAGAGGTTTCGCGGTGGTGGTCGCAGAGGCGGGGATCCCTGTGACGAGGTGCAGGTTTTGCTGTCCCGCTGGGAAGGCGGTTACGTTGAAATCGGAGAGGTCGCCTATCTGGGAAGGCGCCGCCCATGCTGCCTTGGCGCCGCTCGGTTTCGGTCCAGGTGTTGTTGTAGACGAGGGTGTAGGCGCTGAGGCGGCGGGGAGATAGACCGTGACGGTGTCGGTTATGATTGACGGGGTGGCGGCCGGTGCCGGAACGGTGATAGTGGTAGTTGTGGTAGGAGGCTGCTGGAGGGGGATCGCGGGAAAGAAGCTGACCGCGGGACCGATGGAAAGTAGAGGATAGTCGAGCACTGACCCGGGATCTGCTGGTATAATGATTGGGGGAGGGATCAAGGTAGGGAGCGAGATGGGCGGTAGCACGACTATGTGGTCAGGGTCTAATAGGAGTGTGTCTACTGCGTCGGGAGTCTCGATGGTGTGCGATGCGGAGTCTGCGAGAGGCGGGGAGATGGTGTTGTCCTCGTCGGGCACCGGAACGGAGAACACCAGGCCGCAGAGCGTGCTCAAGGCGAGCATCCCAAGCCCGATCATGTACGAGAAGAGACAGTGGGGATGGTGGATAGCAGCGTGAAGCGTGAAGCGAGAAGGGCGTGAAAGAAAGAGGAATGTCTAAGTGGCTGAGAAGAATTGCATGATCGGCATAATGGCAAATTAGTCGTAAATTAGGGTGAAGAAGAGGTAAGTAAATAAATCAATAAAAACTATTCCGCGTCTTCTGGTGGAGACGCCGACACTTGAGAATCCCGTCGGTCGCTCATTGAGAGCGTCGAGCTTTCCGAATGCTCGCCTTCGGATATGTCCGACAAACTCTTCCGAACGTGATCAATCTGGCTGGTGGTTTCCAGACGATCGTCAGTTTGAGCGCCTTCAGCTTCCTGAGGGACATCTGGCGATTCTGAGGGAAGTTGTTGTTTGTCGGAATCGGCAGAGCGAGGAACGGCGGGAAGCGTGCTGGTGGAAGCATTCGAATGCGACGACCCTACGGGACTAGCAGGAGCCGGCACGAATGGCGATGGCTGAGAAGGATAGGGGCCCGTTGGGGTGGTCGGGTCACTAGCGGGTGGAGACACCGTTGCAGACGAAGACTGCTCGGGAGTGTGCCCCGCGGTAGAAGCAGTAGGGGTAGCAGTCTTCTCCGGAGAAGGCGAGGTCGGCACACTCTGAGCGGACAAAGGAGACGGTCCATGCTCGCGAGTGGGCGACGTCGGCGTACTCGTGGACCGCGCGAAGCCGTGGGTAAATCTTGAGAAATATTTTTGTGGACCATCGCGCTTGGCGGGACTTGCCTGAACGAGGTTACGAGACGAGTGAGTTATGGAAGCTGGATGGAAAAGTCTCTGAACACCGACATCTTGAATAGGATTACCGTTGGGGTCTTTGCCCAAGAACGGATTATTCACATCGTAATCCGCAATGGACCCCGTTATAGTAATCTGCTGCCAGTCCTCGTCCGAGATGGACGGCCGAGGCTGGTCCAGGGACGTCGCAGGAGCTTTACGCGGGAACAGTGACCGTCTCCGCGACTTGTTCTCGGGGGTCGTTGCACTGTGTTTGACGGGAGAGGAGATGGGTGGTGTAGGGGGAATATCTTCCTTCTGCTCTTTCCCCTCTACCGCTTCCTTCCTCAGATTTGGTGAGGATGTGGATTTCTTCAGTTTCTTCGACTCTTTCGCGGGCGCAGGAACGGGGGGCGGCACTGGTGTTTCCTTGGACTCCTTCTTCGTCCGAGATTTGGATCGGGACCTAGTTCCTAGACGAAAAAACCGCGACGTTCTGGGTTGTTTTCGCGGTGTCTCGGGTTCTGGTTCGGGGTCAAAAACCTCTGTGAGCTTGACGCGAGTCCTCCGATTCTCCTTCTGTTCCTGTAATTCGGGAAATATCAAGTCGACGATGCCGCTATCGTCGTCGAAAGCGCCAAGCTGCTCAAATACATCGAGAACTGAGGCGCGTAGAGGCTCGTATGGAACGGTAGAATCGCGGTCCACGGAGGGTCGTGGAGGCATAGTAAGAAAAGAGTTGTATGACCGTGTGAGGGCGCGTCGTCTTGGTTATGACGACGTGACGGCTTCGAAATACCGCTGATTTTTGCCCACGCAACAGCATAAAATTAGAGGGTTCATCTCTTCGGAAACCCTAGTGGGGGATTGAAGCAAGAAGGCATAGAACAGACTAAGGGGACCATAGAGGCAGATGGCAGGAGGATTGTTGGCCGAAACTGTGACGGTCCGGTGAAACACGGATGCAATCATCAAATCAATGTTCAATTTTCAATTTCAACCACATCCTCAGATTTCTGCAGCGTCGGCGGCGAGCGTAACATCAGAGGCAAGCATTACACTCTTCCCGTGTATGACCCAGTTATAGTTGTTTCCGTCTACCGTCCAGCCTGAAATTTTAATGAATTTCTTGAATGGACTGCATTAAACCAGCTGCAACGACGAAAACGAACCATTATTATTCCCATCGACCGTCCATCCGACGTTCTGGGAGTCCACAAGGCGCTTTGAATCGATAAGATCAATTCTCAGCGAAAATATCATGATGTGTAAGTACAAAGACGAACCTCACTGAACTCGGCAGCCTGGAGGGTTGGTCAGTTTTAAATTTCAAGATATAGAATTCTGCAACGGTAAATCACTTACAACCATATCGGCGGTAAGACCTTCCTTTTTACTTAGCTGTTGGAGGGGGAAAATCAAAACAGAGCGGCAAATCAACGACGAAGAGAATTTCTTACCTCTCGTGCCATGTTTTGTTCAGCGGCAGGCGCAGGAGCAGCCCTCCCCGACAGAGCAAACACAGCAAGAACGCAAAGCAGAGAAGAACTGTATCGATGCATCGTTCTATGCAGATGAAGGTTTCGTCGAGTTCGTTCTCATTTATTTAAATACGGCTGAAGGGTTGTGGTCTGTATCTTGACAGATGCGACTACATGTCAATGTCAGGGTGCTCAGGTTCCTGGCTCGGCGTACAATACTTACCTTACACTTACGCACTGGAGGTATGGGTATGTATCTGACTGAATGGCCGCCGTAGATTTGATTTCCGAGTTGCAGCGCGACACGAACCGCAATTCTGTCCAAACTCCGACAGTGTAATTTCGAACAAATCAGCAAACCTCCAGCAAAGCAGGCTCGAGCTTTATAGCGCTTCCATGTATAATCCCGCAATACTTGTTATCGTCTAGCGTCAATCCTAGAGGGATTTCTCGGCAATTTCAACGTACAAATATGAAAGAATCGCAATTCGGCCAGGACGAATCGTTATTATTCCCATCCATCGTCGATTCAATCATTTCAGAATCCACGAGGAACTTGCATTCGGCGACCTCAGTCTCCAGGACTCCATTTATGCGAACCTCACGGTACAGCCTGTTGAGTTGGTAATTCTTCGCGTCATGTAAATTGAATGGAGAACCACGTCGATGTCTCTGAATCTTCGCGCGGTCAGAGCAAAACTCAGCAACAGCTCAATCTTAAATTCTTCAACAATCATCCAAATTCAAATTTAAACAGCAGCAGTTGGAACGGCGGCACCGTCCGGCAATGCGCGAGCAGTGTGCCCACCGTTTCCGACCCAATAGTAATTATTCCCATCGACAGTCCATCCTATCGTTACCCAAGTTGAATAGAATAAAAAGGCGAAACTGAACAAACTGCACCATAATTGTTGCCCTCGATCGTCCATCCAACATTCGCCAAGTCAACAGGGCCCTGAAAGGCGTTAGCGAAAATACGAGCACTGGAATGTAACGCACTGGATTCAAAGCAGCAGCCTTGAAAAAGCAGCGGATGAGAATTAGAGATAAATGTGTTTTTCTGCACGTACAACCATGTCGGCAGTGAGTTCTCGCCCAACTATCACAATCTATGTGCCACTGTTAGGGAAAAGCCAAAGAAATAGGCTCGACGAAACGAATACCTCTATTGTGTCTGGTTCCGCGACAGGCGCGGCGCGGCCCAAAAGAGCAAACACGAGGGAGACAAGGAGAAAGGACTGGGACCACATCTTATCGAGGATCTGTTGCATGCACCGCGCTGCGAATCCCTCTATTTAACGGATCCGAAAACACTCTTCCGTCCAAGGCACGCATCCCATGAGTAGGCTGAGAAATGCATCATCAGCGCGACTGGACGTCAACGTCAATTTTCAACGCCGCAGACGTAGACATTGTAAGTTCAAGTCAAAGTGGAACTTAGAACTTCTAAAGTTCGTATGCTGGACGTGAATGTGTACACGCAACTCAATTTTTTTCTACTTGTGCCTGCCCTGCCGCGCGTCCGAGACAGTTAACTTGATGATCGATGACGCGAACTGCCAGTTATAATTGTTGGTCCACGTTGTTCATTCTATGGAGTACACAGACGCCGATTTTGACAAGAAGATAGATGCCGGTTCCGAGGAAAGTGCAACGAGAAAACATTATAGCATTTAGCCAAAAGCCCAGAAGTGATTCGCTGTCCTCAAGATTGTTCAAGCTGTATACCATGGAGATTGTGTTGGCAAAGTTTCTTTCTTTGCCCCGGGTCGATGAGTCTCGTAGAATTTGGCCAAATTTCACAGAGAAGATCGTGTAGTCCGATGTCGAGTTTGTTATCATTCGGACCTGAGTTATGGCCAGCGCGGCAGCGCCCAAAACGCCATGTCAATCCATATGTCGACTTTGTTCGTTTCGTGCCTGGGTGGCTGAGGCAAAGCAAAGCAAATGTGCACGCAAGACAAATCCAAGATTCATTATTGGCTGCAGGAGTCGATGTAAATGGCGATAAACAGGACTACATACCATACCCTGCCATCATACATACTCACATATCCACCACTTTACGCGGCTATTGAAAAGCAGTGAGTGGACGGACCTGGTTGAAAGAGATATATGACACACCATCTTTGAGTTGAGAATTCAGCGCGTTGAGGAGCAAAGGCGTCAAGCCCTCAAAAGTGGCTTTGCAGAGCGTCAGTGCTGAGTTAATATCGGACTCGCACAGGTGGGACTGCCGTCCACGTTCCAAATATCGAGCTCTGAAATAATAACCATATGCTCGCATGAAAGGGGACCACGTTTGGAGAGGCGGAGTTATCACGGCGCGCGCCACTGTGGCTACCTTGAACAGCAGAAGCGACCGAAATTGGTCGTTTGCCTCGTAGAGGGCACTGGACCCTTCATGATCAGCAAGCTGAGTTTCACCTGGATTCGTAGGAATCTTGCTTACCTCTCGCATGGCAATGTTATTCCAAAGGCAAGGGCGACCCGTTTCAGGACAATTCCGCGGAAGGTTGACGACACACCTGCGAGAGACACGAAGGTGGACCGAGTCGAACGTAACGAGACGGGGATTGTTGAGGCGTGGACTAGCGCTTCGACGTTTTCGTGTACGACTTGGGCAATGGAAAGGCTGAGAATCAGGTCATTCAGCTCGTACGGAAAGCTGCTGCCCGCCTTCAATTCGTTGCGATCATCCCTGAGAAAAGTGAGTGACGAATAGATGGCCATTGCAGAGTTGCCACCTAATATACACGGGGAGTGCTAGCTGAGTCCGCAGGGTTTGGCTTGAACCATCCGATTCCAAGATTTTCTGAGATGAACTTGAGACGGACATGGGCGTTTAGAGTAAGTTGAGAGTAAGAGTCAACGGAACCGACGGGACTTATTAAGATTAGGGTTAGGGTTGTCAAATCACCTGTTCACCACCAATTGACAACCCCACAGTAGAGGAACACTCCAGGCAGACATTCGTATGCAAAATTAAATGGTACAAGAGTTCATTCGTCAAGAGATCGTAGCATAGCGTACTTAGCTCTTCTCCGAGTCGCTCTTGAGACCACGAATACCTTCAATCTTCCGCGTGCTCCCAATAGCCAAAACTGCAGCTTCCTCCTCATCCATCTTGCGGAAAACTGGCATACGGAGTGAGTGTGATTGAATCCTGGTGAGAGAGGACGACGCACATATCCAAATCAAAATGGCGCAAATGACGAGGCCCTCCGCCAGCCCGACAAAGGGCCAAATGAGATTCGGGTCGACGAACGATGGTGAGATTGCCAAGGTAATGGCGTATGAGACTGCGCTCATGAACAAGACGATCGCAAAAATGACTCCCTTCATCCTCTGCGGTGCGCGAGTGTATGCAATTTCGTAGCTCGTTACATTGACGAAGATCTGCAGACATGATGGTTAAGACCCAACTGGAACGTTTCATAAAGGAAGTGCATACTTCAGCCAGAGCCGGAAGCGAGTACAGCGGAATTTGAACCCAGATCGAGATCGGAGAGACGCCGAGAGCATTTGGGAGTTGGAAATAACACGCGAAATGTGATGATCGCGGGCATGATCGGTGGCATTTCCCACGAGTGCCATCACCAGGCCGCATACCGGAACAACGTCTTGGTTGCATAACATGGCCAAGCAACGCGTGGATGTGGTGTTTTTGGCGCGTTCCAACGCGACTTACGGGCGGGATACTCGACCTAATTTAGTTTTATATAACGCAGACCTTAGCTGCTATTTTCTATGTATCAATATCGAAGGATCTACGAGATACATATTAAGTGAGTGCCTTGTTGGGGAGAGAAGTCTTGAAGAATACGTGATGCGCCGGTGAGGGCGCTTGCAGGACATACACCCGTTTATTCAAAGCCTGACCAACCTTCTGCGCGGGCATTGCCCACAGGATACTTGAATCAAGGAGATTGTCTCAGATTGATGGAGAGTCACTGTCCTGATCAAGGCTGGCGGAGCCGGCGCGCAATGAAGACGACCGACAAGCCTGTAACGCACACAGTTTGTGACGGGCAAGCCCCGGGGCCAAACGCACCGACGGGCGGGGAGAAACAGCAAGTACGAGCGCGCTGTGTATCTTTATTTGGTGACGGCATCAGCAACTGTTGCCACTGTCAGTCTGTTGGCCTGTTTGATGCCGATGGGATTGATGGCGGCATGAATCATGTCATTTCCAACTGCCGAATTTTGTGGAGACGCCGGTGCCAATGTCGCACTCAGAAGCGTGATATCCGCAGGGGGAAGTTTTGTAAATTCTCCACTGCACGATAGCACCCAGTACCATAGCCACGGCGGCGACGAGGAAACCAAAGACGATGCGGCGAACAGGCGAAAAGTTAATTCCTATTTTTCGTAACCAGGGGTAGACCACGAAATTCATCAAGGGCACCGCGAAGATGATAGTGAGGGAGTTGAAATTTGTCAGCAGATCGTTTGGTGCGCCGTTTGTGGTCAGTGAGGCACCCTGATTGTTCATGATAGTGGAAAGACCATCGTCAGCACTAGAAGATGATCGATAGGTACGTGGGAACAACATGGGCGTCGTAAGACCTACATGCTGAAGATGGGCAAGAACAAGAAAAGCTTGCAGGCACCGATGGTGCGCTTGACTTCCTCAACGAAGTCTGGAATATATATATGCTTAGAGAAGACGATGTGTAGGCAACGCAGTATTACCGTCATCCCAGTTGACCCAGCCTGGTTTATTAGTCTTGAAACCACCGTTGGCTTCGATATTCGACTATCAGACGCTGTAGTGCAGAAAAACCCGATTTCCAAAAGAACATACGGGTTTAGCAAGGTTCCAATTGTCTCCTCCCTTCAACATGCCTAAGAAGCCAGCACGAGAGGATATCACCCTGTTGTGAGATGATGAAAACCCGAAACGAAACAGGACCGGAGATTCATACCTAAATACTTTGAGGGTGTCCACGACCACGGAGCCTTGAGGCGGCAGGCGAATAAGTCTCTTGTACGAGTAGAGCAAGACCACAGGCATAAACATGTATAAAATTCCGGGTGTCTGTAACATCGAAGGAAATGAGGGAAAGTTACTCAAGAAATCAGGCAGGTTGCTCACAAGGTAGGCGAGCCAGAATCCGATCCTCTTTTCAGAGTAAGTCGTCGCGATGGCGAAGAAAGCTCCGACATTGACTGCCCAGTAATAGACCTGATGAACATGAAGAAACGGGATTCAAAACACAGACAAGGTACACTCGAGGAAATGGATGCACCAGCAGCATGCTTTGGATGGTCTGGAGAACTGGTTTGTGTGTTTCGTACTGAGCCAGGGTCAACGATAACTTTCTCACCCGAAGGCAAAGTTGTAACTGATTGGACCTTAACCGTCGATTGGTCGGCAATGATAGGCGCAATGCAAGACTGCAAAGAATGCGTGAGACAAATATCAGAACAACGGGGAAAGCCTGTCACTTTGACGAATCCGGTACTTAACGCCAACGTTAACATGCCAATGATGAATGGGGCGATGGCGTGTCCCGCCTGGATCACAGACGGAATCGCAGAGACTACCAGTATAATGTGCGCAACCACACCAATCACAGTGCCTAGGACGAGAATTGTCATCTCGCCCATAGGGAAACAGGAGGACCGTCGACTTACCGATACATATGGTCTTGAAACGGCCCCATTTGGTATCCGCCATGATACCACCAAGAATGGGCAGAGTGTACGCCAGAAAACTGAAGGTTTTGGTGATACCGGTTGCTCCGACAAGTCCCATGCCCAACGCCCCTAGAACACAGGTTTATCTCAGGCCAGTATCCAGATGGAGGGATGTTATATTTCTTACCTGCTGTTTGCTGTGTACCGCGCGGGGGTGCACCAGCCCCATTCCCTCCTGCGGGCAGAGGTCTTTGAATGTAGTTGGCGAAAACGTTGTTACAGCCGTAGTACGAAGCTCTCTCCGCGAATTCGACCAAGCAAATGAGGTATGCTCCCCATGGTATTTTTCCCGCTACCAGTCTGAGAGTTTCTACAATTTCCCGAATGAATTTCAATGCAAAAATGGATTCAGCAAAGTCATCACCTTTCTCTTCATCTGTTGGAAGCCGTCCGTCTCCGTCTTCCAGAGTCTGATTCTGGTCGGTGACCCCCGCGTCCAGCGAGCCACTTATCCGGGGCTTCTCTTCCGCGGGTGTTTTGAAATCGGGGCCGACGACGCCCTTCACGTCTACCCCACCCGTCTCGTAGTCGACAATCACGCCTTGTGTTGCTTTGAAGAAATTAGCATCGAGATTTTCGTAGACGATGGGCACATACCCATAGCCCTAGCAAATGTGCCGTCCACTGGGTGAAGAGGGAGTTTCGCCAAGAAGTGCCTCAGAAGGTCTATCTGACACTTCCAAGACTATATGTACCCTCGTTTAGCACAACATCAGCTATCTCGTGGGGAGACCTCGTGGTTCGCTAGATCAAGCGAGAATCGTGATGTGAGATACCACATATGAAGATTCAAGGCTATCTCGGAGCCTCCGATAAGTACAACGGTTTGAAGTGAATGCAGAGACTTGTAGAGATGATAGGTACGTAGCGTGGATTCACACGCAACGGCTTGGCGCGCACAGAACGCACAGAGCTGATTGTGCCAGAGTCCAAAGACTAAAGTCTCTTGCACTGGTGCCGTCGTAGTCGCTGAAAAAGAAAAGATCCCAAACTACCCAGGCACGAGCGAAATGGAGACATGCTGCGTCTGTGCTGAAGAAAAGAGTGCGGGGTATGGGACTCGGACGC
The DNA here is from genome assembly GCA_037176885.1 of Favolaschia claudopus. Lineage (NCBI taxonomy): Eukaryota > Fungi > Basidiomycota > Agaricomycetes > Agaricales > Mycenaceae > Favolaschia > Favolaschia claudopus. The sequence continues at coordinate 640,703 of JAWWNJ010000105.1, forward strand.
GACGGCATACGCCATACAATATGTTGAACAAAAGTCGTTTGCCCAGCCGAACCGAATATAGAGGTCGGTGGCTGTGAGCGGGACAAGAGATTGTTCGTTGCGACGGTCGACGGGATATCCAAGCCGCCAATCTGTTCAGCATCTGCTCCCGCTTCCCAAAGATTCGGGAGCGGAGCCAGGCGGAGCCGCCAAGTAGACTCGTGTGCAGGTCAAACCGCCCTAGATCCAACATTGTACACGGCTCTTGATGACAATTCAATTAAGCGACGAAGATATCCTCGAAAACAGCGCGCAATAGTGTTGTTTTATGACGCCAAGTATGTTGGATCCCCTTCCGTCGTTTGTCAAGGTTTTCTTCACTTGTTTTTTAGACTGCATGTATATGATCCACGGTTCCTGGATCCGGTCGTGTATTAAGAAGCTCCGATCTCGAAAGAGCTCTTCATCACCTAAAGCAATTGGGACAGAAACAGAAGGAGGGTGAATTTTCAAGACTGTCCTGATTCGACAAAGTGAAGATCGAGTGTTCGTCCCGTTCAAGCCCATCGGTCAGAGTACTCCGATCGGTATATACGCCAGCACGTCAGAAGTATTAGGGAAGGGAAGCCAGCGGGCGAAATCGACGCCCTCCGCTGTCGAAGAGCGCAGAAACGATCATGGATATAGAGTATAGCACTGGGACTCAACTAAGACTGGTCAGAAGACGGTAGCTGCCAGTCACGTAAACCAGCTCAGCTCTGTTATCTTTGGGATGAAGTGTCGAAGGAGCGATTCACGTCCAGTGCAGGCAGATACACGAGTTCTCATCGGGGGGCAGGGAGACATGCGGGCCGACAGTAGCGAGTGCTCCGATCAGGGAAACATCGACACGAGCGTAGGGTCTACGGTAGGGTCGTCCATCTTGTTGGACTCTATTAGTAGACCTTGGACAACGTGGGTCATCATAGCAGGAACTTCATGAGGGTAACTGTCGACGAAGGCGTGAGGGCTGAACAGGGTAGTTCATTCTGAGAGCCTATGGAAGTTCTGGTGCTGAAAATGGCTGGAATTTGAGAATTTTGATCACCAAGTTCTGTCGTCAGAAAAGTCGCGTCTGCGGCTGATTGCACATTTGCACAGGATAGACCGTTCGAGGCAGCGAGCTCCGAGGCCTAGGTCGTCCAGTATAAAAACGTGATGGTGGTACGAGTCAAAAGCACGATAGGCGCCAATCACAACCACAGTCAACAATGCTACACAAAATATTTCATTACGGCCGTTATAGTATGTCTAATGCTACTAGCTATTCGTACAGATGCATGGTCCGTCGTAAAGTATCAGTGAAGTACATTGAGCTCGAGACCACTCAAATCAAATCGAATTAAGCAAGTCTCGACCTCGCGCAGTCATCCATCCCTAACATCGGGCCCCTCGTGAACTAACATCCATCGTACTTGCTATTACGCGGGAACGTATACCCCGCCTGCGCCCACGTAGTGAGATTAGGATTGTTATACGCCGCAAGGTGCCTGCGCAAGAAACATTAGATTAGAATATGTGCCACCGATGCTTTAGGTCGCTTGCAGAAGGAAGGAAGACTCACTGAGCGATATAATTCGCCGTGGGCCGATTCGGCGGATCGCAAGTAAGGCCATTCTTCGTCCCGGGCTGCTGGTACACCCGCACGTAGTCAATCAGCATCTGCGCAGGGAACTGCATGTGCTGGAAGTCTTGGTGTTGGAAGCTAGGCGACATCCCGAGGTTGAAGACCAGATACTATTATATCAGATCAAGTCAGTTTGAAGGACACTACAGGATAAAACAAGGAGGTTCACCATAGGCTCCTCCGTTATCAGCCGCTGCGAAACACCCGACACAGGATCAGCGCCAATCGTATCCGGCGTTAACGTCCATCGTTTCACCCCTCCCGTCAACCAGTTAATATACCCACTCGAGCGCTTCGACGGGTTGGAGAACCATTCAAGCCCATACGACAAGAACGCGTTCCCGCTGTAATACTTGTCGTCGATGAACGTCATCCCCGACACCGTCTGCTGATATTCGTTCCCCATGTACGTATTGAACTTCGTGTTGACCGGGTCGACGATCGGCGTCGCAGAGGAGGAGTTATCCCATTGGTGGTCCGCGTTGAACGGGGCGACTTGGTAGCTCTGGGATGCTTGGCCGCGGAACAGAGGATTCCCACCGATCTCTACTTGAGCTTCAAGCTGTATTGCGCGCGCATAGTGTCAGAAGACTTGGGAAGGATTATAAAGCACGAAAAGGACTGACGATATCTATCTCCGGTACCCCGCGACCGTTGGATGTGGAGGGGCCAGGGTGGTCCGATCCTGGGCATGTACACGATGACAGACGCTGTCCCGGTAGAAAACTTAGTTTCTTGTCGTAAACGGCGCTCGGCTGATTATTGTGGTCTGTCTGGTTGGGAAAGGTCCCAACGTCGCAGGAGTCGTAGCTGAAACAAGCTAGGTTAAAACTAGCATGCTCAGACGTAGCGAGACACCCACCTGTAAGGCCACATTCCCTCTGTCGTCGCGCCGTAGCCAGCGCGTCCGAGGTTGCCCATCGTCCATGCACCCGGCCAAAAAGCTGGCGTACTCGGGAATCCAGGCAAGCTAATGGATACTTCGATATATGCTGAAGAAGAGAAACATAGTTTGTTCCACGACTGTAGCATGCCTACGAAAATCAGCAGAGGGGTCGAGAGATAACCGGGCCACCCACCGCTTTGGAAGTTCAGTCCATGATTGTTCTTTTCTGACATGGTGATGACAAGGTGCCCGCCTTGCGTGGTGATAGCCTAAACTAGTTTATGGATGGTGCGTTGCCTTTCGAGGACGACTCACTCCAGGATCATACCACTCCAAATCCCCTAGTCGGAAGGCATGAGACTCCTAGCAATATAATGAGATGCAAGTGCGTACCCGTTGGCCAATAATGTAAATCGACAGCTTGCATCCAAATCAGCCGAAGCAACAAAAGGTAGCAGCGGATGCTCACCCTCGAAGTACGCATCATCGCCAGGATAGAACGATCGTCCATCGACATTAAATTCGTCAGAAAACACAAGCTCATATTTTTTGCCATCCGTTCCCTTATATGAATACGCCTCGGACGGCGTATCATCGTCAATCAATCGCGGGAAACTGGTGAGCTCAGGCACCTGGCCCGTCCCATTGATTCCACCCAGATTAAAGCCCACTATTCGTGGGCTGGGATGTTTGAAACGAAGGATGATGGGCAAGCCAGCAAAGAGCATGATGAGACCCCCCAGCAAGACGAACAGGGCTGTCGCGTTCACCCATCCTCGTAGGGAGAAAATATCACACGTTCTGTCCAAGCGCGCGTCATTAACAGGGTCAGGATTGTGTAACGCGTCGTCCAGATCCAGATTCTTTTCGAATCTGGTGTTCACAGTGGCCGTGCGCGCCAGCTGAGGACGCGCAGCTGACGGCGCTTTTCGAAGCCGTGTACCCTCGCCGGGGTTTGCGCGATTGAGTTGAGGATCATACTAACGAACGCATATGAGAAGCGGTGTGAAAAAGTTATGAAGAGGCGCCGCACTGAATATGGTCCATACTCCGCTCCGATATTTCCAGTGGCTACACCCTTGATTATCCCAGCCCGGCCACTCCCAGTAGCATACACCGGTTCTTCTGTTATTGCTGGGGATCGAGCTCCGCGTGAGCTGCGACTCCTCCGACTCCGCCCACTTGTCGGAGAACGCGCCGCCGACGCGTACTGCTGCTCCTCCGTCTGAACGCGCACCGAGCCCCCCCTACTTCTGCTGCTCTGAGGACTTTGCGGAGGACTCGACATGGGCACCGACGCGTATTGCAGTTGCTGCATTGTCGGTGTGTTCGTTGCCGCGACTCGCGGACTGCGCGTGCTTCGTGACCGTCCACTTCTCGGGCTTTGTGGGGGGCTTTGAGGGAGGACCGACGCGTATTGTTGTTGGGGATGGGGTTCCGGGGTCGCCCCCTGCCGCGGGGAGCGGTATGTGGTGTAGGACATGGTCTGTGGAGGAAGGCTGTATGACGCCTGAAGCGGCAAAGTTTGCCTCGTGTTCGTATTCTCCGAATCCCACGCGTACGCTTGCTTTCTTCTCTTCCCACAACCATTATTAGCTCGTATGTGGCTATGGGTCCCGGCGCATTGGTCCGGAAATCTCTGGTGAACGAGCGGACACTTTTGCTGCTGACGGGGGTTCAGGCTAGGCTACTCGGGCTTTGGGCGGCCATCAAGCAAGGAAGGTCGAAATCTCAACTTTAAAACTCATCGGTCAGTTAGAGTTCTGAGGGATGCTGTCTACGTCGATGTAGGTGAGGAAGTTATACAGTAGGCGAGAGTGGTGGGGTACAAAAAGAGTCCGCAGAGGAGTTGAAGGAAGAAACCATGGTATGATCGATCATATTTCAAATCCTCCCCAACCTGTCCTAAAAAGTAAACCACAACAGTCCAAAAACGAGTGGTAGCGTCTCCTCGCATTTGCCCACAAAAGTGAAGACCGCTTCAACACCCTCGTTAGCTTCGAAATTGAACACTGCAACTTTACCCCCTCGTTCCTTAACCGTCTTGGCAAATCCAGCCGCCGGATACACCTTCAGCGTGTTCAAACATTCCATCGAAATGACCCACAGCAGTAGAGACTTACTGTGATTGAGGTGCCGACGAGAAGGAAAAGATCGCACCAATTCATGCGCATCGCAATATCGACCTCACTGAACCAAATGACATTAGGTCGCAGCAACCCCCCGCATCGGCCGAACCGATTACTTGCGCTCCCTAGTCCGCCGCACCGCGGGAGGTCCTGGATAGCGATTCTCACCGACGATCTTTGAGCCTGCGCTGAAGAGAGAGGCGTCGGCGTATACGCTCTCTGAATGTGCCCGCAATACGTGCAGGCGGGTCTCAAAAATACAACCGTGCATCTTAAGAATCTTTATGAGGGATTTATCTGCCGCATCTTTATCATTATCGGAGAATGCAGAGAGCACGCGAGACGAGAGTGCGTCCATGTTTTGCGTGATTACAAGTGGGGCAGGCCACCGAGGGTTATAATAAGCGCAGGCGCGATCCGAGCAAGGGTTAGTGGGAGGCAGAATTTTGCGATGGCGCCGTGCACGGCGTTTGGTTCCGCGCCGAGACACCTGCAAAGCAATATTCAAGCTCAAAATCGCGAGCGCAGCATATATCGCCGGCGCCTACATTTGACGGCGGGTGTGCTGAGATTGCCAAACCGCGCTAGAGTCGTCGTTGAAAGCTTCAGGTTTGGCGAGCTTTATCTCGTCCTGAGTCGTGAATGAGGACGCTGCGGTTACACGATGTTGCGCGTCAGGATACATACAAATTTCAGCCAGAGACCGCCCTGACCGCCGCTGTATGTCGGGATGCCTGTCAATGGTCGAGGCTGTAAAGTTGCAAGACATGGCCCAGGGCCGTCGTCGCGCACCGGATGCAGCCGAGAAACCAGCGCCAGCAAGGATGGTTACATTCTTTAGCAGAAGCCAATGCGTCTCGAAAGGATGAAAGGTCGTCCGTTATGATGTTTGAGAGACAGAAGGTCAGAGTTAAATATTGGTTAAATATTTGAACGCCTTGGACGGCAGCGACGGAGTGATTGCTGTACAACAGCAACCCGAAGCTATGCGAATCGCGATGCGGGGAAGGCCCCGGGAAGCGCTCATAGATCACGTTATCGTGTTCTGCTCCGGCATCTTCCGGCATCCATTCGGGCCGCAAATATTTTCTCTTGGCGCTGCTTTCACTTTGTCTTCTCCAGTCATGTCCTGACGATGCAGTCTCGTCCTCGCTCAGGCTATCCGTGTTGAATCATCCCAAGCATCTGGACTGGTAGGTATCATCATAGAGCCCTCTACATAATAAATGTTCTGTTTTTTTACCCGCTTATCTGCGATCGAGGCGTCCGTAGTCTCCTCTACAACCTTCCTGTTCCTGTTGCCCGTGGTCCTACCGGCAGTTACCGCTCTTCTCGTCCCCCAAAAAGCCCACTCTTTTCTGAATACTCCGTCGGACACGGTCCAGCAAGTTCTCCCGACTAAATCTCGTGCATTTGTGGGTCCCGACGTCAAAGGAAGCCACTCAACGCCTCTCGCGCACTCAGTCTATAGTCTATCCATCGCACGTTCCTCACTCAATACTACCGCATCGGATGGAATTAGCGACCGCCCACGAACCTTCGAAGATTTTTTCTCTCCTCCCGTCACTTGGTTAATCGGCATTACCCTATTTCTTGACGAACCAATAGCAAAAACACTTGCCCCGGAGGATACACAGGAATGGTAAATCGTCACAGGCGGCCATGTCAACAGCGATCCTTCTTCTCCTGTCCTATCTGGGGTTAGGGTTGACTTTGAATGACTGGCTGCGCGTTTTTCGCCGTCCAATCGTCTAAAACTCTATAATTGACCGGGGGGTTCTTGAGACTTATCTTTCACTCCTCAAGCCTCTCTGGAGCCCATGGACAAAAACCCGGAACCGGCGCTCACCACAGCAGACGAAGAGGACAATGTCGGCACTCGCGCCGTCGCGTTCCACCAAGGCCAGGAAATTGAGGAAAAGCCTCGCCACAAAGGTACCTGTGGAGTTATCATCATCACTCGACGCTATCTTACTTTTCGAGCAGGAGTGGAGTTGAAGCACACCTTAACCCAGGAAGACAAGGAACTTGCCGCGGCTGGATATGACCACCTCGAAGCAAAGAAAAAGGATACTACGACTGAGACCGACGCCGACATCACAGAGCACCGCGTTGCGCTCGTCGACCTCGCCGATACCCTCGAAACTTCCCTCGACATCAACGACCCCGGAAAATCCCATGGTCTTTCCGCCACGGAGGCCGCTTCTCGTCTCGCTCGTGACGGGCCCAACATTCTTACGCCCCCAAAAAAGAGATCCCCGTTACGCCAGGTAAGCAAGCCCCCTTCGCCCTTCTCGACATGGTTTTTTCTCATGTTTTGTCGCATAGTATATTGACCGGCTGCTAACCATGGTCCGTTGACACCCTGGTCATATGTCTGCCTGCGTCTGACCTACAATCCCAGTTCAACGTCCTCCTTATCATCGCCGGCATTCTCGAATACGTGCTTCTCGGGATCGACTTTCACAACAACTTTGCAAACACATACCTTGGTGGTATCTTGATAGCGGTCGCATTTCTTAATGCCTTCATTGACTGTCAGTACATTCATTCTGTCCCTGCGTCTGATTCCGCAAATGCTGAATCGAATCTCGTTATGGTATCACAGGGTACCAGGTCCAGAAATCCGAAGCCATTCTTGCGTCGTTTTTGGCCATGATCCCACCCTCGTGCCGTGTCGTGCGTGACGGTACTATCGAATCCATCCCTGCGAAAGACCTCGTCGTCGGTGATGTCGTTCTGGTCCGTTCTGGAGACAAAACGCCCGCAGACCTCGTTCTGTTCGCCGCCACGGATTTCAAGGTCGATAATAGCAGTCTTACAGGCGAGTCGGAGCCGCAAGAACGGCTTGCTCTCAAGAAAGGTAGTGAGTCTCGTCCGGTGGAAGCTCAGAATTTGGTAGATAATTTGATCTCTCAAATGGCGGGCCAACTCTGATTTGCGATAAAGGCTTTCAATTCGACGCTCGTAGTAAACGGTGAAGCTTGGGGCAGTACGTTCATCTCATGTTGTGACAAAGATCTGCCTCCTTAATCTCCTTCCTTGTCAAGTCGTGGTACGAACAGGCGACCACACCTTCATCGGACAAATCGCATCTCTCACCGGAGGTGAATCCGGAAACCAAAGCCCCCTTGCGCGCGAAATGTTCGTTTTTTTTTTGGTATTAGCATCCAACCCTCTTTCTCACCTGGCTGTTTATTCAGCGGCCAATTCGTCATCAAAGTTTCTTCGATTGCTCTTCTTTTCGCAGTCGTGTTCTTCGTTGTTGGGATCACGACGGCATACAAGGGGAAGGCGTCGCAGACTGTGACGTTTGCGGTGTCGATTCTAGTGGCATTTGTTCCTGAGGGGCTGCCTTCAGTGGTAACGCTCCTCTTGTCCATCGCTGCGAAACGAATGGCGAAGCAGAATGTGTTGGTCAAAGATCTTCAAGGAGTGGAGACACTGGGATCGGTGAGCACTGCCCTGCGATCATGCATAATGAACAGGGCACCGAATAGACTTGTCTATAGTTGACATTGCTAGCTACCGACAAAACGGGAACGTTAACGCGGAACCAGATGACGGTGACCAATCTCTGGAGCGGCGGGCGGATGTATTCCGCTTTTCAGTCTAACAACGACGATGATACCACGGCGGCGTTCTCTCTTGAAGCGTCCGGCATGCGTCAGATGGTCGACATTGCAGCGCTCAATAGCCGGGTCAAGTTCGACAAGACCGATGTACCTTTCGATCAACGACAGATTCTTGGGGACGCGACCGAAACCGGCTTGACGCGTTTTGCTGGACGTTATCTTAGCACAGGATATGATCGGCATCAGCAGGACTTCCCCAAGGTTTTCGAGGTGCCGTTTAATTCGACGAACAAGTGGGCGCTGGTCATTGTGAATAAACCGCATGATGACGGCGTGCTGTCGGCGTATCTGAAGGGTGCGCCTGAGCGTGTGCTGGCGAAGTGTTCGACGTATCTGAAGGATGGTGTCTTGGTGCCCATGACGGACGAGTTCCGCAGGGCTTATGATGATGCGTACAACGTGAGCGCTTTACTTGATGGACGACATAATTGACTGAACTGTCTCGATGTGTGACATGTAGTATATGGCTTCTCGTGGCCACCGCGTAATCGCCTGCGCACAATCACTTCTCCCAAGCGAGCAATATGCTGCAAATCACGAATTCTCGCGTACCGATGACAACTACCCTATTTCGGACTACTGCTTCGTCGGGCTCGTATCGCTTGAAGACCCACCGAAACACGGTGTTCGTGAAGCCATTGGGACGCTTCGTCTTGCGGGGATCAAGGTCATGATGGTATGATGATTACTCCACATCCTAGGCTTCACCGTTGTTTAACTGGCGTATAGGTCACCGGCGACCATCCCAAGACAGCCGAAGCCATTGCCAGGAAGATCAACTTGATCATTGGGGATACGCGCGAGACGCTTGCGGCGCGTACGGGGCGTTCGGTGGATGAGATTTACGAAGATGAGGTCAACGCGGTGGTGATTCACGGGGACGGTATCGATGATCTGCAGGGTTGGCAGTGGGATCAGAGTCCGTTTTTTTGTTATCTTCCCTTTGTGCGTGTGTGGCTGAATGTTAAACAGTCTTTGCCAAGGAAGAGATTGTGTTTGCGCGTACTTCGCCGAAGCATAAGCTCGAGATTGGTAAGTACTTCATTGCTTGTCGTCGCTGAGGCTCAGGCTGTCATTATCACAGTAAAGCGCGCACAAGCATTGGGGCATATTGTTGGAGTGTACGACCTTTCCTCGTTACTCTGCAGCCATCTAACAGACATGTAGAACCGGCGACGGTGTCAACGACTCTCCAGCGCTGAAGAAGGCGGACTTGGGTATTGCGATGAACATTTCTGGTCAGCTCATTGCTTTCTTGTCATGTTACAATACAGATGAATACTCCATCATAGGTTCTGATGTCTCGAAGGAAGCTGCAAACATGATTCTCCTTGGTATGGGCTTCGCCTCAATAGATGTCCTCGCTTGCTAACCTCAACCTTGACAGACGACAACTTTGCTTCCACCGTTAGTAAGTAGTGGCACTATGGCTGCGAGACTCTTCTCAACGATGTCTAGAGGGTGTCGCTGAGGGTCGGCAGATTTTCGTCAACCTCAAGCGCTCCATCCAGTAAGTCTGACCCTCCGAGCTCGACTTTGAATGCTAACATCTTTGCAGATATACGCTCTCGCATAGTACCCCTGAAGTTATACCCCAGCTTCTCTGTACGCTTTTTCGTTGCAGCCGCAGCCCATGCCAACTAACTGTTTTTCCAAGATGTTGTGGTACCCATTCCTCTACCCTTGTCGGCCATTCTTATCTTGGTTATCGGTGAGTTATCCTTAGCCACTCAAGAAGCTCATGTTGATCATTTCTATAGATCTTGGGTTCGAACTCTTTGTAGCTGTAAGCTCTGGTGTTACGACCTACGATCATGAAGCTCAACTAACTTTCTGAAGTTATCCTTCGCTTGGGATAAGCCGGAAACCATCGACGGTCTCATGCGCATGACGCCTCGGAAACCTGGTGAGTCTCCTCAGTTCATCCGCCACTGTCAACTCACCGCTCTACAGTGAACGAGCGTTCCATTCTCTCAATAAAGAGAAAGGCTCTTCGACGCACCAAAACCTTACGCCGCGATCCTGAAACTCAAGAGGTCATCCCGCCCAGCAAGTTCTCTGTTCTTATGAGCAAGTTCAAGAAGCCCTTCACGCGCGAATACTGGGAGGACGCGACGGAGCCGACCGACGGCGAGACACTCGTAGACTCCAAACTGCTTTCATACTCTTATTTGGAAGCGGGCGTCATTGAGATGTTGGGTGCCCTCGTCGCGTATTTCGTGGTGTTTTTCAAAGCGGGGTTCACGCCTCACGACTTATTCCGTGCGCAGAAGTTTGGCGGTAAGCACCGATTTGAGATAGCCACATGCGACAGAGCTGATGTCGGACCCAGCGTCTTCCGGTCAAGCGTACTTCACCAAGTCGAGCCCCGACTTTATCAATGACCGCGGTCAGACTTTGACAGCTTCCCAGCAAGTCGATGCCCTCGCTCAAGCTCAGTCAATCGGTACGATCTCTGAAACAATACTATCAACTTCTTACCCACAACCCCTCCTTGTTCGCAGTCTACCTATCCGTTTTCATTATCCAATGTTTCAACGTGCGCTATCTCTCCCACCAATTCAGCGCGTATACTGACTTCATGCAGGTATTCGCGGTCAAAGCCAAGTTCACCTTTCCTTTCGGCAAAGCAGCTGTCGGCAACAAATTAAATTTTGCTGGTATTCTGGCTGGCGCGGTCCTGGGCATGTTCATCATCTACACGCCGCCGCTGCATGTCGTATTTGGCGGTTCTTTCCATCTCTCGCCATTATATTGGCTTATTCCGGTTGCGTTTGGTGTTCTGCTCCTTGTATGGGCCTCCATTCGCGTCCTTATCTTGCGCAAGTCTGTGGAGAGTGCAAGGGTGAAGGACATTCAAGGCTTGATGATGTGTGCGTACTGATTTATTTTGTGTCTGCTATGGGTTTGCTCACGCATTGTCCCAGTCCCGACGATGAGAACAATGAGTATGCGGTCGAAAGGCACGCATTGACGACCCATTACGAACATACCACGACCAGAGTGTACGAATATCAGATCTTTCAATGCACAACATTCACGAATATAACTACATTGCATTGCGTCTCTCAACCTACTAATCGTACAACATGAATTTCAAAAATGTATCTTGTACATCCCATCACTAACTGGGTCTACTTGGTGGCGTGAGCGGAGTCGTGAGGAGGCTGAGGACACATTGTTATTATTCAGAAGAAAGCAGAAACAAAACTTGGAAGACGCACCGAATCCTGGATCCCCAACACTTTCGCAAGAGCATTGAACTCGTCGGTGGTGGGTCTCGAGGAACCGGTGCAGACTTGACAAGGACGTGTGGTAATAAGCGGCGCGAACGAGCTCAGCGAGAAGAAACGCAAACATACTGTCAATGACATGCTGCTCAGTCTTGCCGAGCTTCCCCGCAATCTGCGCGTAGGACATTCCTGCAATTCAAATCCAAGTATCAGTATAAGAACCCAAACAGTGGGGATCCCACATGTACAATAGAGAACGCAGGTCAACGCACCAGTCCTGTCCTTGGCAGCAGCGAGCGCAGCACATTGAGGGTTGGGAGCCATTTCAGGTTTAAGGTTGCAAACAAACAAAGTGTGTTACAAGAATACGAGGGAGACGAGATTAGCTTGAGCTCTAGCTTGGATTCAAGCCCGCTCTATCCTTACTTATATGCGGAACGGAACCAGTAATCGATGGCTCGTGGTTCGCTGATTGGTTGGAACCCACAACGGAAGTAGATCTACCTGGATGCGAATTTGAGTGCGGTGGGAGATAAAATGGCGCCGGTTAGCCTCGGTTAGCCTGCGTTCTGTGGAAGCCGTACGCGCGTGAGATTTCCCGCTTGGACCATGGGCCATTACGCTTGAATCGAGTCACCAAGGCAAGAACTCTCCTTTCTGGTTGAAGTAGAGCCGCATGAGGACCAGGACCATGGGCGATTACGCTGGAATCCCGTCACCCACCAAGGCAGGCAAGGGAACTCTCCTTCCTAGTCAGTCGAAGTAGATTCGCGCGAGTTTGAGTTGAATATATATATATTCAATACCGACCAAAGGAAAGGAAAGTATCGCTGCATGTAGGTGTGAGTGCGAGAACGTATGTAAACGATACACATATGTAGAGTAAACGAACGGAAACAAAAAAAGGAGAGCATGCATGTAGTGAGTGGAGTGGAGTGAGTGATACATAGCGCATTGTCCGAGGAATGAGCCAGAGAGGATGAAGGAATGGGCGGGAGAGACCAGTGAAGAAAGGATAGACACAAGAAACCAGTAAAAAATAAACGAGTGTTAGTGTTAGTGTTGTTGTTCGATGTTCGATGCCGATGCCAATGTGATGCCAGTGTATGTAGATAGAATGTGCGTATGCGTGTGCGAGTGCGGATGTATGTATGTTGAATCGGGTATGTACCAAGAAAGCGAGAGCCAAAAAGAAAAAGGAAAATGTATATACGAGGTGCGCTTTTACGCGTGAATAATAAGGATGCCATGATGCAAAGAAGGGGGAGGGGGGAGGGGGGAGGGGAGGAAGATGAGGAGAGGACGAGCAAAGATAGGAATGGAATGGGTATGTACAAGAAAGTGTGCGTGGTATGCGCATGGGTGGGGAGAATCACGCGCAGGTTTTGAGTTGAGTTTGAGTGAAGAGAAGGCAAGAACGAGGACGAGGACGACCCAGCGAACCAAGGGAAGAAGAAGACCGAGCGAGCGAGCGAGATAACCAAGCGGGGTGGATAGAGACCCAGGGAGACGAAGGCGCGTACACACTGCTCGACGCTCGCATCAAACCTCCCCACCCGCCAACCCCATCCTCACCCTCCTCAAACTCCCACTCGTCACATTCCACCCCCTCCAATCCTCCAACCACACCCCCTCCTCCCGACACCTCCCCAACACCCCCTCCCAAAACCCAACCACCCGCCCCCGCTCCCTCCTCTCCCGCTCCCACTCCCGCTTGGCTTTCTTGCCTAGCTTCTTTTTTTGCAGCTGCGATATCCCCATGCCCATACCCCCCGCAAACGCAAGAGCAGCAGAAGAAGGAGGAGGAGGAGGAGCAAAAGCAGCAGAAGACGCATAGGAACCCCGCAACCCAACCCTTCCCCTCCGCAGCTCATCACTCCCCTCGCTCAAATCCCTCACATACTTCAACCGCGGGAACGCCTCCCGCCTCAACAAACTCTCCACCTGCGCTCTCAGCCCAAAGAACGCGTCTTCCTCTTCCTCTTCTCCCGCGTTCGCATTCCCATTCGCCCCTGCACCGGGGTTATGATTCACGTTTACGTTGCCCCGCGCATAATCATCATACATCCTCGCATCCACCCCCCGTATCCCAATCAACACCACACTCGGATGCGCCGGCAACAACAAATGCGGCGCGATCCAATCCGGGTGCTGCCAATCCCACGCCGCGTCCGCGCTGCACACGAATTCCTCTAAATGCGGGCACCATTCGGCTAGATTCAAATTCAACCTCCCGCTCCCATTTACCCCATGTTGAGCGACAGGCGTGGGTGGAGCGGTAAGCCAGAATTCTTCGATATGCGCACTCGAATGCCCGAGCTCGAGCTGCCGGAGGCCCTTGCCGTGCACGGAGAAGAACGTCGTGAAGCCCTCCCCGGCGTAGCTGAAATCCGCGGAGAGGACGCTGAGGTTGCGCAGCGCGGGGAGGTCCCACGTGGAGAGGACCGCGAAGGTCGCGTTGTCGAGCGCGACTTTGAGCGTGCGGAGGGAGGGGAGGGAGAGTGAGAGGGCTGGCGCAGAGGTGGAGGCGGAGGCGGAGCATACTCGTTGGTTCAAAGACAAGGATGACGAGGAAGAGGATGCAGTAGGAGGTTTGAAATGCGGTAAAGCCGACACCGACGACGACGCGACACTCGCCGTCGACACGAAATTCAACTCCAAATACTCCAACCTCTCCCCAATACTCCCCACCAACCCCCGACTCAACCCCACCAGCATCGGATCATCATAACTCGTCCAGCTCACCCGCCTCAACGCGCCCCCCCTGGCCAACGCACCAAGCAACTCCCCCGTCGTATCGCGCGTAAACGTAAACCCCGGTCCAGGATGAGTGAGATTCCGCCGCACGGAGCGGTAGTCGGAGAACACCTCCAGCCCCGGCGCATAGGCGAGGACAGCGCGCAGGTCGGTCATGTCGCAGCGCTCGAGCGCGGGGGTCTCGATGTGCAGCCGGCGGATGAAGCGGCCTAGGTTTAGGTTCTCACTTCCGTTTCCTTCGTGCTTATCATCACGCATTCCAGACAACGTCCCCGCCAACGCCCTCGCCTGCGCCGCCCGATGAATCCACACATCCGCATACAGCACCGGCTGCGCGTACGCGTGGAACGCGCGCGACACGAGCGACAAGGTGCGTTTGTGGCGCATGGTGCGGAGGTACGCGGCGAGGCGCGGGGCGAGGGTGGCGGGGGAGCAGGTGGTGGGGAAAGGGGTGGGGGTGAGGAAGGAGGTGGGGAGGTCGAGGGAGGGGGGGGGCGGAGGCGTAGTTGGAGCGAAAGGTGTTGTGGGCAGAGGAGGAGGGGAAGGTGGGAGGGAGGGCATCGTATGAGAAAGGATCGCTCGAGAAGGGGTCGCACGAGTATTCGAGGATGAGGATCCAGAGCTCGGGGGGGAGGGTGGGCAGTGTGCGTGTGTTGTCGTGTACGACTGTCGGGGCAGATCTGCGCAAAAAAAGAGGTTATTACTACTGAGAATTGAGTGGTGAGTGGTAGCTTACTTTCCGGCATTGCCGACAAAACCATTGTTGCTATTTCGAAGGGAATCCAGAGAATAAGGTATCCTGCGTATGAATTTTGCTTAGTCGAACGTGCGACCGTAGAGAAGAAAAGAAAAGATAGAATCAAACAGAAAAAGATTGAAGGAAAACGCCAAAGAGCAGACGCAAGCGACGGCGATCAGGGTTCTAGGGGTATGTATCGCGGTAGATACGAGTTGTGATAGATAGATGATCAAGGGCCGCTTGCCGTCGTCCGCATCAATGTCAGGTCAGCGTAGTGTCGTGTCAGGCACGGCAGACGCAGGGTTGGGACGAGCGTTGGAAGTGACCAGCGACACAACGGCGGCGTCGAAAGGAGAGTGAAGGCTGACCACCACTCATGACTCCGCAATCAAGGCCAAAGAAAGAAACGAAAAGTGATACGCGAACGAAAAGGCGCGGGTGACCACAAAAAAAAAGCCGTTGCAACTCACCTTCGCAGGCCATTACTCTGTGCATTCGTAGTTGGATTTACAACCTTTGAGAATACGCGAGAAAGGCGGTGTCGGAGAGTTTTCGACTTGACGTGTGTGTTGCCTGTGCTTTGTTGAGGAAGAGGAGGGGATTGCGCAACGCGAGGGGAGACGGGCGAGGTTGAAGTCCAGCTGAATGTCGTTGTCGTTGTTGGTGTGCTCGCTGTGGTCTGCAAGCGTGGTAACGCTGGTGGGGAGCGCGCTGGCTCCGTCGTGTATTCTTCGGGTGTCGCCGGTGGTGTGGAGACGGAGTCAGGCATGATGTGGTTCGTGCTCGACGGCGACGGCGACGGCGAGGTGGATGGAGGTAAGAGGGAAGAGTGGGCGGCTGTGGGTGTTGGGTGGGCGTCGGAACGGAGAAGGCAAAGTAGGCGACCGTGCGACAACAAATCAACAAGACCAAACACGGTCGTATTCCGAATTTCAATGATTCGTCGCTTCTGGGCCCGCCTGTTCTGCTTTCTGTGGCGTTTTGCCTCCTGTTGGGCATGCGTGCGCGGATACACGGAATTCTCATTTTGAAATGCAAGCAAAGCCGCACGTTTTCGTCAAACGCGGCCGTACAAGCTCAAGTCTCCAACACCAGTCAAACGATTCTCGTACAACGGCCCAGCGATTGTGGTACCTCGATTCTGGGCGAGATCGATGCTCGAAACGAATCCGCTATCACTGATTCAGTTCCGGGGCTAGTCCGAATTTTTGGATCCCTGACTTGTCGACTGGTTTACCACTTAACCGACCCGCCACCTTCAAATTCGGCTTGATTATCCTTCACCCGCAGTCGGTCAACGAGAACGAATTCAAGGCAAATTCATCGTCCCTGCTAAGTGCCGCAATGACTCCGACTTCGTACAAGATGCGGGGCGCAATTGCAGCTGCTTATCGACGGAGGTTGAGGCTACGCATGCCGCCACACTCGCCGACAACCCCAGCACGCATATCCGGTTTACCGACCTGATCCTTGCAGCCTCCGAATGCCAATCCCCGATTCTATCCCTGGTCCTCCCAAGAAAAGCCGTCCCAACGACATTATTCAGCGCTCAGCATTCAACCTGCTCTGAAAACTCCGATACTCGGGTTCGCGTCAGCCAACACTGGAAACAGCCTGAAGTTCGGAATCACGTCAATCCTACTTCGGGCGCTGTTCTTATGGCTAGTGCGCGGATGTCTTGGCTTTCGCTAAAACACACACCTTTTGTGCAATGGGATGGCAAGATGATGATGCGGCCTGCCGCCTGTTTCGAGGACGCCAACTCCGACCTCCTCCAAGTCTGATCTAGGAGAAAAGACCATGTACTCACTTGACGGCGTACAATTTGGTACATCAACCCTTCTGATGTTTGGTATTAAACTCGACAGACCTCTCGATGGCCATGAACACATCAAATCCCGAACCCCGTCCGCCGCCAGAACACAGAACACTCGATGCATCCTCAGCCGTCACCCGACTCTCCGTGACCTAGTGAGAGCTACGGTGCTCCCCCGCGCCGACTATGCCCTCCTCTCCTTCCTTCCTTCCTCTCCCGCCTTCTTCCTTTGGACACCTGGATAAAAGCAACAAAGTCAGTCGCTCGCTGTACCGGCAGTTTCAGGACCACGAAGCTCACAGCATTCGAGAAGGAAGCGGCCTTACTTCCTGAGTTCGTCGGCCTCCCAACGCACCACCGCGCGGCCAGCATATTCGTTCGCGGGGGTACTCCAGATAGTCGACAGCAGTGAGGTAGACGGTATTCAACGCGAGCGACCAACTCATTCGTACAGCTCAACGCGAGCTCCTACTCTCTGTCCTCAGCCTCTGGGCGCCGGCGCATTAGCACTGACGGGAACGAAAGTGGCTAAGGAGGCTACTGAGATGGAGGTGTTCGTCTCTCTCACCTCCGTACATCGACCAATTCACGAAGATGGGTGTCCTCAAACAGTGGGCGATACGCTGGAAGACCTCCAGAACCGGTGCACCTCATCGCGTCGGCTTGTTTTTTTCATTACATTCTAGAGTAGAGTACACAATTTCGTTCCCACTTGACAATATACTATTGTCTCTCCCAAAGTGTTCGATGAACATAGGTTCGTAAGTATCGCCTCACCAACGACTCGGATGCACCCAAATGTTTGAACAACGAGAGACAATCACAGCTGTATAGATAGTCGAATGAATCGTGAAAGAAACCGTACTTCTGTTTTTGGTTGCGGGCCGTTGATGCCTCCTCAAAGTCAGAATTCGTAAGAAAAGCACCTTCCGTTTTTGGATGCGGGCCGTTCATGGTCATCTCAGTTGGAATCGTGTTGCTCTGAAGGGTGTTTTCGCTCTCTAGAAACTACGGACTTTGCGTGTGCATGAATGACCAGAACCCGACGGAAATTTGAGACTTGTTCGACGCGCGGATCGGCAGCTCGCGAAATCCAAGGCGCGAAACAGTCGTATAAATTGAAGTTCGTTCAACACAAAAAGTAACAGAAACCTCAGTTCTCGCAATGTCCCTCACCAACAAAGCTGCCTGGCTCCGCGCCCCCAAAGCCGTCCCTCTCGAAGTCGGCCCCGCACCCATGCCCACCCCCTCAGGCACCGAAATCGTAATCCAAGTCCGCGCAGTAGCCATCAACCCAGTCGACCCCGCCATCCAATTCATGGGCATCCTCCTCCAGCCCTCAGACTACCCCTTCATCCTGGGCTTCGACATGGCCGGCACCGTCCTCTCCATCGGCCCCGCCCACACGCACTACAAACCCGGCGACCGCGTCACCTCCATCGCTCTCGCTTTGCTGCACAAGGACTCCAAATTCGGCGCGTTCCAGCACTACGCCGTCGCCGACGGCCCGCTTATGGCGAAGATCCCCGACTCGATCAGCTTCAACGAGGCGTCCGTCCTTGGTCTGGGACTCGCCACCGCATCGTACAGCCTCTTCAGCAAAGACGCGTTGGCACTCGACCTGCCCAAGCCGGGCGGAAACAAACCCAACGGCAAACTGCTCCTCGTGTGGGGCGGCGCATCCAGCGTCGGCGCGTGCGGCATCCAGATCGCCAAAGCCGCGGGATACACCATCGCCGCCACAGCGAGCGCGCGGAACTTTGCGCTCCTGCGCGAGATCGGCGCGGAGTACGTCTTCGACTATTCCAGCGAAGGCGTCGTGGAGGACATCGTCGCCGCGCTCAGCGGGACGGGCATCGAGATGGCGGGGGTCTTCAGCGCGATTGTGGCGCCGGGCGTGCTGCTGCAGTGTGCGGCGATCAGTGGAAGGCTTGGGGGGAGGAAGCATGTGGGCACTGTGTTGGCGCCGGGGATGCCTTTGCCGGGGGACTGGCCTGAGGATGTCGAGTATAGCATCAGTCTTCCGGCGCTTATCGCTACGAATGAGGTGGGTCAGGCGGTGGGGGGCTGGCTTGAGGGTGCGTTGGCGGACGGGAGTATGAAGTGTAGGCCGAATTTCGAGGTTGTTGGGAAAGGGTTGGAGGAGATACAGGGGGCGTTTGGGGTGTTGTCGAAGGGCGTGAGCGCGAAGAAGTTGGTTGTTGAGCTTCCTTGATATGTAAAGTAACTTGCATTTTCGATATATTCAACATGTTCTTGAGCTCTCCGGGACGCAACATATCGCGCAGTAGAAATTGCCAGTTAGAATTTGTCCCGACTACACACTTGAGCAGAGAGCATCCTGCCGAGTGAGCAGATTCGAGGGAAAACGTCGAATTGGAGACCCTAGTGAGAACACTCAGTGAAGATCCAGAGCATTGGTGACGGTGAGTAGGATAGAGTTGGCCAGCAGTTTGAAAGCAGTTTGCCATACTAGTCTGTGCACTGCTCGGCAGCCGCCGAGGAGGGCGGCGGCATTAAACGGCATCCTCAGAAAACTTGAAGAATTCAACTTTCATCAACATACTCAGTCTCCGTCACGCTGCCCAGGACGCTGGACAGCAAAAACATATTCAGACGTATGTGCTACATGCCAAGATTTCGATCCCAAAAAGCATTGTTGAAAACCAAAATCTATCTGCGAGTCTTATCTTATCACACTGAGTTCCAATTCTCCTTGACCTCCTCCCTCACAGCATCCAAAAAATCCACAGTAGTCTTCACCGGTTTCCAGCCCAACCCTTGGTACGATCTCTGCGAGTCGCATCGTCCGTTGTCGCCGAAGAAGCCTTGGAGGGAGGGCTGAGATCGCATTGAATATGCGTTTGATTTTAATTAGTACTTAATACTACATCAGATACGAGCGAACGCACGCTAGGGAAATAAACAGGCATTTCAGCATCCGAGAACGCTCGTCTGGGCAGGCCAGCGTGCTTTTCTACGATTTCCGTGAGCTTCTCAAACTCGACTTCGCCGTTGGCGACGAAGTAGTAGCCGTTTTTGCCGTGGTCGATTTCGCTGCCAGTGCTGCGAGTGCTGGTGGGGGAGTGGATGGCGTTGTAGAGTGATTCCACTTGATCTGCAACTGTGAATAAATGGACGAGTCAGATCACCAACCCAGATCCTATAGGAATATGTGAGGCAGACAACAAACCTTCGGTAACATCGACATGACTGATCACATTCTTCCCCAGCCCGACAATCCCCGCTGCCTTACGGTCGAAGCACGCTTTGATATACACCGACAAAGCCAGATTCGTGGGGTTCTGAATGCCTGCATCAGCGAGTATGCCGTGCGGTTTGCCGTAGACGAGGCCGGGGAGGACGATGTATGCGTCAATGTAGCCTTCAATTCAATGCACGAATGAACAAAAAGATCATGGATTTCATGGAACGGACCTTGCGTTGAGTCCGCCTCGACAATCGCCAGATCGACGTTCCTATGCGGCTGCGTCGCAGGTAACGTCTCGATCTGCGCGATGTCCATGTCGTTGTATACCGTCGAGGAGGAGAATTCGCCCTTGGCGCGGTCGCCTAGGCAGCCTGTTCCCGACTTTATTTGAATTAGCATTATTGGAGACTTGAAGATGAATTTATTGTGAATGGGGGAGACTGACCATGTGAATGAGTGTCGGCTTGACTGCGGTAGCGTCAAAACGCTTCTTGAGCCCCCGGAGGATGGATTGGGCGGCTTGTAAATCGTCGCAGTCGGCCTACAGATCCACCAATATTATGAGTTGAAGATCAAAAATGGAGTGTAGACGAAGACCGCGGTACGCACGAGGGAGAACACTACGTCGGCCTCAGCAACCAACGCCTCGACGAGTGCGGCGTCGTTGTGGGACCCGACAACCACGTTGATCTGCACACCCTGAGTATGAAGGGCACGCAATTTGGCTGCTTTGTCGGGAGAGCGAACGAGAGCGGAGATGGTTAAGGATGGGTCGTGGCGCTGGAGGAAGCGGGAGAGGATGGGGCCGCCGATGTAGCCTACGGGTCGAACAGAGTGATAAGGATGAATAATGTGGACATTGTGAGACGAGATTCGATGAACAGACCCGTTCCGCCGATGAAGAGAATGTTTTTCATGATCTGTGAATTTGCTGGTGAAGGAGTTAGATTGGTTTGGGTGCTTCTCTGCCTAGGAAGTGCCTCATCTTTATAGGCATGCTGAGCGAGAGCTAAATGCAGTTTGAGAGGGTTCCTGGATAAAATGAGAAGGGCTGCTCACCAAGCCGTTGAGAAAAGACTTACTAAGAGGCTTTCTAACACCATTAACTGTCACCTTTACTTAGAAAATTCGGCGGCGTAGAAATTTAGTGCATTCTCTTCCAGGTCAGGCGTGACAGAGTGAGCTTGTGAGAAGGACCAACCAACAGGTGCATTTTTCGTATGTAGTTTCAAAGCCCTTGTTGTGAAAGATCTCAAAAAAGAAGGAAGCAACTGCATCGGGGTTAGATGGGCTTGATTTTCGGTCTTGGCAAGATTGCAGGAATAGTCAGCTCAGCGTTTTATTCAGGGATTCTGGCAACTTGGATGTTGGTCAGACGGCTCAGTTGTCGATTCGGATAGCTGCTTGAATGCCATAGAGGGTTTGTAAGCAAATTTGGCGCAAAAATCGACGGAAGAGACGCGGAAAATTGTCTTCTCGGTTTAGGCAGTAGAGCATTCGAGTAGCAGACAAGAAGCGTATTGAAGCAACGAGGTAGGAAGGACTCAAAGAAAGCGGGGAGCAAACAGGGACAAACTCACCGTTTGCATCTTGCTTTCTACTCTCATCTTGATGCTCTTCTGCAGTCTCCTACCCAGCCGCAGTTTCGAGGTTCCTCAGTGCTTGTAGAAAGTATTTTCAAAGTGAATTCATTCGGGAAATTTACGGGATCAGTGTGACAAATGATGTGACAAGAGTTGGGATGAACCTCTCCACGGCGGCTGGCACAAAACATCTGTCAACAACATAGCCACACCAAGACCCCGCAAGCATCCGGCACCACTCGCATTCGGACAACGCGCCAAAAAGAAATTCTGTCTGTCTCATTCACGCGTCAATGGCCCCAGTCACGTCGAAAACTGCTACCAACACACAGTCGCAGTACTCCCCAGTCGAAATACGCGCTCGGGCCGTCAAATTGCCTCGATATCAGGTATGTCTTGGGGATCTGTGCCTTCCTCAAAAGTGATAAGGATGTCGTCCGTGTAAGTGAGATATATTCAACTGATATGACTCTAGACTGTATATCAGACCATCCTGTTGACTTTTCGACGCCAGGACACCACTCATAGCGAGTGCATCGAAGACGATGAGTTTGGGCGGATATCGCCGAAAAAGGCCGGGGTCTTGTGGCTATGTTGTTGACAGATGTTTTGTGCCAGCCGCCGTGGAGAGGTTCATCCCAACTCTTGTCACATCATTTGTCACACTGATCCCGTAAATTTCCCGAATGAATTCACTTTGAAAATACTTTCTACAAGCACTGAGGAACCTCGAAACTGCGGCTGGGTAGGAGACTGGCTCTTCTGGTGAACACTGGTCCTATACGCAATGAAGGATTGCCCGCCTACCCCCATCGTCCACCGACGTGTCCAACGTCGTGCTTCGCGTCCATACACCCGCTCTCCTTCTGCTGCAAACACGGAAAAATCTCTAATTCAGGATCATTCTACTGTTTCTACACCCCAGTCTCAATTCTCAACGTCAATTGCGTCTGCTATTACCGAAGATAATGCTTCAGTCTCTCCTCCAAAGCTCTCATTCTCTCCTCCCAAGCCTCGAGAGCAAGTGCAGTCTATCCCAAATCGTTCAGAATCACGCTCTCCAGACAAGGAGAATCTCCAGCCCTCCTCCTCTCCGTGGTACTATGCTTCGCCTTCAACTCAGACTGAAACAAAGACCATCTCGCGTCTCTTTCTAAATCAACCACTTCCATCCATCAAAGAGGACGACGAAGAAGAAGAAGAAGACAGCGCCTGTCCCCCGATCAGCAGCTCCCCGACACGCTCTTCTGATCCTTTCTTCCCCACCAACGAGTTTCTTTCGTCTCCCGCTTCCTCTATCCATGATTGGCAATCCCCAAAACCAGCTCAACCCACACCCCAAGCAACCGATACCGACTTCGCTTCGAGACTGCAGACCCTTCTGGCAATTGCCGTTAGACAGCAAGAACTTCACGCAGAAATCGATAACGGTGTTAGCACATTGGAGGATCGCAGTCTGTCTATCACACCCAACTATCATTCGTCGCCAATTCTCAGACGTGGAACCTCTTCGTCGTCGTCTTCAACTAGCTCTAGATTCATCGAATCCTGCAATTGCAGTGAATGCGCTGCCAAGTCTTCCCGAACTGAGTCTATTGCTTCCACCTCAACGTATGCGGGCTACGCTGCTGATCTCGATGATACCCCTGCTTTTACGCATCCAATTCGGTGAGTCGTTTTCACGCATCACAGGAAACCGTCCATTGATAGCAGTACTCGATAGCGAATCGAAGAAACGGTCCTATCCGTCTGACAACACTCCTGATCGCAGCCCCAAGAAGAAAACACGCAAGTTGACTGCTATTACCCGCTCTTCCTCTCTATCCAAGACTCCTGCAAACAGCCGCGTATCAATCGCACCAGCAAGCTTACGAAAATCGTACTCCTTACGATCGAATCTTTCTCAAGTAGGTTCTCTCCTCCAACTTTCTCTTCCCCCAGCTTTCTGACGCCCTCCCAAGAGCCCTTACGATAACGACGAAAACCTATTCCCAACCGAACCAGATACGCCTCTGCCAACCACAAAAACAGCGCCTACCGGCCGCGTCATCCAGCCCACAGTCCGCACCATACCATTCGACGTCCCCATCATCGCCCCGCCCCCCGGACACGTTGCGCGGCTCCCCGTAAGCATAGAGACGGCCGCGAAGATTCGGATCGGCAATTTTTTGGCGAGGGAGGAGGCGGGGAGGAAGGCGGATGGGTTGGATGGGGTGAGTGTTGAGGATGCTTTGCGTGCGCAGGACGGGCCGATGGATGAATTTGAGGTGATGAAGGTGTTGGAAAGGTTTAGGTGGGAAGGGATTCTTGGTGTGGGGCGGGAATTGAGGGTGGAAGTCGTGCAGTGGATTCTCGAGGTATGTTTGTTTCCTCTATTGCCTTCTTCTCCCTATGCCTAACCATTCTATAGGTGCTCCCTAAACGCTCCATGTACTTCCCGCCCGTCAAATACGCCTCGCACCGTCTCCCCCAGCCCTCTCATTCGCAACGATCACCCTCCTCCTCTCCCATCGCTTCGATCCACGACTTCGGCATCGTGGGCCAACGCCTGCCGGACCTCTACGACCAGCTGCTCTCCTCGCCCGAAACGCGCTTCCACGCGGCGTACCTGTTCATGCGGTACTGGTATCTGCTCATGGGGGACGCAAAAGAGAAGGAAAGGATTCAGCTGATGCAGGCGGCTGCAGCTGCGACTGGGAATGACGACGACGACGAGCTGTGTGATGAGGACACGGTGCCGTCGACGGGGTGGAAGCTTGTTGTGTGGGATTGTTGTCTTGCGTGTTTGGCGATTAGCGTGAAGGTGTGTACTAGTCCATCTTCTAATTCACTCGTGGCCAGAGAGAGTATTGACGAAGGTTGGCTGGCGATAGATGCATCGCGACTTTCTGCAACCCCTTGAGCCGGTGTTGGCTTGGGAGTTTGAGGCTCTGGCACCGCATGTGATTGCATATGACGATCTCGAGGTGAGCCTCAATCCGCTCACGCCTTCAAGTTCATAACGTTCTGACTTTCTTTGGAATGTAGCTAGCCCACCGCGACGTCCTCGAAGTCCTCCAATACCGCCTCGGCGGCACACCCCAGCAGCTCCTCGACGAACTGTGGCTTGCGCTTCCTTCTTTGCAACAGCTGCTGGACTTTCGCAATGGGTGGAGGTTTGTGCAGAAGGAGGTGTGGTGGCGGTTGTTTGATGCTGTTGCGGGTGCGTCCGAGCCGTTCCCTCCATCCAGGCTTGCTTTCGAGTCTTAAATCTAATCGTACTTGGACAGAACCTGACGTCCTGAAATTCCCCATCTCGCTCCTCACCGTCGCTGCCCTTGCGGAAGCGCTCAACGCCGCTCTGGTCTCGCACTACAAGGCCAATGCCAATGCTATCGGCGCTGACGAGGAGTGTTTTGAGAAGCTGGAGGATAGGGCGGAGAGTGAGATGGAGGGTGTGATGCAGGATGTTCAGGCGCTTGTTGGGGTTTCTGATGTATGTGTTGAACTTTCCACCTTTTTAAAAAAATTCTGTTGTATGTGCTGATGCAGGTTTCTTTTTTTTTTGTTTGTTAGCGGAGGCTGGAGGCGTGTAGGAGCTGGTTGCGGGCCTGCTTGAATGAGTGATTAGAGATACGAAGGGCTTTGGTGTAACTAATTTTGAAGTCTCAACCATGCAAGCGTTGATGCAAAGAGTAACGACTCTGAACCAACTGATGCGGTACGTGGATTGGGATAGGAAGATCTCGTTTTACGGTTTACGATGATGCTTCTCGCGCACAAGTGGGCCGAGGTTCCCAGGTCAAGATATTGTTGGAGAAACCCTCGATGGGTGTAGCAAGGTTACATGCAATGCTACATGAATATGTACCACCGCAGCCGATTTCGGATATCGAGACACATTTACGAGTAAGCAGCGATAGCGCTCGCGAAGCCGGCATCAATGTTGGTCTGAAATGTCGACTTAAAATCAGTCTACAGCCAGTCACCACAGTCAAAAGAGTGTTCTAGGCCAAACCGAGGCACTTACCGGGGTATTCACGATCAGAGCACGCGAGAAAGCATCTGTGTCGCCCTTGAGATTTTGCAGATCTTGGAGAATCAACGCCGGGAGTCCACTACTAGTAATTGGTAAAGCGCCCTGTGGAAACCTCATATCAGACAGATTATTTCAGGGAAACAAGACAGGGTTAATTTCTACAAAATCAGCTTTCTTGGCGGTGATTTCGGCCAATGCGTCCAAAACAACGGGCTCGATGGCTTGTAAGGATTTGAGTATAGTATGGCCATCGGACTCGCTGAAGGCGGGGCTGCCTCATGGACATAATAGCGCGTCATTTAGGATTCAGAATTGAGATGAGCTGGCGAGAGGTGTACCTTGACGTCGTTGATACCCATGTTCAAGGTGGTCTCCAGGTTGGAGGCAGCGGCCCGTGTGAGCACCCTACAGGCAAATTTCAAAGTAAGAACGAAAAAAGATAGTAAGCAGTATGAGAAGCTACCAATGCGCCGGTCGAAAATGCAGCCGCGACGAGCCAGAGTGAGAAGAGCGAACGGAATGACGCGAGGGAAGAAGTTTGTCTGACATGTGATCGCGTTTCGGGGCGCGGTCTTCCCGCATATTTGATGACGTCATCGCGTTTTCGCAACTATAGAATCCGCAGTGTTGTTAGCTAGCAGTTAGCAGGAGCCCACAGACGACATCCAGCATGCCAAACGATCCGCCGCCACCATTCCACATGCAGGATCTGGACGACAATGTTGAAGTTCTTCCTAAGGATGCGGAACTTCCACCGGGATATGAACCTCAGGAACATACGACAGCATTCGTCGACATTGGCAGTATCAAGACGAATCCCGGGGCGAGTGCGTCTATACTATAATTGCGGAAGATGTCCCCAGCCCTCAATATTAAATTGGACTGCACAGGCTTCGCTCAATACACATCCTTCGGCAAAGGTCTCGATTCCATGGCTAGAGTCTTGCCTGACGGACGTATCGTCGTCTCTCTCGACCTCAAACATAAATTACCCGATCTTCCTGTGGAGGGAAATGTTCAAAACGTGCAAGAGTTTGCTGTCGATAAAACAGAGTGGAAGAAATGTCCTAACCTGAACATCGTTATTATGATCGTTGGCTCGCGCGGTTCGCATTCGTTTCGCCCTACAAATTACGGGAGGCGTTCTAATTCGAAGAGCTGTTTCCTCGCAGGCGATGTGCAGCCCTATGTTGCTTTGGGTAAATTACTGCTTGCTGACGGCCATCGAGTGAGGATTGCAACACATGAAACTTTCCGGACCTTCGTCAACGAGGCCGGTCTTGAATTTTTCAGCATCGGCGGTAATCCGCAAGATCTCATGAGCTATATGGTCAAAAGTCCGTTAGTTTGTTGCTGTACGCCTCAACCCCGTTGAATTGGCCTAGATCCTGGGCTCATGCCTGGCTTCACCTCGCTAACTAATGGGGACATTGGGAGGAAACGCAAGATGCTCACTGAAGCAAGGGGCTCGTAGTTTGCCATGAAAACACATCTGATTGACCATTATTTCAGATGATTAATGGGTGTTGGCTATCCTGCCATTCCCCGTGTCAAGAAACGGGCCGCACGTTTGCTGCAGACGCGATAATTTCGAACCCACCGGCTTTTGCTCATGTACATTGTGCTGAGGCGCTCGGAATTCCGCTTCTATTGAGTTTCAGTGCGCATCCGTCTCGTTGTCGTTTATCGTCCCTCATTTTGTGTTGTTAGCCATGCCATGGTTCCGTTTATTTGCTGCCATCGACCAACTATGTTTTTGACATTTTGAACAGGAGTCCAACCTCAGCCTTTCCGCATCCCTTGGTTAACATCCAATCAACGAATGCCGAGAAAGGCTTAACGAACACTCTGACGTTTGCACTGGCAGAGATTTTGACTTGGCAAGGGTACAGCTCTTATCCTTGCGCCAATTTCGAGTTCTTCATATTGCGTCCAGGGTCGGCGATCTAGTGAATAAATTCCGCACACACACACTAGGACTAGAGCCTCTTGCTTTGCGATCAGGCCCTGGTCTCGTCGATCGGGTTAAGATTCCTTGGACATACTGTATGAGTCCAGCTCTAGTGCCGAAACCAGAAGATTGGAAAAATCACATCGGTACAAATCGTGCCTTTGGGATAATCTTTATATAACTTGTATACAGATGTCGTTGGCTTTTATTTCCTAGATTTGGCGACAAGCTTTACGCCGCCAGATGATCTTGCAGCATTTTTGGCGGCTGGGGAACCTCCTGTGTATATTGGGTCGGTCAATTCAATCATAATTTGGATCATTCCCAAATCTCTGTCCTTAGTTTTGGATCCGTGGTCATTGACGATCCTGAGGCCATGACGAGTGAGTTAAACAAGTTGGGCAGACTCGGATGTCCAGGATTTAACCTTTTTTTCAGATATGATTTTTGAAGCGACAGCTAACGCCGGCGTTCGCGCTCTTGTTTCAGCCGGCTGGGTCAATCAACATTTTCTCGCAAATAGCAACGTACTAACAGGTAAAGTAGGGCGGCCTTGGTGGCAAGACCATCCCATCGCATATCTTCATACTCGGCAATGTCCCCCATGACTGGCTGTTCGACCAAGATCGAGTTTCTGCTGTGGTCCATCATGGCGGAGCAGGTACAACTGCCATAGGCCTTGCAAAGGGTCGTCCAACGCTCGTAGTTCCATTCTTCGGAGATCAGCTGTTCTGGGGGAGTATGATTCACAAAGCGGGTGCTGGCCCCGAGCCCATCCCTCACAAAAAACTCACCGTCGAAAATCTTTGCGATGCTTTGAAGTTTGCCGTTAGCCCAACGGCAAAAGCGGCTGCTAAAAGATTAGCGGAACAGATCAATCGAGAGGTGAGCATCGAAGAGGCCCTTTTCAAAAATTTAGCGCCGATCATGATGCCAACCAGGACGGTGCTAGGAGAGGCGTCGAAAGCTTTTATCGGCATTTGCCGTTGTTGAATATGAGATGCGACTTGGATCCTTCGCGACTCGCGGCCTGGTGGTCAACTGAATACGTGAGCAGCTACATTTCATTGGCGATAATATAATATTAACTCGCCTGCCGTCCAGTGCTTGAAGCTCAGCGGTTTCGCTGCGCAAGTACTAATAGACACCAAAATTCTTGATCTGCCAAGCTTGGACCTACACAGTAAAACACCATCAATATTCATTGATGGCTCGAAATTGATCGAATGCAGGACCAAAGGAATACGAAACGCGCAAGCAAGTGTCGAACCCAGTAACAGGCGGCGCGGGGGCGATTTTTTGGACAGTCACGCACTGGTACGGCGGTATTGCTCAGATATTCTAGTGAGTTCTTGCCAGTCAACCTTGGTCTGCTGCGTCCATGATTCGAATTGGGGTTTCAACCAGTAAACCGGTGCAGGGGATCATCAATACGACCACGGCAATTCCCCGCGGTGAGTACCGTTTGCTGTGTTTTCCCCAAAATTGATTCTCGTTCAGGTGTGATGGATATTGTTTCCTCGTTGCAGGAGGGTTTGTACAACACTCCGAAGCTTTATGGTTCGAAAGTGCGGAAGCCAGGAAAAGTCACTGATTTCGCCAGTGGTCTGAAAGAAGGTGGAAAGGTACTGTGATTGTCAGGATTCATCGGAACCGGTTTTGATGAAGCTCAGGGTCTCTTTTATGGGTACAAGGACGGCATATTTGGCCTGGTTCAAGAGCCTTACGAGGGCGCTAAGAAAGAGGTGACACCCACCGTCAGAGTCGTGATGCGGGATATTGATTGCCGTTGTTTGCAGGGTTTCATCGGTGCAGTGAAGGGATCTCTTCGTAGCTGTAAGTTGCTTCACTCACCCAGGATTTCATACTCACACGCAGCAGTTGCAAACGCAACAATCCGCCCGGCCGGCGGAATCGTCGGGATGATTGCGCATCCGGTTCAAGGACTCTGGAAAAGCGTACAATCTCCGATGGCGCGGAAACAAGAGCAACAGCAGCGAGACGTGAGGATATCTGATGGCATGGCGGCGGTGCAGAAGAGCACACAAGCACAAAGAGACGAGATCATCAGGAAGTTCAAGCAGTTGAAAGAAGGGACCGCAGAGCGACAGAAGAAATACAAGGAAATGGCTGAAGCGGAGCTATATGCCGAAGCAGCCGAGCAGGCGGAGGAAGAGGCTAACACGTCTGAATCTAGTTCACAGCAGCCTGCGGCGCACGCGGGAGAGCCGTCTGCGCCTTCACCGCCACCAGAAGAGCAGCAAGAAACTGAGGATGCCGAGTTTCTTCGCCAAATGGAGATGGCGAAAGAGTTGTCACTGGCGGAGCAGAGGGGATACGAGCGAGCAATGGCGCAGATGGGTCATTCGCAGCAGTAGTGTTCCGAGGGTGTACAACAATATCTGTATTATGGCAATATTAGTCTTCAAGGTCATCCAGAAAAGCGTAAGGGTCGGGAGTATTGAAACCGCTTGAATCTTTCTCCGGGCTACTTCCCGGCCCCGGATCCTTCAAGCTCTCTCTATCCACCGAGGCGGCAACGGAGACGGGCTTGGCCCTACCCCGCCCACGGCTTTTCGGTTTGCGAGATTTTCGAGGAGCAGAAATTGAGTCGTTATCGTCATCGTCGTCGTCGTCATCATCGTCTCTGTACAACGGTCGTCCCCTTCCTCGTCCCCGCCCTCGTGGTCTCCCTGCCCTCCCACGCCGCGTCGAAGGCGCTCGACCCCTCGCAAACACAACAGGTGTTGTTGGCACCATGATTTCAACCGGATCGTTGTCCTTCCATCCATCGTAGTAGTCGTTTCGCGCTGGAATGTCTTCGAACCGCTGATCACCCGCCATGGCCGTGCTAATTTCTTCCTCCCGCTCCTCAATGGTTCGTTCCTCGTCTTCCAAAAATCCCTGGATGTCGGGTGGAATTTCCTGCATCGCAACACTCGGCGCACCCTGCAGATATCGCAGTTTGTTTCGAATGCTGACGGTTATGCGCTGTAATGATGCGGCAGAGTTCTGATTGTCCACCTTACCCGTTAGTGGGGGGTGCAACTTGAACTGCGAGTCCTTGAAAAACGCATCGTACACGGTCGCCGGGAGCTCATTGGGAATTACTGCGCCAACGAGCACAGAGGTTTCGTATGTCCAGCAGCGGCTTACGTTCTTGATGGTGTAACCGCCGCCGCCGACAACGAGCATGGGGAGGTTGAATTTTCGAACGAAATTCACACATTCGCCGTGCGCTGCAATCGAAAGGTTGAAAGCGCCGAGCCGGTCACAGCCGAGCGAATCTGCACCGCATTGCAGGACAATTGATGTAGGCCGGAAAGCAGTTATCGTGTCCTCGATGACGGTTTTGAACACTGACAAGTACATTTCGTCGTCGATACCGTCTTGTAGAGGGACGTTTAGACAGAAATGTTTGCCAAGTCCATGACCGTTGTCATCCAGTTTTCCGGTGCCAGGGAAGAATTCCCCGGTGTACTTGTGGAAGGAAACAGTCATGACGCGGTTGGACTGGTAGAAGGCGAGTTCAACTCCGTCTCCGTGGTGTATATCGATGTCGATATATAGTACGCGAGGATGATATCTGTAATTGGACTAAGCACCACTTTTACTGTCACGAATCAAGCAAACAAACTGACCGGAGCAGTTCAAGAATGGCAAGGACAATATCGTTGACATAGCAAAAGCCACTGGCCTCTCCACGTTTTGCATGATGCAGTCCACCAGACCAATTGATAGCGATATCAGTTGTTCCTGCGGATAGTTTCCTTGCGCCGGCCAGGGAAGCGCCAGTGTACATACGGCAGAAATCGTATAAATCGGCAAAGATGGGGCAGTCTTCACCGCAGTTGAATGTATCTATCATTTGTCGCATGTCTGACTGAGTTTGTGGAGTGACTCTGTGAAATAGACTTGGGATTCAGTGGAACGGAAGACAATGCTCTGTGGCTTACCTGGACAGGAAATCGATGTATTCATGGTCGTGGTATGCTTCCAGTTCTGCCTGTGTGGCTGAACGTACATCGTAGATATTCTGAATCTGCCTGTCGAGCCCGTATCCCATGACAAGTGCATTTGTCAGGGTTAGTCGGTGTGGTTTCATTGGATGTCGTTCCTAGAAATCGCGATGAAAAACTGCAGTAATTCAGTTGAATTGCCACTTTCTGACCCCATAGTGATGTGCCCCAACACCTTTGGGATAATAGTAAGAGACAATGGGCCGTGAATGTGGCTTGGATTGGTTCGAGTTCAGAAAGTTCGAAAGCGAAGCGCAAAAACATACTGCAACTCGTTCGGTTATCGGTTGTGCAGTGCCATGTGAGCCTCTATCAAAGAAATAGGGAGACGAGGAGAATGTGGAGGCCTGGCTCGTGCGGACCATGGTGAAATGGAAATTTCAACCAGAGACCCCGGGAAGATGGCACCAAGTTGTTCTCTTTACAATGGACTCCAAACGAATTTGTGGTAGAATCGAAGATATGCAGCAGCGGAAAACGGGGTCAAGACGCCGTTCTGTTGAGTTTTGGTCGAGTTGGAGGGGAAAGTAGAGAGCAGAATGTTTGTCCATCTTTTGAACTCCGACTGCCGGTTTCATACTCCGACGGCCACCACAGCTTTCTTCCCAACCACCATTAACGTCGCTTCTCAATCCATCGTCAGTCCCCGTAAGCCCACCTGGTGGCATGGACTTAAGAACGATGCCACAACATGAAGTACTATAGGAGCTGCCACCTGATCTTGTCACTCGAGTCCACTGGAATGGGAACAAGAGCGTAAACTCACGTCGCGGCTGGACTATGGGGACCTCTTGGGAGTACTGTAACGGGGATTCGAAACCTGCTCTCGTTCCGCTTTCTCTTCTTCGAGCTTGTGTTTCCAGAGCGCGACGCAAAAGGATGTCAACATTTCGGTCTTTCTCCAAACTGCTGCGTTGTGGGCGGTAACTCGTTTGCTCAGGTTTCAAGTGGCTCCGCCGTCTATCAATAGGCTTCGGTGAAGCTTCTGCAGTCTTTGTCCTAGAAAAAGTGCGACTTTGGCGTCAAGACAGCAACTCGATTTGACCAAATTGAGGCTTGCCGGTCAAACAGCCATTCTTTGGAGAACTCAAGAATACCCTCTACGGACGAGGAAATCGTAGAATCCCGGTCTCCAAAAATCCTTTCTCTCCTGGATCAGCCTTTGCAGGGCCTCTTTTCCGGGGCTTGCCCATCGACCTCAAATTCCAACTTTGTCTCTGCAGTGGCTCACAGTCTCGAGTCGGCTTTTTTCCTTCCTGAACGCCTCAGCGGAACGGATGCGGCTCGACGAGTCGAACCTATCGTCGACATTGATTGTTTCGAGTGGCCCTGGACTATGAATCTATTTCTAGTTTGAATTCGAATAAATCTGCTGGCTTTCGATTCAACACTTCGACCGATTTCTTTCATAAACGCTCGCGCTCTGCTCTAGAACAGCTGGAACTGCGAGGGCTGCGTGACGATGTAATTTTGTTCAGGTTCACTTTGCAATGAGTTCGTCGTATTTTATGTATGCACAATTGCAGGAACAGACGTTGCTCGAATTTAAATTCATCTTGTCGCCGTGCAAGGGCATCGCTCGCCGAGTCGTTGTGGGCTTCCGAGTGGCCCGAACACCGAGTACGTTTGACTTGGACTTGGAAGGAAAATAAATTGAGACTAGGCATCACTGAGTCACAGTCACATTCGGGTTGGCTGCTCCGAATCAGGTTCTCTAAACTCTACATCCAACCCCACCCCTCGCCTTCCTTTCGACGCGATAATGCGGCTTTATCTGTCATGCATGGCCATTGCAGCTTTCATCAGTGCCGCTTCAGCATCCTTAGGGGATAGGGACCCCGAATTCACGAACTGCTTGACGCGTTGTACTGTCGCGCGGTGCAGCCCATCTCAACGCGTCTCACTTCCCTTGATGCTTCGACTCACTGCCTGGAGCTGCGAGGACAACTGCAAATACACCTGTATGCACGATATGACCACCAGAAATGCCCGGCTGGGTGATAGGGTCCATCAATACTATGGCAAATGGCCGTTCTGGAGATTAGCTGGAATGCAGGAGCCCGCATCCGTTACTTTCTCTCTTCTGAATTTCTGGGCACACATTCGCGGGCTTGCCAGAGTCAGGAGGGAGATTCCCGACTCTCATCCTATGAAGTCGTATCATATTCTTTGGGCGTTTACGGGCCTGAATACTTGGATCTGGTCTTCGGTCTTTCATACCCGAGGTGAGAGCCCATAACTTGCTTCAGAATCGTGATCACTGACCTTGAGTAGATCTACCCTTCACCGAGAAATTGGATTATTTCTCCGCTGCCTTAACGATATTATATTCGTTATATTACTCTGTTATCCGGCTCTTCCACCTCTATCCGAGCCAACAGAGAGCCCGACTAACACTCGCGACAAAAGCCCCTTCTTCACCGGAACGAAGCCTAAAACTCAAGGCTTGGTCACTTCTCTGCATTGTTGTATATGTCTGCCACGTCTCCTACTTGACGCTTCTTCCCCGGTTCGACTACACCTACAACATTGTTTTCAATCTTGTCATTGGCTTGTCGCACAATGCCCTTTGGCTGTTGTATTCACTTCCGAGTTCCATCTCGGTTTTTCGCCGATTCCCCGGTCACCCGAGATCATATCGACCTGCATTTGTGACGAAGGCCGGGATATTTGTAGGTCTTACGACTGCGGCGACAGCGCTTGAGCTGCTCGACTTCCCGCCGCTAAAAGGGATCATCGACGCCCATTCTCTGTGGCATCTCGCCACTGCTCCGATTGCTGTATTGTGGTACGATTTTTTGATAGAGGATGCGCGAGACGAGAGCTGGCGGGATCATAGAGCTTGAATGGTGTATTATTTATAGTAAATTATAACAGTGAGTCCGCTTGTTCTTGACATATTTTTGTGCGACTGTTGCCTCCGAAAGCATCGTGCTCATTATTTTATCGAGCAGGTATGTTCTGTTTGGCTTTGCACGTGTTATGATCCGTTGGGGAATGTCGTCATTCATATGATTTCGTGTTCGTTCCTTGCCTTTCGCCTCCACCTTGGTTGGAGTGAAACCGCACCCAGTCCTCGAGTTTCTTGGAGATGATTGGGAAGTCTCTCCCAGAATACATCTTCATTCGCCTCTGCATCGCAGGACTTCGTCTGGTCGCCCCCGTTAGCATCATCTATCTACTCGCGTGCGCAGCAACCGGTCGCGTCATTGTCTCGCCCATCCTCGTGGCTGCCGCCGCATGTGAAGCCATATTCTATGCTTTCTTCTTCTTCAGGTGTTGGAGGTTCAATAAGGTCCGGCAACGCCGCGTTCTCAGTCTCTTACTTGAACGAACAACACCATACTCAACGTTGACTCGGTTCAGACAACACCACCGGGCCCTCCACGGCTTACTCGGGCGCAGCGACAAGATCTTTTCGAGCGAAGCACTTTGCATTTCACGGCCGAGAATTTATCAGGCTGGTTCATACCTCCAAAGTCGGAGATCAAGCGCGACAATTTACGCGAATGGATTCTGTGGGCAATGTTTGCGTCAACCCCAGAGCATGCCTCTCCCGAATGGGATGAGGAAATAGACCAGTATATCCTCGCGACCGAGAAGAAACTTGGTTGCAAATTAGAGCCGGGACGGGTCCCTGGCGTACAAAGTCTCAGACTATCTTTTGATCCTATCTACACGCTACATCGGCCATTAATCTGGTATATTGTGCGTATCTCACTGCTACATGTTTTCCCCCGCTTATCCGTGATTAGATTGTTGGAATTGTAGACTCGTTTACATCTATATGCCTCCTTTCTTTGGGTTTCAAGCACTACTCCCCACGGCGACCCTACGTTCGCGCTTTCCCTCCACGACCTCTGCTCTATCTATTGTCCAAACCCGCTGCAGCTCCCTATTTCCCGTATTGGTATCGTCCTCCCCGGCCGTCGTTGGAAAGCAAGAACCCGATTCTCTTCCTACATGGAATTGGTGTAGGGTGTCCCACTTAACCATCATCCGCACAACCTTATATCTTGGATAGATCGGGTTATATCCCTACGTCCCCCTTCTTCGGGAAATTCTACGTGCCGATTCCTCGCAATCTATGGTTCTCGTCGAGTTTCTCCCAGTTAGCTTCCGTATGACAGGGCCCATGCCCACAAGGTGGACCACTCTCGAGGCCCTCAACACCATTCTAGAAGATCTGGACATCAGTAAGGTCACTCTGGCTGCCCATTCATATGGGACGTTCATTGCGGGTCACATTGTATCCCCGCCACCGGATGCCGAATCCACCGATGATCCCGCTCTGTCGCTGGGTGACAAAGTCTCTGCTCTGGTTCTGGTTGACCCCATACCATTCCTCCTTCACCTCCCCACCGTTGCATACAACTTTTTGTATCGCCCGCCCGGTCCGTATCGCGCAAATGAATGGCAATTATGGTTTGCGATCCACTTGCAAAGCTTTTGGACAGATAACTGATTCCAACTTACCACCCAGGTATTTTGCGAGCCGTGACGCAGATGTCGCGCGCGTTCTGGGTCGGTGTTTCTTCTGGGAGGAAGGCTGCATCTGGCGGGAAGACTTGCGTCAATTCGGCGCTACAAACGGGCGCCGGGTGTCTGTCATATTAGGCGGTGGGGACCAGATCGTTCCAAGCGAAGCTGTGCGCGACTACCTCACCTCGGATGACGAGGGTGACTGGAGGCCTGCGAAGGAGTGTGAAAGATGGCAGAGTCGGAGAGAACGGCTGGAGGTGATGTGGTTCCCTGGGCTTGACCACGCGACGGTGTTCGAGACGAAGGAACGGAGGAAGATGCTAATGCAGGCTTTGAACCCGCCACATACATCCTATGGCGCGGTCGAGTCGTTTTAAATGGACTGGACTTTTACTGACTTTGATGACCGACTTGCAATGATCTCGATGTATTGTTATCTTCTGTATATATACCACCATGGATAGAATATACGCGCCTGTCACTGGATTCGAGTACGCTTGTATGATTTGACTCGATAGAATTTTCGGATTGTGTGACCAGTGCGTGACACTGGACTCTCTTTTTCATTCCGATCCATTCTTTCTGGATGTCCAAGCGTTCAAGCTCTTCGCAAGGTGGGAATGACCGCAGAAAGAAGAAATATCGTGCCGTGGGTCTATTCCGTGTCGCTATGTATTGGCGCGATGGCTGATCCCTCTCTGTAGGATGGTACGCCTGTCTGGGGAAAGCGATATATCGATGGTCCTGGCGTTTGGGTTACCTGTACGGCTTGATTCGCCATTGTAGAACGCGACATTGAGCCTGTTGGAAATTTAGGCGTCAAGGGTAAAGAAAAACAAGCTGTTGGGGAACTTTACGAGCTATTCAACTCCGTGAGTCAGTCGCTTGTTCACAAGCTCGAGATCTGAAGGACTCTCATTGATTTTGGTAGTTGGCTGCTGATCTATGGCCTGAAGCCGAGAAGGACAAAGGCAGCGATTCGGATTCTGAGCCGGACGAAGAATTGAGTATTGAGGCACAGATTGCCAATGAGGTTTCTGCAATGAAGCGACCGAAGAAAGAACAACGATTCAGTGAGTCAATTATCACACCGGGTCCCCTTCAGCACTAAGTCTGATCAGCGAATTGTCAGACGAATACTCCCTGCGGTACAATCTCTATCCTGGTCTCAACTGGCGAAACCTAACTCGGAGTGTTCGTAGTTGTGTTCATATCGTGCAAACCGCCCGTCGATCCCGTCAAGCTCGTTATGAAGCATCTTGAAAATGTTCAGGGAACCGGTTTTACACATACGCGGTGGGTTATGTTGCACCGATGTTCCATCGCACTCGAGCCTCATGGCTTTTTTAGGCATTCTCTGCGCTTCACTCCAGTGTCGGTGGCTTGTGTGACAAATCTTCCGGAAATCCAAGCCATGTGCCGCAATGCATTCGAACCTTTCTTTGGTTCTCAGATTGAGGAGAAGTTCAAGGTATGTTTGTTCTACATTGGAGAGAAGTCTGAGTGACGCCTGCGGTTTGTTAGTACAAAATTGAAATACGGATACGCAACCATACAACGCTGACCCGCACAGCTCTAATTGAAGCCATTGCGAAGTGCGTTCCAGAAGGTCATACAGTGGATCTCAACGATCCAGAGCTCTTCATTCTTGTCGATGTATTCAAGGTGTGTCGTCTCCTTGATGTGAATACCCCAATCTCATAATATACAGAGTATCTGCGGAGTGTCTGTGGTTCGGGATTATCATAAATTGCAGAAATTCAATGTGGTCGAGATCGCCAATGCGCGATCCGCTGCAGAAAATGGCACTCCTTCTGTTCAAAGAATAGAATGATTTCTGCCCACTGCCGGACGATAGTCCGAGAATTACCGTCGGAGGCAGATACCACCATCGGCGTATCACAAATCACAATCCCGTCGAAGGGAAGGGAAATTTTCTTCGCATAAGACCCGCAAGACCACAAACTCCCTGCAATCTGGGAGTGTCAATGAAATTGAATGAATAATTTGGTCTTTCAACTCGATTGGTTCTAAACATTAGATGCACCGTTTCCACGATCTACTGCGTCTGCGCAGTCTGGATCCAGCGCGCGCGGTTTTCCGGGCTGCAGAAGCAATCTAAGTAAACGCGCGTCGCGCCTCGCCAGCATCTCCCTATTTGCGTATTGAGGGTTGAACGGATCAGGCGGCGGATAAGACGGATATGCGGCTAGCTTCCGTCGGAATTTCCGACGGCTGGTGTGTAGCATACTTTTGCACGCAGGACAGACAAACAACACGATTTCATAATACCAGCCCACGCAGGGCATGCTATACGGTAGCTTTTCGTATTCAGAATACCAAATTTAGCCCAACTTTAGCTTGTTTTGCATAGCGCTTGTATACTTGCCTGAATTTGACGTAACGGCGCTTACGCGTCATGTCAACGTTGGTCTCTACTTAAACTCAGCTGGCGCTGCGGGTGTCCTCCCACTGTCCTCGTCATGTTCCTCAAGCTTTTCTTCTCTTCCTTGGGAGTCTATGGCCTCTACCGAATTTTGAGACTGCTCTATGAGGAGTACAATTCACCGCTCAAATATCTACCTGGCCCCAAATCTGCTCACTGGATCTTTGGCAATATGAAGTACTGTGCATCTTGAATGGTCCCTGTCATGGCTCATCTACTCCAGGGGTATATGGAATGCAGTAAATTTACAAGCTTCGACCATCCTTGCACTTGTTCTTTACGAAGTGATGACAGGAAAACTCGGTGTTGCACGAACAATGGACGCGAGAATACGGTTCCACTCTGAAATATAAAGGTATGATTGGTTTTGTTTTCCAGAATACGCGTCTTAGATTCGTTGAAAAGGCCTCTTCGGCGTACGTGTTACCGGACTATATTCTCCGATGATCTGAAGTGTCGGCGTGTAGCTGACTCGGCTCTATACCACTGACACCAAAGCTTTGAATCATTTTCTCAGCAGCTATAATTACCGCAAACCCGAACAAGTGCGGTATACACTATCTCGTATCGTCGGCCCTGGTGTCCTCATCACCGAAGGAGATGTTCACAAGCAACAGGTATGTAGGAATGATTGTCTGTGCAAGATACGTTCAATTGACTGCCTTTTCTTAGCGCAAAATATTAGTATGAAGGTTCAATGAGATTGTTTCCAAATAATTTTTGAATCGTACCGCAGAACCCGGCCTTTGGAGCGCCTCAGGTTCGGGAGGTGACGGGCATATTTGTCGAGAAGTCTATTGAGGTATGCAAGCATCCTGTGCTGAAACTCGTCCCATTCTAACAAAATGACATAGCTGCGGGATGTATGGGCTGCGCAAATCGCTCAGAGCGGGAGCGCTCGTATAGATGTTCTCAGCTGGCTCAGCAGAGCAACTTTGGACATCATCGGACTCGCAGGCAAGTTGGCTTGTACAATACTCGAAATAAAAAACCAGATTTGAGCCGAATCTGTGCAGGTTTCAATTATAATTTCAACTCACTTGCGTCTGAGCAACAGACGGCACTTGGCGAGGCGTTCGCCACTACTTTTAGAGCGGGTTTTATAATGAACCCAGTCCGCATGCTGCAGACTGTCATTCCCGCTTTCCGTTTCATTGTGCGTAGTTTTTTTTCTTTCGATTACACCTTCAAGTTGTCATCCAGCGCTCATGAATGTCACTAGCGTACTGACTTAGACCGCGTAATGGAGAAGTCGCAAGCTGTCATGCGAACTATCGGCCTTCAGCTTCTGGAGGATA
This sequence comes from Favolaschia claudopus, assembly GCA_037176885.1. Lineage (NCBI taxonomy): Eukaryota > Fungi > Basidiomycota > Agaricomycetes > Agaricales > Mycenaceae > Favolaschia > Favolaschia claudopus. Next base: position 680,551 of record JAWWNJ010000105.1, read on the forward strand.
GCAAGAGAGAGATGGTGCAGAATGGCAGTTTTGAAAAGGGGCATTCGCGTGATCTTCTCTCTCTGCTGGTGCGCGCCAACACTTCCAAGGATCTTCCTTCACATCAGCGTCTCTCGGATGAAGACGTACTCGCTCGTAGGTCTTCTATCTGCTGATACCACTGACTTTGGATGAACCGCTCTAACAGAGGTCCCCACATTTTTGGTCGCCGGACATGAGACGTGCGCAATCTTGATTAGTATTGTCCTTTCAAAGCTGACTGTGTTTCAGTACCAGGTACTTTGATTCTTCTACTGGTACGCACATGCATACCATGATGAACCTTTTCTCAGCACAGCAACGACTTGGGCTCTTTTCGCTCTAACGCAGAACGTTGCTGCGCAAACCCGCCTGCGGAACGAGTTGCTTACGCTTAGCACGGAAAATCCCACTATGGATGAGCTCAATGCCCTTCCGTACCTGGATTGTGTCGTAAGGGAAACGCTCCGGATACACGCGCCTGTACCATCCACTTGTCAGTGAGGCTTATATATTTAGGAGCGAGTGATATACTCATTCAGCATGCCAGTACGCGTGGCTGCCCAAGATGATGTTGTCCCTCTAGCGCATCCGTTCACTGACATTCATGGCAATGTTCATGAGACACTCGAGTGAGAGTTCGAGCCTCGAGTTGCGACAGAGTCATTCTGATATATGTTCTAGGATAAAGAAGGGCCAAACAATGTTCGTTTTTCCGCTCACAAACCGCCACACTAATTGACTTCCCTTCAGTATGATCCCAATCCTTGCCATGAATCGTGATCCGGCTATATGGGGACCGAACTCGATGGAATTTGTGTAGGCCGAAGTCCCAATTCACCAAAACACTATCGCTAAAAACTTTTGTCAAAGACCTGAACGCTGGCTGGAGTCACCTATTTCTACGCCTATTCCGGGCGTATGGGGGCACATGCTGAGCTTCCTTGGCGGCCCACGATCGTGTATCGTGCGTTCACTTTCTCTTTCCATCTCTATGTCATAGCTTACACTACCTCTACTCAGGGATACCGGTTCTCACTCGTCGAGTGAGTTATTTCGCTATACTATTAGGATAAGAATGCCGTTGCTCACATCTATTCTCAGAATGAAAGCTCTACTCTTCACTTTGGTTCGCGCCTTCGAGTTTGAGCTTGCGATCCCTGCTTCCGATTTGGGGAAGAAGAGCGCAGTGGTGCAACGCCCCATTATCAAGAGCGATCCTGCAGCTGGTAACCAGATGCCGCTTCTGATTAAGCCGTACAGCGGCCATTAGATACCGGTGTGCTCATTCTGGTCATTATCTATGTTTCCATGTAAGTAATCTAGTGATCATGGTGCTCAGCTGAGTTGGTCACTGCGCGAGGCCAAATCCAGGCGTAATCAGTGTATACAGTTCCAGGCGCCTCAGGGTTGGGTTGTTACTATTCGCTGTTAACTAGCTTGCTGCATTCTCGAGTGGCTCTGATCTCAGCATCTTATGTTGAAATTGAATCCATTGATGGCCGAGCCTTGTCTCGCAGCCCGATGCACAATAAAAACATTGTCATCCAAAACACCTGTATTGAATCCCGTCGTACACTACGTCTTGCGCGCCTCGAGCCGTCACAGTTTTTTACCAGTAGCGTAGCACGCGGATATGACGGATATGGGGAGCCGGATAGGATCTAGTACTGAATTACACCCGCGAGTCTAACACTGAATTCATAAGCTAATAACGACTGCGATAACCCTCTATGCGAAAAAAACTGAAGCGGAGAATTGCTATCAGTTCCCTATAATTTTTTTGGACATGTTCTACGGCCAGCTGGTGACAAATTCGAGGCATTTTATTGCGTTGCCCCAAAATTTCCTTTTTTGGTCATTGGCGGTTGCAAATTTCAATGACGCAATTGTGCTTACGCTTCCCTTCAACCTTGTTCTCTACTTAAACCACTGTGTCGCAATGTGCCCAACGCGTCCTCGCAATGTTCCTCAAACTCCTAATTTTTTCATTTGGATTCTACGGCCTCTATAGAACCTTGAAGCTGGTTTACGATTCAGAGGAATTCAGTTCGCCCCTCAGATCGCTGCCTGGCCCTAAATCTACCCACTTTTTCTATGGAAACATGAAGTATTCTGCTTTCGAAGTTTCCCTGATAGTGTCTCATTTCTCTGTAGAGATATCTGGAACAAGGTTGGCTCGTGTTTCTCATCGAATCCTTGCACATCTTCCACTGGAAACAGGAACCCGCTGTTCTACACCAGCAGTGGACGGCGAAATACGGTCCTACTCTGAGATACCAAGGCATGGCTATGTTCTTTATTCCCCGCGACCCCTCCTGATCCTTTTGAGAAGGCTTCTTCGGCGTGCGTTCCCACCTGGGACTGATTTACACTGTTCTGAAGCTCGTCCGCGCAGTTGAATCGTCTTTACACTGCTGATACTAAAGCGGTCCACCATTTTCTCAGCAGCTATAACTACCGTAAACCTGAAATGGCCCGGTATACCTTATCTCGTATTGTCGGTGACGGTCAGACTCGACTTCGACACGATGTGTCGTCCCCTACCTAATTGTCCCGGATAGGAGTCCTAGTAACCGAAGGAGATATTCATAAACAGCAGGTAGATATCAACGTGGACTGAAAACATCTAGATAGCTAACGTTTTGGCAGCGCAGGATCATGGTACCACTACTCGTGAAAATTGCTTGAGATCAATCTGAAAATTTCATAGAACCCTGCCTTCGGAGCACCCCAGATTCGTGAACTCAACGAGATCTTTGTCGACAAGTCTATTCAGGTGCGCGACGCCGCGAATGTACCGTTCAAAGTTGCTATCTAAACTGAAATATGTAGTTGCGAGATGCATGGGCTGCGCAGACGGTACACAGTGGTAGCGCTCGTGTAGATGCCCTCACCTGGCTCAGTAAAACTACTTTGGATATAATTGGACTCGCCGGTAAGTTCGTTCGCGTTCGGAAATAAGACCATCGTCCAAGCTGAATTACCCAGGTTTTAATTATAACTTTGATTCGCTCGGGACTGAAGAACAAACAGAGCTTGGCGCGGCCTTTACCACCATGTTCAAAGCGGGTTTCATGATGAGTCCAATCCGTATCCTGCAGACTTTGATTCCCGCCTTTCGTTTCATCGTTTGTGCCTCTCACTTGCCATATCCCGCAATCCTCATGTCTATTCAGCGCACCGACTTGGACCGTGTAATGGATCAATCTCAAGCCGTCATGCGGAGAATTGGCCTGCAGCTCCTGGAGGAAAGCAAGGGTGAAATGGCTCAAGATGGGACTTTCGACAGGGGACATAAGCGCGATCTTCTCTCTTTGCTCGTCAGGGCCAACACCTCGAAGGATCTTCCTGCTCACCAACGTCTATCAGATGATGGTGTTCTAGCGCGTATGCTTTTCTTTGATATAAATGACCGTTGATGAGCCATCCTCACAGAGGTGCCTACATTCTTGGTTGCCGGGCATGAGACGTGTGTATGTACCATTTGTGTGGGATCTTTGACGCTGACTTTGCTGTAGCACAAGGCATCTTTATTATCACATTCGCCTTCACAGGATAATTGACCCCTTGCCAGTACAGCGATGTCGTGGGCTCTCTTTGCTCTGACGCAGAATGTGGCTGCACAGACACGCCTGCGGAACGAGTTGCTGACGCTTAGAACGGACAATCCCACGATGGACGAGCTCAATGCCCTCCCATACCTCGACTGCGTCAATACGGGAGACGCTTAGGATACACGCCCCTGTCCCATCGACCTGTGCGAAGTATTTTGCAGTATCAAAGAGTTATCGCTCATGCATCGTTCAGTGCGTGTGGCTGCTCAGGACGACGTTGTGCCCTTAGAATACTCGTTCACTGATATCTACGGTACTGTTCACGAAACGCTCCAGTGAAGGATCTTCGCCGTGATTCCTGGGGCAGTCGAACTGATTCGTTTTAACTTAGTGTAACCAAGGGTCAAACTATGTTCGTACCTCTCCCGGCGAAGGACAACAGCTGTTTAACTCTGCCTTCAGTATGATTCCAATCCTGGGTATGAACTGTGACCCGGCGATATGGGGACCGGACTCGATGAAATTCGTGTACGTCTTCTCATCGCAGTCCAGCTGCGCAGAATAATCACTTGATACTTGTTCAAAGACCCGAACGTTGGGAGTCTCAGTCCGAGATTTCCACGTCACTCCCCGGCGTCTGGGGCCATATGATGAGCTTCCTCGGTGGCCCAAGGTCGTGTATTGTAAGTTCATTCATTCGATAATCCACGGCTTGCTCATAGCTTTTTCACACGAAGGGATATCGTTTCTCACTCGTAGAGTAAGTCAACATCTTCTGCTAGAAGGTATAACCCCTTCCTTTGCTCATGACTTCCAGGATGAAAGCTCTCTTGTTCACCTTGGTCCGTGCCTTTGAGTTTGAGCTTGCGATACCCGCGTCGGATATCGGGACTCAAAGTGCGGCGATAGTGCAGCGTCCAATTATTCGGAGCGACCCTGCAGCTGGCAACCAGATGCCACTTTCGATTAAACTGTACAATAGGCCGTGAATTTCTTCAACGCGGCTTGCGCCCGTTGTTATGGCTTGTTATCATCATGCCGTCCGGCGCCGAAATCTTACGGCCTAAGTCAGATATGTCCCGCCGTACTATCACGTACGGTTTCGCGCTGTAATCTGATGCAGCCGGCTGAATTGATGGTTTGACGGCGGCAATATCTCACTGCAAACTGTGAGCTTCGACCATTTTCTTCGACTGGCGGTCAGTAATTGCTCTCGGGCCTACTATCTTCCTGGCGGTACGCCACGCTTACTCCAAAGCCATTATTCCACCAGCTGGCGGATGGTACAAGATCTGACATGCAAAACTACGGCGGGAATATCTTACAGCAAGAATATATTGCTGTGCGGCAGATAGATCCAACTGCAAGGCACATATTTCTTTGCAGCGGACGTATCACACTGCCAGCGCCGATGCTCAGCTGGCGGATGTATCGTGCCGCAAGCATTCGTTGCGGTTCGTAGGCAAGTTTGGCAGCAAACACCACCCTGCTAGATACCACAACGCGCTCTTCAACTTTGGACTCGCTATTAGTGAATCTCAGACCTATCCATCTCAGAGTATCTCTCCAGTCCTCCGAGTCAACCAAATCTTGCAGAGAGATCCCGCTGCTCGTCATGATTCCGTGACTGGCAGATAGATCCCACTGCTGTTGCGCTGCTGGCCGCGTTCTTGGCCAGCTGCGCTTCCACCCAATGCCTGTTGGCTGACACCTGTTACTCTGAACTCGCCGTACTATTCTCTTGACCTTCTTGCAACACAGAATTTTATTCAATAGAATCCTTTGAAGAACAATTTCACATCGTGTACCTGTGGAGATGCAAATATAATTGGAAAGAACAGGATCCAGAGCTCCTTGAAGTCGTCCACGCCAGGGCCCGGCGATGTATAACTTCCTCTATGGTTAATGGGGCTCGAAGGAGAAGAACGGTGAAACTTTGTTCTAAACAATGTGTTTGGCCACCCCGGCGAGAAACTGCAGTGTCAGATGCGGCTTTCAGATTGTTTTGGGCTCGTCCCATCCAACTCCTCGCGTATAGGTATTTGTTAGTTGTTCTTCACATCTAATTGTGGTGTGAGCGAGGAGGAAATGCAAAATGACTGATAGTACCGTTTCCAGTGATTGAGCTTTTCTCTTGAATTTCACGAACTGATATATGTTCCTGGGTAAGCGTAAGATTCAGAGGTGGATATAGGAAATGTAGAGCCGTTGGTAGCAAAATAAAGCAGTCAAGGGACGTGAAGGACGGGTAAGATGATTTATGCTCGAAAATGACATGCTCGTCGTCCTCGACGTCCCAGAGGATGCCCTGAGAGTGTTTTGACCCAAAACATACTGGCATGGGGTTGAAAGAACATTACCTATAGGCATGGAATGAAATTTGATACAATTTCGATGACCTGTGCAAATTTTGTAGTGGGGAAAGACAAGGAACACAACACAGACTTAGAGCAACCTCCGGCTTTGATAATACGAAACCTATGAAAGATTTTTGCAACGTAAATTATAGGGAAAAATTCAGGGGACACCTACTCACCCAGAGAATGAAACCTACGCTTTAGTTTTACGGAAACTGTACGGCGAGTGAGGTATGAAGGTGAAAGATTTCGGCTGTAGGCCGTAACGAGTTCGCGATAGGCCCATAACGAGTTCGTGACATCTCACGGTGAGATCTCTCTGCCGACAATGCGGACAGCAGCAGCACGACAATATAATAGTATGAAACACTCTATTCCAGGCGACACGGCAGTACGATACAGAGTATATCTACGGAATAAGCAGAGGGTCTGATTGAGGGGAAGAACAAACCGTTGAAGCGGAAACCGACGTGGGCAGCAGGATATCACCGCCAGGCTTGATTCAAGAGCCGCGGGGAGATCCAACCACCGGACAGGAACCAGTGTGTGCGGTGGGATGTGGCTGCGAGAATATGCGGCTGCGGTAGGATACCACCGTCAAGCAGTGGAGAGATTTTTTCGCCAGACAGAAATTGGGGTGGGCGGTGGGATGCAGCTGCCAGCAGAAGGACGGTGCGGTGGGATGCGGCCGCCAAGCTTTATTCAAGAGCGGCGGGGGGATCCAACCGCCGAAACGAAACCGTGGGCGGTAGGATGCGGCTGCCAGCGAACGCGCAGTGAGATACTACCGCCAAGCTTGATTTAAAAGCCGCGGGGAGATCTGGCCGCCAGACAGAAACTCGGGTGGGCAGTGGGATTTGGCTGCCAGCAGAAGAATGGTGCGGTGGAATGCGGCCGCAGGGCTTGATTCAAGAGCGGCGGCGGGATCCAACCGCCGAAACGAAACCGGGTGGGCGGTGGGATACGGCTGCCAGCAGGAGACAGTGCAGTGAGATACCACTGCCAGACTTGATTCAAGAGCCGCTGGGAGATCTGTCCGCCAGACAGGAACTGGGGTGGGCGGTGGGATGTGGCTGCCAGCAAAAGAACGGTGCAGTGGGATACCACCGCCAAGCTTGATCCAGGAGCGGCAGGGGGATCCGACCGCCGAAGCGAAAGCAGCAAGGGCGGTGAGATGCGACTGCGAAACTGACGGCGCAGCAAGAAGTAGACAATATGGAGCCCCGCCGCAGGACGATCTGGCCGCATGGCACTACATAGTGGAGAAAGGTAAGTGTTGGCGGCAAGATCTTCGCGCAGCGGTTGCCAGCTGCGGTGGGCGGTGGGTGCCATCTCAGCGGGCGGTACGTCGTTACAAGCCAAAGACCGTACGTGATATTACAGCGTGACATGTCAGAGTTATCCGAATCTTACCAACATGGCGGTCCAGCCTGGTCCACCTCGGCTTGCAGTGGCCTGCTAGCTGCTCTCCCCACATTCATGCCAATTTGTTTCTCCTACATGTTCGTCTGAGGTTTGAGCTTCCCGGCGCTGAGCTCTGCGTGTTCAAAGTCTGCCTCCTTTTTTCGCGCGTCTGGCAAAAAAACGCGGCCAAAGGTTGATTTTGGATCCCGAGCCCACCCTGCAGACTCCAGCCTGCTGCTGGCGATTGCGCCGTCGTTACTGAATTCTTTTAGTGTCGCCGAAGCTCCCTCGACTCTACGGTACCTACATACAACATGTGATGCGGGATTCTCGGCGGCAATCCTTGGCTTCCCAACAACTTCCCAATCTTGGTGTCGCCATTACTTCTGAATCATTTTACAGCATCGCTCAAGCGGCAGGATCTTACCCCGAGCTTGTTCAGGCATGTTCAGCGCTCGTCATCGAATGGCCAAATTTTGTCCGCGTTTTCAAGTCTTGTCAAGTACTCCCTGACGTCAAACCGTATTGTCCGACGCCAGCGCGAGGTAAACCGGCAAGGAGCTTCATTTTTCTCATCCTTTGCTCCTCACTGCAAGGCCCGGTGACTGGATTGCGTTTGACTGCGGAATCTCGGAATCAGTAAACCTATTCCAAGGAAATGTACTCCGCGTCTGGAAACTGTGACTCGCCCACTGGTTGCTTACTGTGTGGTCCCTCTTCCCTCTGAGTCTGTCGCAACAAACAAAAAAACACCCAGCGGTTCTTACTCTCCGGTCATGAGTACTGTCAAGTTACCTCAATTGTTGCGCTGAATACACTGCATCTATGTGTGAATTCCCAGCGACTACTCTGAGTCGCTTTTGGTGATGACTCGAGGTGTACTAGGATGCAGCCCGCCTTCGGAGCGATGCCCCACTGTACTGTCTGGCTGCTCATCAACTTTCCGTCACTAAACATAATGGATCCGATACATGGGAAGCTCGTACGTGCTTGACTGTCTCGATACAGTGTTGCGCTTAATGTCTGAATATATGCAATAGTCGGACCCTGTTGATTGGTCGTCCGAAATAAACTGTTTCCCTGTTGAATCACGACATTTCCGGATGTTTCCTAGTACTTATCATCAAAGGCGGCCTTTATCTCATGTCCGATCGGCTATCTCCACCTGCAAGTTGTCACGAATCGCGATCGCGGATTTTTTTCTCGCTCGACAAAAGACCCCAATGTCTGCAAAGTGGAGCCTGCCTCCTCCGCCCACAAGGTGTTCTCCGCATAAAGCTACTCCCGCTTTTCACACTGCGCCAAAGCGGAGATGTTAACCTCCATGCGTCGGAATGCCTGCATGCCGGTGGTGGGGGAATCTCAATTCGCAGTAAAAGAGCCGTGCGCACTCTTCCCCGGATATATTCTCGCCCCGCTTACCTCCTGCACGTTCTTTATCCGTTGAGCCACCTGCTTGTGCGGGTGACCAGATGATTAATCCCCCGCGGTTTGGGGGATTTCATTTGCGTCCCACATACGAGAGATGTAGCCCGATGACACGGTGCTTGCCTCCGATCTTTGCCTCACTCACTTGGCGCAGGACAATGTTCACAGCAGAAATCCTGATTTATTGTACCCATTATTCCAGATTAGACATTAATGTTCAGTGTAAAGTATGCCAACTACCCAAAGATGAAAAATTATACAGCGAATATGCAATGAATCGTACAGTCGAAAGCAAACGCACAGCAAGTCAACGGGAACGCGGTGAGGATTGGTGCCTTGAGCGGCGGTAGCGGATCAGTCAGAGTGTCTGCACAACGATCGCCGTGTCGTCGACCCAGGAGCCCTCCATGTCGAGCGTGAGCATACAGGACACGGTCGCCCGGTTTTCCCCGCCGAGCGCCTGGCGTAGCAGTCGACTGGCCATGTTACCTCGCCTGTGGGTGGGTGAACAGCTATTAGCCTCCTGTGCTGCCCACGCAGCAAGAATTTGCTCCCGCCCCGAGGCGCTACACAGTTCCGTAAACCCATCCGAGGCGAGGACGAGGAAATGCGGGCGTGAAGATTTGGAATGCCGAGCAATGCGGCGGTGCGTTATCTCGGCTTTGGCGGAAATATAGGGCGGCGTGAGGTTTCGTGCGAGACAGATCTCCCATGGGGCGGTGTCACTGAAACCCGGTGCGAGATTGTAAAGGATGCGACGCGTGAAGGATGGAGGTTGTTTGAAGGGAACATCGCCGAGACCTACGGAACCCGCTCGTAATCCATTCGAAGTGGCAAAGGAGGAGCAACATACCTCGAGTCGGGGCTAAGGCACCTTTTGAGAACAAAAACAGCTCAGATAAATGAAAAAGATCTGACAAAGGAGACTTGCCTAGTACTCTCCCATTCACGACACATTCAGGTTCACCGGGGTGTTCCCGAATTACACGCTCAATTTCAGCGTCGCTATCGCAGTTGTGCTCCGTTGTGATAAAATCGATATCCCATTCGTCAGTACCCTTAGGAGAGACCAAGACTGCGAAACAAGTATTAATATCACCGCTGAACGACGCCCAATCATATATCCAACTGACCTGCCTGGCAGTCGCCGAGATTGGCCACCCAGAGATTCTCTCGGTCTGGGTCGATTAGGGAAACGAGCGCGGTGGTCCCGTACATGCATAACCTGGCCTTCTTGTAATTATCGCCACCCTTTTCCTGGTCATTAATGACTTCGCGAATCTCTTGATCAGAAAAGCGATCCAAGTTGTCAGATCCTCCGAAGAGCCTCAAGATATCGCCCGCTATCGCGTCGTCAAACTCGACAATGGAACGAGAAAAAAGTCCCGAGACAAAGGCTGGTGACAATTTTTGATTCGGGTCTGTCCCAGGGATAAAGTTTTGCAAAAATTCCTCCACGATGATTGGCAAGTGATGCGCGACGTGCGCGACGGTCTCTTCTCCGAGATGACCTGAGGCATGATGAGACTTGAGAGTTTACGACAGCTAGAATATATCCGCCGCGGCGTTGTTTGTGCGCCAAACCCACCGTCGAAGACGCCAGTCAGAGTCCAGAGTTGTCCATGAATATCGAGCTGCTTCAGAACGTAGCGGTCTTGCGTGGTCGCCATTGGCGAAGGTTGAAAATTGACACCGTCAGCTTGCCAGTGCCCGTTCAAACGGATGCTAGAAGGGTCAGCTACGCGCTGAAACTCGTCCCATATTTCTTCGTCGGCGAGTAAGTAGAAGGCGCGTGGCCAGGGACCGTCTTCGGGAGAACATCGCGACCCAGGGATGTCTTCCGGGTATGCCCACTGAAGAAGATCGACCATAAACCAGGAGAAGTAGAATATGCTGCAAACAACCAAAGGGAGTGTGGGGAAGGAGGGGACGGCAATTACGGCTTTAATGGGCGTCCGTATAAAGGGCTGTGGACGCGTCCATGCATAAAAAGTTTCAAGCACCGTGACCGATCACAAATTCCCATTTGGGAAGTTCATCGGCGCGTGCGTGATTACCTGAGGGCCGGACACCTTATGGAGATGTCCGCCTCCTTCATGAGCAACCACACAATATTCTTTCAAATTGCAACCGTTCTTGAACAGTTCGTTCTTGCTGTTGCTAAATCTTGAAGCGGCTAAAAGCCCTCATGCCGCGGTATTTGCTCCTCAAGGCGAAGCGAGCTACGTACAATACCGATTTTACAGTGCAGCAGCAGGTGGACCGAGTTAAACACGCAAGTCGTGTTTCGCTTCCGCGGAGCTCGTTGAGTATACGATCCTGAGGGAGAGCTGGGCTCTAGGTAGTGCAAATTGAGGTACCACAATTTTTGTTGCGATCTTGTTGCAAGCCCTTGACAGACCCAGGAAGGTGCACATTCAACGGACATCAAAGCTCTGGACGTGTGCATCGTGCATTCATCCTTGCCTTTGGAGCAACTAGTTCCCAAACGATGGCGGATTAGAGCTGATTAGAGCCAATGAAGCTTGCTGGCCAATCAGATTCTGGGTTGCCAATTTAAACGTCTCCTGGGCCAACGACTGGTATTGGACAGTTGTTGAACGGCACAAAGCTTCCCGGCCGGCTAGAAGATATCGCAAACAGGGTAGGGTAGGCGAGGCATTGCAACAGCAATAAACGAGCTGCGATGAACGTCATTTCTGGAGCAGATTGCAAGATTATCTGTGGTTATCATGATCCGGAGGACAGCTGGGATCGTCGCGATATGTACATGTTGCGCAATCGGTGTGCAAGTACTTTCCTCGAGACATCCTGTTAAGTGTTCAGGTCGGCATGCGTTCGTCCCACATGGCAAACAAGGTTTCAAACAGATGGCAGAGGTGGGTGGGAGATACTAAGGAGGAAGTGCCTTGGAAGGTCGCCGGTTGGTTCAAGGTGGAACTTCGTAAGTGCGATCAGTTGGGCGGAAAGGTCCGATCTGCCGTGTCGGACCCACATCTATCACATAATTTTGGAGGCGAGAGGAACAGCACTGAATACCTTGAGCTTGAGATTGTTTCCACTTGGACAGACATACAGCTTGAACGAAGGCAGGGACTCCATTCCGCACCAGACGCTTGGTCTAATCTAGTGGAGGTTGCGCTCAAGATAAGTAGGTAGCGCACGGATTCCCGCGGGTGCATGTCGAGATACCGCCAATACACGAGAAATTTCAAATGTATGTCTGTCATTGCCGTGAGCGAAACTTTTGCTTCCTTGGATAAGACGGGGATTCACAACCGGGATGGTAACGTCGTTGACATGATATTACATCAGACTGGAAAAATACAACAGTGAGTTTGCAGGGCAGGCGGTAGTACACATGAAACGTAGCAGTTGGTCGCAGGGTTTGGCACAAAGCAAATAACCCATAGATCAACTTCCGCCTCCTCCTCCTCCACCACATCCGCCTCCTGTATACAAGTGAGTGAAGGTCATTAAGTTACGACAGCAAGAACATACCGCCGCCACCGCCACAACCACCACCTCCGCCACCACCTCCGCCGCCGCATCCTCCTCCTGGACTGTGGTTAGCAAGCGAAGAAGGACAATGCGGAAGACATACCGCCGCCACCGCCGCCACAGCCCGTACCGCCGCATGCACTTCCAGACGCACACGCAGCACCACTGCCGCAACCTCCAGAACCCTTTCTCCAAGTCAGCAACTTGATCACTCGCAAACAAAGGACAAAAGAAATTCACCGTAGCGCAATTGCCACCTCCGACACCGCCATCCACGACGCTTCCAGAAGCCCCAACGCAGCCCCCGGCAGATTGAGAGTAATAGTACATCGGAACGGGCACCAGGAAGGCGGGATCGTGCGGCGCGCAGGTTCGCCGCCCGGATATTGCGTCGCGTTTCTGGCGTTTCGCTATTTGCGCTCGTCGCTTGCGCCGTGCCGCCTCGCTCTTAGCTTTATGGTGGAAGGCGTAGACGGCGTTATGGTCGCTGGGGTGCGTTGCGGCGAGGAGATCGTCGCGGTTTGGAGGAACGAGGTATGAGGGGTTCGAGCCGTGACCGACAAGCCGTGAGAGGCGCTGCCCAACCGTGTCGCCGGGAAGAGGGCATCCGCAATGCGTGTATTGAATGCCAAACCGCTTCTTCCATGCCCCGCAGGTAATGTCGAAGGCATTGGCGAGCTGAGATTCTTCGACTTTGTCGTCACTAGAATGATTACTTCAGATACGTCAAGGCGCAGACGACTAACTTACTGGTCAACGAAACGACCGACATATCTCATAGTGTCGTTAGCGTACTGCAAGAATGTCAGGTAAACCTTCTCAAGAAATAATCGGCGACGTACATCTTCTGCCATGAGCTGGTGAGTGTGCCATACAAGGTCGATGTCAAGGGTTGGGACGAAGAACGAAGCGGGAGATGAAGACATGAGATCAAGGAAGCTATGGAGGTTTGAATTCAGCATTAATAGTGCAGTGAAAAAACTTACGCGTGATATCTAGCGATGGCGTGCTGTAAAGCTATTTCATCTTCGGCGTTATCGAAGAATCCGGGCTTTGTCCACTCTAACTCGTGCATCTTGGTCACGAATGAGCCTTGGCGTAAGATCTGAGGAAGAACGTCAGAGACCAATGAATTTGAGAGACAGTGCGACTTGCGGCCCCCACGAGTTCCACAGAGAATATCTTGTCGTCGACGTAGGCACTCAGGACTCTGTTGATGCTATGGGTTGTGCGTAAATTTTCATATCCGCTGTACAGGATAGAACCCACGAACAGTCTGCCCCCCTTATTCTTCATCTTTGCAGTTATCAATGCTTTGAGCCGGTCCATCTTATACCTGGACCTTTCCATATTGATATCAGCGTAGGCAGCGTCCGAGACTACTGTGCCACGCGCGGGCCCAGCTGGACGTTTCATGGTCGCAGCGCTCAACATGGTCCCTTTGGCAAGTTTACCGCGTGTAGTGTCTTGAACGTTGGTCGAAGTATGAAGCGTTCCGGCGATGAGATCACGGACGCCCCTCGTTGTGCGCGAGAGGTCGTTGACGAGCTTACGAACGGCTAAGCCTTCGCGTGTGATTGCATATCCGCACGACTGTTTAGCGCACTGGATGCCGAACTTTTGCTGCAAGTATCCGGTCCCGTTTCTATTTAGGTATGCTAGAAAAAAGTCAATCGTTCCTGGTAAGATCGAGAGCAAATTAAGACGAACGAGCGTAGGTTACAGCTTGGCACTTTGGACACGAAACCGCGCGGGTGGTCATTTGCGAGGCCGATTCAAAATAGTCGAAGGGGGTAGAGGTCATCTCGAGCCAATTGTTGGCGCGCTTTTCCGAAGGCAGGTTGGAAAGCAGCTGCACTAGTCCGGGGCCCTACGTCGAGCATTAAACAGCTTGATTCCCGGATGAATGCAGAGCTTACAAGAGCAGAAGCGATTCCCCTTCCTGCCTCGTGAAGTTCTTGAAGCGCTTCAACACGCACACCGTCTTCCGCATACCATCTATCAACGCGATTATTAGGCAAAATTGGAAGTAAGTATTAGTGAACAGACGAACCCAGGGTTCAAGGAATACGCATGCCAGACCATAAGCACGTCGACGGGGGGTAATACCGTGTAATCCCCGTTCTCTGGCAGCGCAATGCACCATCTCTCGAATCTGGGCGACGCTGAGTCAACAAAAGAGCCCTCTTGTTGGAAAGAAACTGACCGCTCAACCGCCAGGCCGACAAACCAAGCCCATCGCTGCTCCTTCTCCGTCGGAACATGTGGGACTCCGGCAAAGTTGTTCGATTCGACGGAGCTCTTCAGCTCTGCAAATGCATGTAACAATGCAAGGTGTGCCTTTATTTGAGCTGCAGTAACGAACGGTCTTGCGGACCGACCACCGATTGTGAAGGTTGCAGGGATGGAGTAAGCCGGAGGCGCTTCGCGAGAGTTGGGTAAGGCATTGATACTTGGGGGGTTTGGGGTGGTGTATGCAGGCGGAGAGGCATCCATTGGTGTCAAGGATTGGGAGACAAGGCTGGACGCCTGACGACATGATACTTAAGTAGCAGCAGCATGACTGTTAAGAATAAAGACAAGTTTGGTTGAACAGTGATCGCGGTGCCTTAACTCAAGTGACGCTGACAGGCCGGAAGCATATCATATTACTATCGACAACTTTTGGACAGACAAGAGCCGGGAATATGTGCAGGATGATATATTGTGCTCCATGGAACACTGCTCAGCATCGTCAATAGCTCCAGCGCAGTCGGTTTCAACAGCTTTCGCGGGAGAAGGTTGGAAACAATGGAAAGTGGGACGCTAAAGGTGGCAATTCCGAGCCTCCGACACTCCGGGGCACATAGGGGAGTGAAACTGACGTCGCATTAAGGAGCTGATTTGTGCAGCGTGGTGGAGGTTGAAGTCTCCAAGTGGTCTTGAGTTTGAGAAAGCTGTAAAAGGCAGGATAACATGCTCTCGCTGATACAATTTCGAAGGATTGAATAACGGTGGAAATCGATGTGTGTAATCGCATCGAAGCTTGATTGAGTTTTAGTGGCGAGTTGGTGGCGAGGGACACTATGTGCGCATATGGATCGCCAGACAGCGAACAAGTATCCTCAAGAGTGGACGTCGGCCCTTATGGTTAACTGAAACTGAAGTGGGCGCCTGCGGCAGATCCTGTATGTACCGAGAGCCAATACATAGAAAAGCCATTGAAGACACCAGTTGTAAGACGTTTCTTGCACATGCAGGTCGGGCTTGGAAATCTATAGTTGGATACCTGGGATTGTCCTGGAAATTCGGAACGATTTCGACTGAGAGCTTGAGTTACGAAACGGTGGCGAAAGGGTTGCAGTGCGGCTCGTTTCGAAAAGGGGAAAATGCCAGTTAAGTGTCCCCAATATTCACAGAAAGCCTCCAAGACGTAGTAGAGAAGCACCATGCCACTAAGTAGCATTGACTAGGGTTGAGCGCTGAGCACGAACGATGAGCAGGCGAGTTTAGGTCAAGATAATGGGGGTTGTTGCAGGAGACAAGATACGTCGGCAAACGCCGAAATAGAAACACGTCCACACAAACGGTTCACTTCAAGTTGTCACCCACCTTCTACGGACTCTATGTATGCTCGGTCTTCTCTTTTCTTACTGATGAATCTATGAAGGAACTCGAAAGAACTCGAATCACCGAACTCGATAACCAAATCGGACTCGTCCTGATACCGTACCGTTCTCAGCTATCTAAGACTTTGATCAGACTCTCTGATTCAAGTCAGACCGCGCGCGGCGGTTCTTCTACGGCGCATTCTTTCTCGCACGGAAAAATGTATCTTGCAATCAGACTCGCCAGTCCCTGTATACCTCTACTCTCGTTTTCGCATCCCTACCTGCAGGCTGCACCGTCTCATATTTGATCATTTGCCACTTCAACTCACCTTTGTCCACCAACCAAGTCGTTCTATCTTGCGAACTGTAATATGATACCCAAGTGAAGGTTTTCATTCAATCAAAACCACTCGGGACGCCCCCTGCGACGCCCACTGCTGTATGATACTAATATACCCTCGACTTTTGCTCTAGAACTTGATTGTTGGCACAGCATGGCTAATAGCCATGCCCAAAGAACGACTTTTAACGAGTCGGGCGGCTTTCCTCACCCTATGAACCCTTTGGAACCCCCACCTCCGTACACAACCAGTGACCCCAGCCCAGCAAGACTCTTTGCTTCGTCGTCCAACTCTCGCGGCGCTCCTCCGGTCTACTCAAGCCCTCATACCTTCCCAATCGGTCGTTGCGCCGTAGACCCGTTTGTCACTGTAGCGCAGATAAAGGGCCACCTTGCCCTGTTGCATGCCTTTGCAGACCTGAAGACTTCCGTTGAAGCGAACAACTTTGCGGAAGTTCCACACGTTCCGACGGAGAAGGAGCAGCGATGGGCCTGGTTTGTCGGCCTGGCGGTCGAGCGGTCAGCCATTCATACACTGGAGACCTTTTCCCCTTACTCACGTTGCCTAGGTTCGAGAAGTGGTGCATCGCGCTATCGAAATGCGGTCCCAGAGCTGTTCTACCCCCGGTGGACGTGCTCATGGTATGTTTCTTCGAGAAAACCTCTTCATTCAGCCCTGATCGATGAACAGGTTTGGCACGCGTACTCTTTGAACCCGGCGTTTGTTCTTTCCTTACTTTGAGTCACTGCATTATGACATCAATGACATTGTAGATGGTATGCCGAAGACTGTCTGCGCGTTGAAGTGCTTGCAGCACTTTGTGTAACGGGAAATGGCATCGCTTCATCTCTTGTAAGCCTAGTAGCCATTCAAAGGTCGATTTATTCAACACTTCGCGCAGGGCCCACGTTTGGTGGATCTGCTTTCCAATCCACCTCCAGAAAACCGCATCAACACCTGGTTCGACCTCACCTCTACCCCCTTCGACTGTTTCGAATCCGCAACACAAACATCTGCCCGCGAGGTCGCGTGTCCAAAATGTCGAGTCGTAAACCACGTTCGTGCGTCATCCAATTCACTTTGTTCTTGAAGCAACGATTGAGTCACTCTCAGCATACTTGACTGAGAATGGGACCGGGTACTTGCAGCAAACATTTAGCGTGCAGTGCGCTGAGCCGTCGTGCCGCCACGAAATCACCGGCGATGGCCTAGGCTTGCGCAAACTCGTAAATGACCTCACACGAGAAACGAAGGGAATTTCGGATCTCCTTGCTGGGACAGTTCATACATCAACCAATGTCCGGAACGTCAAACACGCAGCATCCGTCAAAGCAGCCATGTTGAGAGATGCAACTTTGAAGCGCCCAGGGTCGAAAACTGGCGTGGTGTTTCGGGACGCGGTGTATGCCGATCTCGTCATGGAAAGGGCACGGTATAAGATGGACAAGCTGAAAGCGCGCTTGACGGTCACTATGGAGGACGGCGGTGGTCATTTGTGCGTGGTCTCCATTCTCCCACCACGGATGAAAACTCATACATCCCCCAACAGAATTAACCGAATCCTGAGTGCCTATGTCGACGACAAGATGTTTTCTGTGGACCTCGTCGGGACTGCGAGTCGCTCTGCTTTTTAGACAGACAGCCTGCGTCTGATCCTCCTCTTCAGATCCTACGTCAAGGTTCGTTTGTGGCAAAGATGCACGATTTGCAGTGGACAAAGCCCGGATTCTTCGATAGTCCTGAGGATGAGACTGCCTTGCAACACGTTATTGTGCGATATCATGCGTAGGTTCTTCCGAAGTCCAGTGCGTCCCCGGCCCTTCATTAAATGTTTCGCAGCTTCCTCGATCTCATGTCTTCCTCTCCCGCTTCTTTCTTCGTCCCAACCCTCGACATTGACCTTGCTTGGCACACTCACCAGCTCATGGCGGAAAATGTATGCCGTACCATCATTTTGAGAGACCTTGGTCTTACAATTTTCTGCAGTACGCCAAGGACACTATGAAATACGTCGGGCGTTTCATCGACCAGTGGGTCAGCACTCTAACCGCCCTCATACTCTTGACAACGTCACTCCAGCGACGACCTCATAGAAGAGCATAAACTGGCCAACGCCTTCGTTATCACTTGTAGGGCATGGAAGACACGGTTCGGCATCCAATACACG
This sequence comes from Favolaschia claudopus, assembly GCA_037176885.1. Taxonomy (NCBI): domain Eukaryota; kingdom Fungi; phylum Basidiomycota; class Agaricomycetes; order Agaricales; family Mycenaceae; genus Favolaschia; species Favolaschia claudopus. Next base: position 698,914 of record JAWWNJ010000105.1, read on the forward strand.
CACTGCGGATGTCCTCTTCCCAGCGATACGATTGGGCAACGCCTCTCCCGACTTGCCAGACCCATTAGTCTGGCTCCGAGTCGGGATCCCTCGTACCTCATCCCTCCGGATTGCGCCCACCTCCGCGCCGCAACGCATCCCAGCGATCACAACGCGGTGTATGTCGACCAGCGTAAGACCAACGGCGAAGCCTTGCCGGGAACAATCAGCGAAGGGTTGAAAGCGCGATGTGGCGTCTGGCCGAGTTGCAGAGGTGCAGCACGATGCAGCAGTCCTCGTCCCCGTTCCGATTTACGATAGTACTCAACCCATTGCGAGCTGCTTCGGTGCTAGAAACGTTGTCGGCGGCGGTCCCGGTGCAGGTGCATCTGCCTCGGTAAATATCGAGGTTGTGAGTCCGGTAGCAGATGCGGTAGTATAGGTTGTGGAAGCGGCGGTGGTTTCGGAGGCTTGTTCCTCCTTTATTGTCCTCACGTCACTACCCACTGAAACAAGTCATGTGGTGGAGGCGGAGGGTTGTGGCGGTCTCAGGTGTACGATAAGAGGGAATTGGCACGAGAGACTTTGCGGATCGCAAGTAGTATGGGGAACATTGCAGTCGGCGTTGCGGTCGAGTATTCTTGGAATTCATTTCTCTCGCTGCGAGCGATTGAGCAGAGTCTGAAACTATACATGTACATTAATTTTTGACTCGTCCAATGATTTAATCTCGAGCGCACGGTTCATGGGCAACAAGCAAGATCCCGGCGACGCCTGAGCAGCTAGTTACTCGAAGACGAGACGAATTGGACAGAGCTAGTATTCTCCAACCGCAAAACCATCAAAAACAAGTAGACGGCGAGCTACACAGCTCCGGCTCCGCGTTCATCGAAAATAACGCGCGATGAAAACAAATACTGTGTTGTTGAATTGAGAAAACAGATAGGACAGAAGCGAACCATTCACCCCGGCCAGTTCGTATCCCATTCCCGCTGTCAGTGCTTGGAATTCTGGTACTGTTTTTGCTGTGACATGTCGATAAGGGATGCGCTGGTACACGGGTTTGACTCGCGTATATACACATACCTTTCAGCGGAGACTCGGGCTTGTGAATGAAGGTTGTCCTAGGATGGGTGAATATGGTAGGAACGTGCCTGAAGGAGGGTACAGTACTCACAGCTGTTATAGAAAGACGGGTGAAGTTTGACCGAATGGACGAAAGACCGTATTCTGCCGGCGAAACTATACATTCACGGGCAGTCCCTTCGATGGAATGGTATCACGAGGTGGTCATCGATGTTGATCTGCAGCTCACAAGGAGCAAATGTGACTGTTGCGAGCAGATTGAAGGCAGAATTGTGAACCCAAAGCTGTTGAGATATGACGGCCGAGATAGGGTTGTGAGGTTGAATAGCAACGCAGCAAGCTTGCGAGGGTGTTTTCGTGAACATGCATGGACCAGCAGCCGCTACCCAGGTGCAGTTGTTACATGTACAATAAGCAATGTGCGTACTGCATTCACAGGTCCAGAATTCGGCGTAGCTGTCTATTGGTGGCGAAAGCAGAGCCTGTCTCGGTGTGCTGAGGGTCCCGGCCCATTCCGCTTGGTTTCCTTGGATATCCGTACGAGCTGTCGATCGTCGTAAATCCGCAGAAACGATGCAGCCGAAATACAGCATCTCGAATAAATTGCTTGAGGGAGTTACCGCCTGATTTGAGCCGAAACAACCTGAAGGATAAGTCTGCGATGCAGAACTAAGACTCTTGTGCGATCTAGCGGCTCTTGGCCGTGGTGCTTTGCGCTCTTGGTAATACTGCGTTATGTACAATCCGCAGCCCTTCCTGTGAAACGCAGAGTCGGGCACCCGTCCGGCGTGGCACCGGGCAGGTGAAATTCGTATCTTGGCTGTACTCAAAGGCCTCAAGGTGCATTGAACTTCTCTTCCACATCTTGACTCTTTTTGTGCAAGATTTTGTTGGTATTGTTGTACGTGAGTCATAGCAAAGCTCTCCTAGGACTGACCGAAGGCTTGGAAAGAAAAACATAGCAAGCGGGCCAACAGCTTCGCGAGGCGGTACAAGGAACTCGCTGCACGCAGTGGGAGTTGGCAGTGGAAGATCAACAAGCGATGTGAGGCTTACGGCATGGCACAAACCTACTTATACCCCACTGCCCACAAGTGGCGTCAGCACAATCCAAATTCTCGACTCTTTGTCTTACCTACCACCATGGCTATCTCATACTTCATCTCCTTCTCTGCACTGGCGTCTCCCGCTTCGCCAATAGATGCCCAAAAAACAAATACTCTGGCAATAACATCAATCCCCAAAGAGTTCTTTGCTCAGCCTCTGCTTTTGAATGTCTTGCAGTCTCATTTCGCCTCCTATGGCCGTATAAATCGCTGGGTACCTCTACCCGGTTTCGGACGAATCATCGTCGTGTACACGCACGAAGACAACGCGGAGGAGGCGAAAATACGATGCGATCCAATCATCCTCGAGCAAACGCAAGATCGGTACGTTCTTTACTGGATTTCTTTGTCGATACGAACCTCACCGTATCAATCACCTCCAGCTCGCAAATAACACTACGCGTCTATCGCGCAGACCCAAATCCTTTGTTGCCAACCGACACAGATGACGTCGTCCCAGAAGCAAACTATTTGCGTCCACCTGAAGTTGAGAAGAACTTTCTCATTTCGCCACCGGGATCTCCACCGATAGGTTGGGAGCCCATACGAGAGGTGCGATTGAGATCTATTCTGCCATGGCACAAACTCAAACTTTTTTTGTTTCTCGCAGGATCCACCCAACGCGACGCCGTTAGCGGAAGACCTCGTGGCTGCCCTCCAAAAACTTCAGCTCAGGGAGAAACATCGATCGGGTATTGAGGTGCTGATAGAACCAGAGGAGGGTGATGCTGGTGTCGGTATATGTGTGCAAGACTGTGACGCAGACGATGAAGATTCGAGCGATGAGGAAGGATGGGTGTACGGCGAGAGTGCGCCTGCACGCGCAAAGTGGCGGCCCATGGCAACTGCCCTGCCGCCCATGTCCATGAAGGCCGCGTAGTTCTCAATTCCGGAAAATCTGTGTATCAAATCAAAAAAAAGGCGAGTCTCTTACCGCAGAGTCGTGGATTTTGTCTAATGACGGGGTGTGCACAGATTTAGCGCAAATGTATCTAATATGTTCTTCGGACTCTCATTTTGATTTTCATCGGACTTTGGAATCGTTACGGACCATATTGTACGGTTATAGGTAGCTCACGGATGGCATAGACTGCATGCTTTGTAAAATTGCTGTATATCAGGAATCAATAATTCGCATTGTTATGATCAACGCATTCGGTACAGATCTTCCAACTACTTTCTGAGAGTTTTGACTGCAAAGTAGTCATCAGTTCTTCAGCACCGCTCGAGACTTCGACGCAGATCACGACACGGCGACCAGCCGGAGGCCCGATGATTCCCAGTGCATGCAAGGCAATCTCGAGTAACTGAGATTCGGTGGTATATTGGGACCCGTAAAACTTGACTTTGGAGAGCCCAGGAAGCCGCATTACTCTGGACGCCTCGATCATGTCTCCGTCCTCAGTCATAATCTGAGGAAATTCCTCCCAGCCCGTCTGAATGCCGAGCGTCAATCCCTCCTGGAGCGCCGGCGGGAAGCGCTCGAAAACCTCAACATATTCATGCCAATGTTCAGGCCGCATCCGTATCTCGCGGACAGTTTTGTGCAAGTCGTATCGCAGTGACAAACGCCTCCACACTTGTTCTACGTCAAAGAAGGAGTCGTCGTTCCAGCATTGTAGATGGCGGATATGTCCCGCCTCGCTGTGCAGCTCCACGTCTCGACTGTCGATAAATTTGAAGACGGTCAAGGGCCCGACACCAACTAACAGCGCGCTGGTGAGAGCCCCGACAGCGCTGTCATAATGCCCATTGATTATGCACGCAGTGAACTTGTGCAGAACGACATTTGAGAAGGCAGCTTTGAACAGCAGGGCGATGTCGTCCTCGTCCTGATCCCATATCCGTAGTTCAAACTCTTCCAAGGCAGGAGGAATCGGCAGACTGCGTAAAGTCGCAAGAAGCCCCCGCCCCTCGTCATACCAAGGATCCGAGGCGTGCAATACGAGACGTTGCACACACGGACAGTGGCCCAGAATATATAGAAAGATATCGATCGACGCCTCTCCCAGTCGGATACTCTCCAACGTCGGCGGTAAGGTGTTCTGCCAGAATCCTGGTGTGCAGCCGTGACCTTCGAGGTACAGAGAGCGCAGCTGGGGAGCAGAAACGGAAATCGATGAAGGTTCCGAGCCCTCGAGTCGGAGATGCCGAAGCACTGGAAATTCAGCATTTTGATTCAAGAGAGCTTGAACTCCCTCGCGCAAGTGTTCGATTGCGTAGTAGAACTCTATATGGAGCGTTTCGATTCGACTGGCGTGTTGTAGAAGGAGCAACAGAGACTTCGAAGTCCAATCATCGTCTCTCATGCGCAAATGAATGTGTAAGAGGGAGCCGGATCCGCTACGTTGCAACACGAGGGGTAACCGGTAAGAGTCTGCTTCGGTTGCACCAAGGAAAGAGGACCAAAAGGTAGGGGTGTCGAGAGCAACGGCTCGCCAGAACTGAGAAACTTGTGCGACATAAAACTTTTGTCTGATACTGGGTGGAAGTCCGAGCATTATCTCGCTGAGAAGATCGGGGATAAGGAGACCAGCCATGGTGGACAGTAGCAGAACTTGTCGGCGTTTACATCAAACATCGTACGGGTGGGCGGGCCGGAGCGGCCGGTCACCAACCTCGTCTCCCACAACGATGATGTGCAGAGCCTCCCTTCCCTCTGCATACCCTGCTAGACCCTACCTCAACACTCAGATCGCCATCTCACCCCATATCCCTCATCGGAGCTCACCCAACCGCTAGGCTCGGTTTAGCCAAAAATAATTCTAACAATTCGCTCGCCTCGCCGCCTCGGGGAAACTCTGGGTTTTCTCGCAGCGCAGTAGTTACTCGATAAGTACTGCTCATCTGGCTTTGGACAAGTCTGCTCTGTTCGCTGCGCGCCAAACCTACCATACACCGAAGTTTCGTGAAAATAACACCCGTCTTACTGTCCCGCCACAAGCAAAAATAGTACCTTCCCGGCTGTGGGGTCCTCGTCTTGGCACATAGTTCCGATTCTATCACCTTCTGCCGCTCACAGCTCCTCGTTACTTGTGCTTTAGGGGACGATTGCTCTTGGCTCTTCATCCAATCACGTTCATCTGGACCAAATCATCCCAATCTGTCATATTCAAGTTCCCTCCAACTAGATTCTTGCTGGTTCACAACGCCGCGCCGCGCACGCGCGTTCACTTCTGTTCACTTCCGCTCACAAATTAGGGCAAGGGCATTCAATCTGTATGATCGGAAGTGAAATGTCTGGGTCTCAAAAAATTGGGAACGAGAACCTCCCCGGTCGCGATTTACTTATAAAAAGGAATGCTTTCAACAAGTTACACTCAGTTCAAAAATGTCTGCAGAACACTCCCACTCCCACTCTCACCACCACCACCACCACCACGACTACGCTGCCGCAAACCAGGCTCTGTTCGACAAACATGCTCACGAAGCAGATCAACGTCCTGATGCTGCTGAGGTCGCGTCCAAGTACGTTTGCAAGACTGTTTCCAGGCGTATACCTAATATAACTTTGTAGGATATCTGAAGCGATTCTGCAAGCATACTCATTCGACAAAGACAGCACACTCGTGTTGGATTACGCTTGTGGAACGGGTGATTGTTAATCATCAATCGTAACAAGTACCCGTCGCTGAACGCTTTCATATCTTCTAGGTATCGTTGCTCGTAGCATAGTGCCGCATTGCAAGACGTACATTGGAGTCGATATCAGTCAAGGCATGGTTGACCAGTTCACCAAAGGCGCGCAAGCCCACGGTGCGTATTTTTTTTGATGCGGGTGTGATAGCATGCATCCTAAATATCTTCTAGGAATCTCCGCTGACAAGATGCGTGCCATACGCACCGAACTCAAGGGAGAGGACCATGAGCTTGATGGAACCAAGTTCGACGTCGTCATGGTGCGTATAATTTCTACCCCTGCATCAATATGTACCGTTCGCCGACATCATTTTCAGTGTTCGCTCGCATACCACCACATCGGCGACATTCTCTCCGTCACTCGTCTCCTCGCATTCTTCCTCAAACCCGGAGGCACCCTCATCGTCGTCGACTTCCCCGACATGAACCCGGTGGCTATACCGGAGGAATTCAGCCATTCTATCGCGCATACAGGCGGGATCTCGGAGAGCGCGATCAAGGAGGCGTATGAGAGCGCTGGGTTGGGAGGGTTTGAGCTTGTGTTGTTTAAGGGTCCGAAGAGTGAGATGACTCCTGAGGATATCTTCTTGGCGAAGGGTGCAAAGCTTTGAACGTGTCTCGGACGTACTCAATACTTCTGTAATTGCTGTTATTGTTATAACTTATAACAGTTGTTTTCCTATGCCTAAACTCCAGCTCTTACATTCTTCAACGAATTCCGCTTAGTACTTGAGAAAACCAGGTACAATGAACAGTTCATGTACACACATGCATGGCTGCTACTTGAATAAGTAACTCGTTGCAGTGACAGATTTCGAACATCCTGACAGTTCGCGTCGCGTCGCCGATCGCTAATCATCTCCCTGACGGTCTGTGGGTGAGTGATACCCACACCTACTCATACAAACCGCGCCGAGCCAGGAACCTGAACGCTCTGACAAGAGGTTGACATATAGTCGCATCTGTCATGCCTTGACTTCGAACCGTTTAATAGACGCAGAGGACGAGAGTGAATGATGTCTTCAACTCCGTGCAACAATGCGTTGGTACGATTCGCCCGTGCTCTTCGTACTTCTAGACGCGTTCGTTTTTGTGGGGAGCGCTGCTGCCAGTGCTGCGCCTGTGGCTGAACCTTCTCTGGGAGGAGAGGTAAGTCATGTCAGTATCTCTTTATATTTGCCTGTGAGTGAAGTGTGGTTTTTCTTTCCAGCAGTTGAGCGAACGGGAGGCTCCAAATGCTGATACAGTCGTAAGCGATAGTACTTAGTTTCACCAATACCGCTGGTAGGTTGAACTGACCTTCTCTTCAATGACAGGCGGCGGCGTTGGGCGAGGTCAGCGCTTGGATGATAAAATCATATAATACCTCGTCCCTAACCGTGCCAAAATAAAGTTCCTCGTGGATTCTGAAAACGTCGGATGGACGGTGGATGGGAACAATAAAGGTTCGTTTTCAGCGATCTGCTTGGTCGTGAACCGATTGGAGCTGACTGACAATTTCAGGATGGACTGTGGATGGAAATAATTACCATTGGGTCATAATTGGGACTGGCAAGACGGCCGCTCTGGTTGCTGAAACGGCTGCGATTCAGTGAGGAGCTGTTGGGATGATGGTTCGAATTGGACAACCCCAACCCTAACCTTGGTCAATGCTTGTTTTGGATATACCGGTTATCTATCAACTCGCCGCTGACCTGCTCTTGACCTTCACCTAAAGCGCCCACGTTCAGAGCTAATTGCTACGCGTTTGAAGCCTGCGATCGTCTCAGACACCCAAGTATGGCAGAAATGCTGAGATAGAACGACGTCTTCTAATGCCCGTAGTGCCTTCTCGGAATTCAATCGACCTCTCTGAGCCTGAGGTCCCGGCGGAAACAGTGTCTGCTCGCTGCAAGCTTGTCTTCTTCTCCTTGAGTTTATAAGCAACTCACGATTGCACCCAGTCAACTTCCCCGATGCGGACATCTCGTTCCGTTCAAGGGACCAAGTTGTATTCCGAGTGCACATCAAGAACCTCGAAACACATTCGGACGGATTTCCGCCCGCCGCATTCTGCGCTTCAGAATCTATCGCCCGCGAAGAAGTCGTCGATCTCAGCGAATCAGCCGCGGTATTAGACCTTCTCTTCCAATACGTCTACCCTCAGCGCCAACCAGATCTGAGCGAAATAGAGCTGCCGCTTCTAGCTGATCTCTCCGAAGCGGTCGAGAAATATCAAGTTTACGCCGCCATGGATATATGTAAAATCTTCATGGGAAATGGACTCCAAGATAATCCTTTAACTGTGCTCAACTATGCTGTTCGCCATGGATACAGCGATATCGCCGACGAGGCGGCACCGCTGACCGTTTCTCTCCCGCTTGACGAAGTCGGCACGCACATGTATTCCACTTATGTTGGTGCTTGGGTGAGAGTGTTTTTCTCTCTCTTCTCCGCGTTGCTTACTGCTTCATCGATCGCCAGCTCAAATACTACGCTGAATGGCAAAAGATCCTCGAAGTTGCAAGCGCCGAGGGCTGGCGGATAGGGCATACCAGTCCCTGCCGCATCAGTAACTCATCTACTTGCCCGCATTGGCTCACCGCGCGCCAACACGTCCTCACCAAGCTTGGTGCCCGACCAGGCGCGTTAAATGACTTGGCGATGATATTCACCACGGCGCATGGACTGTATCCTTGTGCGATTGAAAGCCTGCGTCAGTGGGAGTATTTCATCGTTGTCAAGGTCAAGGATATTCCTAAGTTCAGGAATTTTCTGTGATCATGCTCTTTTTCTTTCCTTTCTATTGTGTGCAACGAACACATTCAGCTTGTACTACCATCAACTACGATATATCCATTATAGACCTCATTGTGTAAAGTAAATTACTCGAAGAACATTTGTGATTGCGAAAAGTGTTCACGACCCCAGAGCGCTGTAACTCGCCGTCTTTGGACGTCTCCGTAGGCACAACGTTACGCCCAGAACCAGAAGTAGCGAGGAAACAAGTAAGTTGGCGCCTAAGAGACCAACGATAACCGGCCCGTACTTTGACGTCGTAACCCCCGAAGCGCTCGACGAATCGTCGGCGATTGCGGCCAGGGCATTCGCCTTACCCACACCAGCACTCTGCTTCGAGTTGCCTTCGGCTGGCTTGTAGCAGTACCGCTCGAAACAAACATCGCATTGCCGATCGCGTTTCATCCCCAGCCGACTCCGCTCCCTCTCCGTCAACGCACACGCGACACAAACGGGGAACAGACCGTCACGAGCCTCGCCATTCTGCGGCCGACCGCGGGATACGATCTCACCAGCCTGGTCGAGGATGGCCTGTACGAGTTGCGGATCGTTGAAGGAAAGTTGGTTGGTGGAGGTGTTAGTGATGGCTGGCCGGCCTGGAGGCGGAGCGCCGTTGGCTAGGTAGAGGATGAGGGGTACGTCCTGCCCTTCATCGCAGCCGAAGAATGTGGGTTGGGTTGTGAGGTTCTGGGTGAAGAACTCGGCTGGCGTCGCGGGGATTTGGGGAAACTTGTATGCGCTGGGGAAGAAGGATACCCGTTTGGCTTCTGCCTATACATACCTTGGTCAGTAATTGAAAACACATTAGAAGGGATAGCGTACAATCATCGCACTCCCATCCGCAAAATGATCGTCAGTATTCGACGAAACATCGATGGCAATAATGGCTTGTGTTTTGCGAGCTTTCGCCAGCAGCGGCTGTAGCGGGAGGTTTGCGCCGTCGATCCCACCGTCAGACAGACTCAGAAACGCTTCCTCTGTTTCGCTAAAACCGTTCCGACCAGCGAATGCGTTGGGAACGAGCGCGCTGTCGAGTTTGATATCGGGCAGGTTCTGCGGCACTAACTGCTGGAACGCCGCCGTGCTAGCTTGGAATTGCTGAACCTGGGGATCGTTGGGAGCGAGTTGCGCCTTGGGAAGCGGTTTCAGTGCCGTGAAGGTGACACTGAGATTTGCCGACTCACAGAAGCATTGACTCCCGGGAATATGTCGCCAGTGGAGCCCAGAACGAAAGCAACTTGATCAAAGCCCACAACACAGGAATCCTTGTTCACTGTTCCCATGTGCTTCATTGGAATGAAGGCACCAAGCGTAGGGTCATAAGACCCGAATTCGACTGCCTCGAATATCAGTAACGCATAGTGAAAATTAAAAGCGGCGTGCTCACAAATATTATATTCAAATTTGGTGTTTGATAGAGGGATAAACTGCCCAGGGAGTATATCCTTGGTGTTGCCGTGATTCGAATTGAGGGTGGTAAGGATGATCGGGAAGGGAAGGTCGTGTTTCTTGAAAGCAGGGCTGCATAGATGAGGTTAGGCTCTGTAAAAGAGATAAATCCAACAGCGTACACTTTCGCAATGTCGGAAAACAAGTGCCCGACGCCATGCGCAGCGTCGAAATCAAGTAAATTAGCAGCATTCGTCCCGTTAGCGAAATGCCGCGCCAAAGAAATCCCGAATGCATCAGGAAGGGTAGCAGGATGGCCGACTGCCGCTTTCCCATTGGTTTCCAGAATCAAGCCTCCAATGAAGCCCTGGTTCTGAGTGTTCTCGGGAAAGGGGGTGAGAACATCGAAAGCGATGTTGAAGCCGCCATATTCTTGCTCTGAAGGATTTGCGGGTCCAAAGATAAGCTCCGGAATTGTCGGCATATTGGCTTGGGCGAATGAAGTGACGAACCATCCCCCACCCGAGAGACCCGTCATGTATTCCGCACCCTGCAGGATGCCTCCGAAACCAGCGAAGCTGGAGGTTTTGTTGCGGCGGTCAAATGTATTGAACGCGCCGGCTCCGAAGAGACCCGCACGGAATGCGCCTCCGCTAACGGCTATCCCGTACGACGGAGAAGCACCATGCTTGCCTTGCAATATCGATTTGAGCGTCGAAGGAATGTCTTGCCCAGTTGAAATGAGGCTTTGAAGATAGGAACGAAATGCATCTGGCAGGGCATGCTTCCGGCGAGCATCGATGTATGCCTGCTCGTCCGGGCTCAGCCTGTATCCTTCGGACACTTCTCGAACTAATGAAAAATGAGGGGGGCATTTTATGACTTGTGGTGTATATGCCACGAGAGATGCATTGGAAAATGGAGGTAATTGTTGGGATATAACAAAGAGAGGAAGCCAGCCAACCAAGAAAATAGAAGTCTTCATGTAAGATTGAGGATGGCTCGAAGATATTGACAAGAAAGTGAAAGTTCATCGGAGGTCAACCTAGCCGTCTTATAGCTCAGGATATTGCAATGCAATAGGGTCTTGGAGCTTTCTGCCAGGTAACGGTTTGTCGGTTACGAGCACTGCCGAGAATCTAGGTTCCTGAAACCGATAAAGAAACGGGTTTCTCGGGTCGGCTGCGTACTGCTGCGTAGGTGCTCAACGGGCGCGTCCGGGGATTTTGCGGCGACCGAGCCAGGCACATAGAAACTCGGAAATTCAGTCCCTGAGACGCGAGTCGGAGGCTCGAGCTACAGCGAAATCTTGCGTACCGGAGTCTTCATAACGGCGTTTGAAACAATTTTCAGAAGACATAAGGTGGCCCTTTGAGCTGAAGTTGCTCTAGCATGCCCAGACAGCCAAAAGCTACATTTTCGCAGTTGAGTTGCGAGCAGGCGAGCAGGGTTTGTGACAGTCACTTCCTGTCACTTGAGGTTGCCCGGGCCGCGAGTCCGCATCGCAACTTTCCTGACACGACGATTGCACGACGATCTTTGGAGTCTTTGGACGAGAGCCGGCGCCGACTTGTCCTTTGGTGAAATCAGATTCTCAATACCCAAAAGGTCTCAAACGCAGCTCACGACTTCTGTCTGAATTTGAGACGTCCAGACTAAGTACCTCTTTCCTTAACCCACGGGATCAGCGACGAACCTTTACTACCGTCTTTCCTGAGCTTCCATGAAGGAGAAAACCCTGTTGATCCACAGGCTCTTCGAAGTCTGGCTCGCTGATACTGAAAACCAGGTCATTCCTCACGGGGAGGTGACCACATCCGCCAACACTCTCACCACTTCTGTCTCTTTGCCAAAAGGAACGGTGCGTCAAATCTAAAAACTGACCACAGAATGCATGATCGATTCGATCGGCTTCAAGGAATACGCTGTCCATTGGCGCAATTGCCCTGGTTCACCGCAGACCGCTTTCTGTGAGATATTTGTTCATGGGAAGAAGATACGAGTCGCCACACATTTTATGGATAAGGATAAGCCCGATACACAGACTCGGTCTTCGTTGGGGAGGATCAGTCCGCTCATTACTGGAACCCAAAATAACGACTGGTTAAAGGCGCCCACTCCATCCAAGCAAGGTTGATACTCAATAATATTGGACTCAACGGAGGTTCACTTGTTTGATATAGCATATGTCGAGCTGCACATACGCCGTGCAAAAGGAACGCCCATCCACGAGTGTCACCCTGATCCAAAGGACCCCAAAGGCCACATCGATGAAATTGACATTGATATCATCGACGACGCCGATGAAGGCAAAGATCCTTTCATCATATTCAAGTTTCAATTCATTTTGGAGTCCCCCCAATCAACAGGTATGCAGATCGTAGTCTCTGTGTTTTTAATCATGTTCCCAGTTCCCCAAAAGCGTAAACCGCCGGTAAGTCTGCCCTTAACGCAAAGGTATATTGTGATTGTTTTAATTCCCTAATTCCGAAATTCAGCTGGACCGCTCTACGCGATCTACGCAGGACAAAGAAGCATCACCAGATTCGGAAGACCACGACGATCTTCTCGAAAGATTGGTAGATAAATTCCATTTTTTTTTTCATCATTCAAGGCTCATATCTGGCCATGTATGATAGGCTGCGGCTAAGGAGGAGGAGAAAAAACTCGACGCTGAAATCGAACATGAACTTCAGGTGAACTTCATAGTTAAGAACCAAGGTGCAACGAACTGAACCCGTAAATTAGGGTATAAAGAGGAGGATAATCAAGAAGAAGAAATTGCTCGGGAAAGGAGACTAGTAGCGAAACGAGATATATTTTGCTCCGTCTCACTGGCTTTGAAGCCGTATGTATTTACAGCGCCAAGAAATGTATCAATGTATTTTTTTTCTTCCATCCGTGTAGCTCAGTTGCAGCCGCTCGTGGGATTTCTTGTTCGCCATCAAACGCGTCTAAATTGGCTGACATCAACTCTCATCAACTCTTGTTTTCCGCCCTTGCTTTTTGTTTGTGGTACTGTACTGCATGGGTTCGAATCAGGCTCCCACTGCATCCTTCCGGCAGATACAGGTCGATGAAATCACCGGTCGCAGTGCTGACCTCGGGGAACGTATCTGCCTAGTTTTGGACCCTGATGTCTCCGCGACCTCAATCATCGACAAAGCGACAATTCAGGCAATGCAGGAAGAGCTCGAAAAATTGAAAAGACGCTCTCGCTTAGATCACGTCAGTATCCCCGGTTCCTTCCTCTTTTCCCTTTTGAACTTTTTCTTCTCAATCTAAGTATCGCAGTCATCTCGAAGCTGTTGGACAATGGGAGGGTGTCTGCGACACCCTGATGGTCATGGAAGTTCAGCTCCAGGAAAAACGCAGTGAGGTGGATCCTGACTATGATCCCAACATTCCTTTGAGGCTCCCTGGAGAGCCTGCGCAGGCGAGTCCCAGCCGTCCTGAACGAAGCCGCACTGCACTGCCTGGCACAGTGCATACATTGAACGGAACGCGGGAATCTGAGTCGGGACCTCAAAGAGGAACTCCGTCGACTCGGGAAGCCCGCGATCAAGTGAATAGAAACCCATCTGCATCTCGTTCCAGGGTTATTGAAAACCTCCCGGCGAGTGACTGCAAAACCTTTGATGTCATATTGCTGCCTTTCAAATCCGATGTAAGTGATCACCCAGCACAAAAGATTCCGCCTGGACTTCATCTCCTACAGAGCCGCCCGAGTTTTTCTCCTTCGAGGCTTTCCGTCATTCAACTTACACTTCGAGATTTCGGACTTGTATTTCAAGTTAGACTTCCTCGTGAGGGCTCCGTTAAACAGTGTCTTGAGGAGCAAGTCAAACGATTTTGTGAGGGAAAGAGTATCTTTGTCCGCGATGCTCCTCACGCAGAGGCTCCCGTCTGGGATGTTATGTTTATCAAGGAGCGAAGAGGCCAGCCCTCAGTATTTGAGCGGAAGGACCTGATCGCCAATCAATTCACCGTGTCCACTCTTCAAAAAACTCCTTTCAGTCAAGTACTGAATCATCTTTCTGAGGCTGATACCACTGACCCGAATCCTGCGCTTTTAATTGGTACTGTCCTGGTTTTGACTGGATTTGCCACAGCCAGCTGACACTTTTTGCTGCAGCCCCAATTTACGGAGAACTCAACGGCGCAATAAATCTCCCCGGTAGCGGGGCATCTCGAATGAAACATTATTGTCATACCTCTCGTCTCAGAGCTCTGATGACGGGCCAAAGCAACCGACAGCAGTGTGTTGATAGATGCCGCTCCGATGGAAACTCTGGCGCTAGTGGCTCACGCCTTGGTACTGGCCGCACACTTGCCCAATGAAAAGCAAAATCTATCGTATTCACATGAACTTTATCTTACTACTACATATTTACATGCACTATATTGTTTCTATTGTAACATTTGTTATTTTCAAAAATCACTGGCAGTCTCATCTGTGACACTATCGATGCTTCAGCACCTTTGACGAAAAATCAAGCCTACCCGCGAAATTGATTGATATTGTCTGTGCATACATGCTTGTGATGCGCCCGCCAGGCTTCTTTCTGGCACGACGCGTCGCAATAGGAAGGGCCTTTGCATCTGTAATCGAGTGCATGAGTGTACATTGCGATGGAACGCAGAACAAACCCCACCGGCTACAAGATTTGGCATTTGCACATCGCTGCAAGCACCAAGAGCAGAAAACATCCCTTGACAGGATTATGTGCAGTTGGTTTGAGGAAACCGTCGACTTTACTCGCGCCACCCGGGTTTTCCAGTTCGATTCGACAGCGGGCAGCACCTGTTCCAACCACGCCTCCTCTTCCTCCGTCCACCTAATCCGGTGGAGTGGTCCGGGGGGTCCGACTGGCAGGATGGCTGGACGCCGTCGACGGTGGCTAAGACCAAGCAAGATGATATATATCTACTACCCCACGTGACTACTAGCCCAAACCTCCTACTCCATCTGCCCCACACAAAAAAGGCAACGTCCTCGTTGCCCCAGCCTCCAAGAAACCACAAAAAAAGACTCCCTTCAACATGCCCTCATCCAACCCAATGCTGTAAGCGCCCGACTCAAATCTTGAAGCCGAGGATCGTGATCCCAATCCAAATGCGGCGGCGGTCGAGCGCTGCGAAAGAACGCGCTCGATGTAGACGCAGTGCGGGCTTGTGAACAGGGCAGCGCAGCAGTCCTATGATGCGAATCATTCTTAGTCGATCCGACGCGTGTTCTGGTACGAATAGAATTGAATTTGCTGGGTGGTGCGCGACGATCCCGACGGCGTAAACTTGCGAATGGCTGAGTACGACCAGTACGAAGGCACGAAAGATCTCTTGCGGGTGCGGACGGCGGCGTATGCGTAGACAGCCCCTGCGCATCTTCGGCCCAATCGAATGGAGCCTGCGCGACGGCGGCGGCGGCGGCAACAGTATCGGTGTGGGTGGCGACGTCGGACATGGAAGGAGAGGTAGCGGTGACGGCGGCCGAATCGAGAGCCGTACTCGGCGCGACTGTCCGTACCGCAATCTCAGTCGACGAGTCGCGCACCTCGGTCTTCATCTTCTCCTCGCAAAGCCTCCATCCAACCTCAAAACCCCACATACGCTCCTGCTCCAGCTCCTTCCTCTGATCAGCCACAGCGGGTACTGCTACCCCCGTTGAGC
Organism: Favolaschia claudopus; assembly: GCA_037176885.1. NCBI lineage: Eukaryota > Fungi > Basidiomycota > Agaricomycetes > Agaricales > Mycenaceae > Favolaschia > Favolaschia claudopus. Next base: position 714,561 of record JAWWNJ010000105.1, read on the forward strand.
TGGTCCACCATCTCCCGTACTCCAGCTGCACGGCCCTCCTCAAACCCTTCCCTCCTTGCACTCTCCACCTGTTCTTCACCCCAACGAAAGCCGATCCCCACAGCTTGATCCCACAACGTTCTCAAGCAGCCCTGAAGCACCTTACCGCCCTCCTTCCTCACATCCCACGGCACTGTCTGCAAAAGAATTCGCTCAACGCGCGAATCGTCAGCGTCACGCGGCACGCGCTCACTCTTCCCAGCCTCCTCGGCCCTCTTTTCCGCCTCCGCGACCTCCACAACATGCCCCTTCTTCTCTTCCTCTACTCTCTCTGCTTCGGCTCTCTCCATCGCATTACTCCAACCTATAACGGCAGCCGTCTCCCACAGCGTGGAAATGGACTTCTCCAGTCCTCCGTCTTCCAACCATTCCATACTCTTGCTGAAAACCACGTCGCGGCTCAATTTCTCGATGAGGTTGCGGTCGCCATCAGACAGCGGAACCTGGTACATTTTCGCAGGCTAGAGGCGGGTGCTGTCGGCTGTAGCGCGAGAAGACGGGGCGGCGTAGTAGCGACAACGTAGTAGCGGGGAGTCCAGATAACACGAAACTCTTCACGAGAAAACTCTTCACGGTCTTTCGCAACGGCGAATCGACCACACTGGACGCGACACGAAAAAAACACAAGACAACGACGACAAAGACGCGGGAGAGAGCAGTGCGCGGCAAGAATGTTGGCTGGCTAAGAATCCTACTCTCGTCACCAAGATGGAGTGGTCCGGGGGGTCCGACTGGCAGGATGGCTGGACGCCGTCGACGGTGGCTAAGACCAAGCAAGATGATATATATCTACTACCCCACGTGACTACTAGCCCAAACCTCCTACTCCACCGGCGCTCTTCTGCCAATACCAGCCACAGCATGGCAACATCGATTTCTTCCAGCCCGAGTTCCGGCGCCTTTCTTCGCGAAGCGATGATGTCTTTCGAGACATGGAATAATTTGGGCAAGATCAATTTGAGCCCTACGAAGCTATAGCGTGTGAAACTAAGAATCAAGCCCTTAATCTCCGCTGCGATGTGAGGGGATGCCAGCATGACCGAGTACACGTCCCAGAGCTGACGGCCCAAGGTAGGGCTGTGGTGCCAAGAAATCTTCTCGCCGATACAGGCAACACTGGCAAGGATTTTGTCCGAGGGCCAAGGACGCTCTATAGATCTACCTCGTTATGGCCGACGAGAATCCGTGTCCAGGTCTTCATAAAGGCTGGAGAAGGGGCAGCGTGGGCGAAGAGTCGCCCTGCGCAGCTGCGCAAGCGGAAGCCCCCTTTATCGTACCACCGCGGTTCATAGAAGATTCGGAGCAATGCAGCGCTCAGGGTAGCGTCGTAACGGGGCAACAGAGCCATTTGAGACATCAGAGCCTGAAGAGTCTTCAAGTTGAGAAGGCGCAAAGAGTTCAACGAAAAGTGACTATACATTTCCGTATACCTGGTCTTCGAGATCAGGCTCAGGGACAACTTGTTTCGGAAAATCTTTACGAGGACAGAGGCCAACACGTCTGCTGATTTGTCAATTTCCAGGGAAATGGGCCTATATATTTAGTGAGGACAACAAATCGAAGGAAAATCTGGACGCTCTTAGAAAATCAAATCACCTAAAATAACCAACCCAAAACGCCAGCGATCTTTTGTTCTGCGCAGCTGCCTTACGGTCCCATTTCTGTTGCTTGTCAAGTGGCAGCCTATCGTATGCACCCCAGTCGTTATCTTGAGCCAAGCCGCTTCAGATTTCGAAATTTCCTGTCTATAGAATGCATACCATGGTCGAGGGCATAGAGCTCTTGAGGCGCAGTTCCATCCATTTCGTCAATTTGGAGCCCCTGGTCCATCGCTTTCCACATGATGTCGTTTCTTCCAAAGCAATCGAGTTGTTCGGTCAATTTCTTCATCTTGTCTTCCATGATTTTGCAGCGGTGGTCTAGCCTAGTAGTAGTGTATCCACCGTTCAACTTGGGTGAGGAAGACTGAGCCTCGGAAATAGCCGTCTGTTTTGACACTATTGTCAACACCTTCCTTTTCGCATAACATCCGATCCGTGGGACGGTCGGGTTGGGATGGGTCGACCTGACCCGACCCGACCCAGAGGCGGTGCACTACGTAACGAGCACGTGACTCATGCCGCGGCGGTTCTCACCAGCCTCTTTTGTTTCTGGCGGTGACCACACGCCGCCGCTGGTGTGCGCTGTGGCCCGCGTAGAGCCCTGGCAACATTATTGTTGTGTTCACTATATAATCTGATGCTTTCTTCGCTCTTTACTTCGCTTACCGTGTCTATGGACTTCCAGCACATTTGCAATGCCCTTGAGAAACGCGTCGACGTCGCGTCCTGCTTCTCTCACACCGACGTCGTCAGATACATCGAAATCATCGCATTGCTGAAACCAACCCCTGCGCTTGCCTATCTAGCACCATCTCACTTGCCCTCCACTCCTCCTGAGAGTCTCCCGGCCAACGTCCATGAATTTCTGCGTGCATGCTTCGACATTCCTGACGAAACAGCAAAGTGGGCTTGGGAGATCTTTCGTCACTTGGCATGGGCTTTCAATCCCGGCCCGGAGGAGCAATCTGCTAATCGCCTCAAACACATCAAATTATTTCTCGTTCATGGTATTCCTCTCAATATTGGTGCGTCGTCGTTCTTTCCAATGAAAACACTCGGACTGAATTATCACAGGTGTTTATTCGCTCTCTCCGCCTACGCGCGTTTGTTTAGACCCTGATTGCTGCCGGGTTCGTCAGACGCGCGACTCGATTGATTTGGTCGAGCGGGAACTTGTCGAGGCCAAGACTCACCGCATCAGTGTCTTCACGCTCGACCTTGGTGCTGTCCCGGGGTTTTCTACGTCCTCTTATTGTCGAAGTAAGTTGTCTGATGTTTCAAATTGTCGGTATTGATACTCAATGGCTTGTAGATTGTAACACGCGCTACTACCCGAACTACTACGTCCACAGCAATGCAACAACAAGGACCTACTATTATAATGATAATCAGGTTCCAGAATTCATCGAGTCGTCCAAGCACTTCTACGTCAGCGCCAAACTCTGCGAATTGTTCACAAACATGATGGTATCTGCGTGGTAAGTACTTTTTGCGGCTTATTGATCCTTATTCTCAAGTATACTCAACCAACGTAGGACTTCTGGCACAAATTGCGCCCGGATCTACAACACCAGCATCTCTCAAGCTGCTTTGAAGCCGCTCATGCCTCAGGAGTGGACCTCCTTAGAGATTGATGTCGAGGATGTTTTCAACGGGTTTTTTCTCAACGCGCTTCTTCTCGATCACTGTGAACGCAACGACATTCTACAACTCCAACACGATGCTCCATCACACACTGAGCGCTTGCGTCCCGCCCTTGAAGCACGTAACAGTCGCATGGCTGGAACGGGTCAGGAACAATGGAACCACTACTGCGACCTGTGTTGCTGGATCTACGAAGAAGACGGAGTTTGGTGTACGTTCATTCTTTTTCATTCTTAAGATCTATGCTGATTCTCTGCAGATGCTCTTCGCTCTGCCATTTCAGATGGCGACACAATGGGGCATTATTCTTGCAACGTCCAGGACTGCCAAAATCGTTTGCGCTCAGTACGCGACAAGTTCTGCACGGACCCGAAACACCACGCATTGCAGTCTCAGTGCTCGATCGTCGACTGCACTGCAGAAGCATCGATTGGATTCCGCACCTGCAGCGATCCCGACCATCGCGCGATGGAGCTCCACCATTATCAACGCGGGAAGGCAATGTTCCAATTGAAGGAACGCCTTCAACGCGCAAAGGGCTTTGCCCCATCGAATGCGTTCCCCAACCCCACCATGCCCTCAACCTCTCGACTTCCTACATCGCAAGACGAAATCACAGCGACTGGTGTCAACCTCCTTCCCGATAATTCTGCGGAATCTAACAATGGAGACGATGGCTCTGATGGGGAGGAGATTGAATATACTTGTCCCAGCAAATCCGGGCAAGGTAACCGCAAGCTTCGCGCTCGGTTCGGACGCAGGCGCACCCACAATGAACAGCTTGGGGTATATTCGTGCGGGATTGTCGCTGGCCGAGCTACGTTCTTCGGTTCCGAGGCCCCAAATGGTGTTGTGGTGCGGCTCCTTCTTTGTTATGCTCAATTCGTTCCACTCAACTATACTCAAAGGAATTTTGGATGAAGCTTTTCCCCACCCGCGCCTCGCTGCCTCGCGTTCTCTGGCACGACAACAACTGCAGCATTGTCAAGATGCTTCGTAAAGACCTCGACGACTCACGTCGCAAATTCTTTGAAGGGGTAGCCCTCCCCGTTGATGTATTTCATTTCAAGTGCAAGCATAAAGAAGGTGATCTTGACTGCGGGGCGAACTGCAACCCATATGCCTGGCCCGAGTTGCGAACAAGTGAGGGTAAATGGCGCTTCAATTCGTCCGCAGCAGAGCAAACAAATGCCTGGTTTGGCGGTTTTCATTCTGTGGTGCGCGAGATGACGGTTGAGAGATACAACTTTTTCCTGGATGAGATGATCAAGCGTCGCAATAGGTTTTTGGTGGATGATCTTCGTCGGAGGGGGAAGAAACCGGGATATATTCCACGTGAAGCTCTACTTGCGGAGGACATGGACATGTAGTTGATTACTTGAATGACAATTTAGATTTCTTGACCTTCCTCACTTGCGACAACTCAATGCCAGCTGAGTCGAATCTGAGGTGATCAGAGAGAGGAAGGAAGGGCGGGGATGATGTCAATGCTGCTAAGTAGAACTACTTAGCATTGACATCATCTCGTGGTCTGGTGACCAAGTCGCAGGTATGAGCTCCGCCATTACTCCGAGCGCTCATCCAGTCTTGTTGGCACCCAAGACGAGTGCACCATCTACACATCTCATTCGTGGTTAGAGGATTATTACAATTTATGTGAGCGTCATTCTATTGTGCAATCGAAAAAAGTACAGTAAAAGAAATAGATACAGTGTACACAAGTCTATCCGAGTCGTCGATACTATCATGATGGCTTTAACTCTCGTCGTCCTCGCTCGTCGTCCTCGCTCGTGAGGTCGATTACTTCACAAGTTCCCGTTATTCGCGGTATTGTCGCCTCGGCTGGCTCCCGCTTCACAGCTTCGCCCCGCTGGTCCCTCAACCACATGTTGAATGGCAGCTCGGAGTCGGAGTTATAGTACTCTTCAAAAGAGCAGTTTGGATGGATGTTACTCTCCGCTATACACATCATAGCTTGAGAATAAAACGGACAGTCGTCGTCGGCTTGATGAAGGCCGAGCCCAAATTGGTAACTCTCATGGAGAATGGCGACTGCACGAGTATGATCGACTTCGAGATCGGCCTGTATCAGTCGGACTGTCGCTTCTGGGATGAGCACCTCCCGGATGAGGATGTCGTAAGTGAGAGGTTGGCAGACGCTGAGAAGGTCGGGCAAGTCGGGGAAAAGGAAACAGAGAGTAGGATAGATGATTTGATAGCCACATTCGCCGTAACTGGATTATGGTTAGATTAAAAGTACGAAGAGGATCGAGAAGAAAAGATATACGTACTATCCAGTTCCATGTTTACATTCACGGTTATTTGCATATTTCGCCTTAAGAGTTGATCGTTGAGATATTTGTTGTCCATAATGTGCTCGAGCGGCGAGGAAGAATTCATTGGAATCCAAGTACTTGTGAATAATGCCTCTGAGACACGTCGCCAGATTAAGAACACGCTGGAAGAGGTGTTGGAAGTCAGGATCGGAAGGCCATCCTTGCAGAAGGGCAGTTTGGAGCTCGGTGTGTTCAAACCGATGGCGTGCGCAGTATGCGGCAGCAAGACTCATTGTGGGTAGCTTGCGGTGCAGCGGATTGTCGGGAAGAGGATCCGGCCATGACGAAGACAGCAACTTCTTGCCCATAGCAAGAAGTCTTCGAGAAGAATCTGCAGGGAGAGGCTGATCGCAGAAGGCACATAAAGTTGTGGGATCAATGGGGGGAGGAGAAGGCGAGGTTTCTCGTAATTGGGGAAGATGTGGTGCGGAAGGGACAGGCGAACCGAGTGGAGAAAGGATAGGGAGATCGTGTGGTCTCGGTGCCTCCTCGTGGAATTTGGCAGCAGATCGATCACGGTCGTCGGTATCAGAATGATAAGCCAAGCCAAAAGGGGTGCTTTCCTCCAGAATGACTAGTGCGGTGTCTTCGTCTACCTTGAAGTCTTCAACAATGAAAAAAGAAAGGGCTTCGGCGACGAAAACCTCAATCAGTTGGTCATAAGTAAGTGGGGTGAAGTTGTTCTGGATCGTTGCGAGAGGAAATTTATCCCGAATGAAACGCTCGATGGCTTTGTAGCCTATGTTTCCGAAACTAAAGCGAACTATAAGCATTGAAAATCAAACCAAGCAAGAAGTTAGCTTACTAGCCCGTTTTCTTGACAAACTGTTTCTCATCACAGGCGTCGAGGAAGAAACTACTTGATTCCAGGTCTTCAAGTGTTTCTTGTAACATCGAAACAAGAAGATCGCCGTGTTCAAAGAGCTTTGCATAATTGATATGCTCAGGCCAGTTATTTGCCCGAGCTAGAGGCATGCGAGCAGCATCAGTCTCATGTTGCTGACAATAGGCCGCTAGACGGGTTGACGACTGCAATGTGCGATGCACAGGATTGTAGAAGTTCGGGGATAGAGTGGAGATGAGGAATAGCTGACTTCGTATACGGAGCAGTTTCGCTGACGGCTCCACTTTGTACGGCGCATCGCAGAAGTCGCAGAGTCCATAAGGGCTGTCGGATGGTGTGGAGCGCAGTTGAATCTCTGTTTGCAGGTCTGCCGAGGACGGAGTTGATGCAGCGCTCGAGCCATTTGAAGCTGCAAGAATGGGTGGAGAGGGAGGAAGGGGAGGAGGAATGGATGGCGGCATGGGAAGAGGAGCTAGAGGCGCGACCCGTAGAAACTGTGGATACTGCCCTGTCTTCGTGTGCGTGACCACAGCAGTTTTGAAATCTGCCCAGCACCCTGCATTCCCAAGACAAACAAAATGATCGCGGATTGCACGCGGCGCACCGTTGAAGAACCCACGCCATGTGTTCGCCGTTGTCTTTACAAAATGTGAGCCTGGAAACAGCTCGGGCCACATTTTCCCCATCCCCAATCTCGCCCGGATTTGCTGATCTTCAAACCTCTGCCAAGCTCTGTCGTGTTCCGCTACGGTGAAGGAATCAGGGAACCGTTTCAAACCGTCTGACGACGACGATGCAGCGAGTGTCGGGACATCAAGTTGCGGAATGATAGGAGCAGCGGCAGGTTCGACTGTGGGCTCCATGGATGGAGGTGCAGGAGCCATTGGTGCGACGGGAAGAAATGGAGACGCGCGAGCGGAAGTTGGCGTAGGAGTAGATGAAGTGTGTGCAATCTTCTTGATTGGAGACACGAGCGTAGAGCCAGTACGTTTCCGTGGTTGTTGAATCAGGAAACGGTCGACATTAGGGCATTGAAGAAGCGGAATATCCTCAAGCAGGCTTGGACGAAGCCGCACGAGGACGGGACAGTGTTTGGAAACTTCGATGGTTGTTGACGCCTGCAGAGTCTTCCATTCAGAGCCCTGGTAAATGTCAAGCCATGAAGAGTTGCTCAATTGGAGGTCGCGCATAAGGTCAGCATGGTCAGATAGGGACGTTCGAGGATACGCCGCTACCGGAACCTGTAGCTGTAAAGGGAGCTGATCTGCCTACGCCAACACGGTAAGAATGGATGAGATTAGCGATGTAGGCAGGGAACTTACTTTAAAGTATATCACAAGCTCCGCCATGGCTTCCTGAGCGACATCAAGTCGCTGGCGAGTGGTCTTATTTGTTTCAGGTTGAGTGGCTTGGAAGCCGCTATTCTCTTCGAGCCGCTTATTGGCCCAAGTTTGTGACATCGGCTGCGCAAGACTCCGAGCTCGCGGTTGAGCATGGGCGGGTCGACGAGGCTGCGAAGACGATGATGACGGAGCTGGTGGTATGAACGGTTGGGCTTGCTGAGGCGGCAGCTGCAGACGGCTCGAACCCGCGATCGGACGAGGCTGGGATTGCGGCGGCAGAAGCGGTTGGGACGATGCAGGTGAAGGTGGAGGCGCAGCAGCATGGAGCGGGCGCTGGGGAGAAACATGAACTTGCTGAATAGAAGGAGGTTGAGCACGGCTAGGGCCTGTGACGGGGCGCGGCTGAGAGAGTTGTGGAGGAACGAGTTGTTGTAACGGTACATTGGGTGGAGGCGGAGGTGGAATGGCAGCCAGAGGGGGAGGAAGTGCCGGAGGAGGGACTGGTGGCGGCTGATAATGTGCGGGTCCAGCAACTTTATTAACTTTGTGGATCTTACAATAATCCCGCGCAATATTTGCCGACTCCGCTGTTAGCGCAGCGTTGGCGCAACACGGCTTACACAGATGCTCTATGCACCTCGAATTCGCCTGCCGACGAGTGCCCGTAGCAGTTTGACAACCCGGTTCGTTGCAGGGCCCCGGACCATTGACTTCTGGAAGGGTTGGCGCATACCGAAGCGGAGCATAGAGGGATTCGAGCGGTGTGGGTTGATTGGCCAAACGGGTGTTGATGCGAACAAGAAGATGCTCAGCATCGCTGTACACATATGCGGGAGTATGAGATTTGGAAGCGTAGCAAAAACGACACTTCGTCAGGTATAAGTACAAAGATGGGCTACGAAAACAATAACACGCACCGTTTGACAGAGCATTCCACGAGAGCTCAAATGAGAAGTGCCTTCATTGACACGAAGAGAACCCATAGCTCCATGACAGCTAGGACAGATGTGTAGAATGCGAATGTCGGGATCGGGGTCGCGAGGAGCTTCTTGTGGTGGCGGAAGGGGGTTCATTGTGGCACACAGAGTAGAGGGGAGGTAGAAACGAATTATATTTTCACATTATATACACTACAGAGTCCAAAGCGGCTGCCTTGACGCATTGTAAAGAGCAAAGCAGAGTGGACGTCGACCAAGCGCAAGGAAGTGGCACCAAGCGTTAGACACTCGGTGGCACGGCATGAAGGAGGCAAGAGAGTGGCAGAGAGGAGAGTAGGCGGCGGCGGCGAGGGAGGTGTTGGCAACAACGATGAAGAGGTGTGCTGGGCAGGGGGACATGGCGGGAGCGGTGGAGGAGGATACGGTACCACGTGCCGCACGTGCCTGCACCGCCTCTGGGTCGGGTCGGGTCAACCGGTCGACCCGACCCGACCTCCCAGTCGATCGGATACTCTCCCTTTTCGGGCCTTTCGCTTCAAGTTTTCATCTCGGAATTGTCATTTCTCAACCTCCCAGCGGCAGCCGGGATATTGGCTCTTATTCTCTTGCCTCTAGATTTGTACTGCTACCAGCCGTCGCGTCAAAGCAATCATTGATGGCCCAGCGTTGCTTCAGTATCGTCAGGCCACTCAGGTTGCCTGCGTTGAGACTCGATTATGCTGTGTACATCCCCAGAGAATGTGCAATGCAGTTCTGCGGAACTCGACGGATGAACGACTGCGCAATCTTACAGTGTAGCTGGTGGCATCTCTGCTATGACGGAGCCTGGACGAAAAGCTTTGTGAGGCTCAATTCGGCTTCCCTTGCGATTTCACTTTCGATGTGGGACCACTTGCGCAATTGCATCTCTCTGAATACATCTATGAATTCACACTGGTTCCCGAGAAAGACTTGCTGATTGTTGTATCATCGTGCGATCGCCGTCTTCCATTGTAGGTCTGTTGCTGTAAATTTAAACAATAGTACTACTGCAAAGAGGATTTGAGTATCCCTCCCAACTCCAATGTCGGTCACAATCTTCGTTTCCACGGACTCCCCACGCTGACCCCTCACAATGCAGCTCGAGAACATGTCATAGCTTTCCCTCTGACGCACCACGGCCATACCGCTTTTGAGGTCAGATTCCTGTCGTTTTGTTGAATTTGGGTGATCATGTTTTCGTATATGCTGCATATCAAGGACCTTGCTCGACCTACTCGACTTCGATCTTTGAAGGTCGCGGAAAGATCTCGACAATCGAAATGCAGACCACGAAGAGGCTCACGAAGAGGTATCTCAGTCCTATCAGCGGCGGGACGCTTTGCCGAACCTGGACTGCGAGCCGAACAGGATATGTCTGGCGAGGACGCCCATGGACGACTGTGATGTGGCAAGAAGAAATCTCGGCAGCCGCTGAATTGGAAGGGCGTTGTGCTGGATGATGAGTGGATGGTGAGCGTCACCGTGTGTTCCTCTCTTTCTTCTGGTGAAACCAGCGTATTATTTGAAACCCATGAGACACTCGGGATGTCGATGGCATTCTCACTTGAATTGTGGCGGTTCGGCTGAGGTCTAGCCGCTAAGTGCTCTACTTTGTCGCCTCATCTTGTACTATGCCTTGTCGAAAATCAAGCTAATTCGGGGTTCATGCATTGTCACAGTCGCGTCCGTAACACGCCACGTGAAACGTCACACTAAATTTAAACTAATCCCCTCCAAATTCGACGCGACGAATCAGACGATCCTGATGAGAACGACCGACACTTGTTGACACCTCGCAGGTTTTTGCCTGTTTTTGCGATATTCTGAAGATTCCGTAAGAAGAGGTAAGAACTCAAAGAAGCTCAGCGGGGACCTTGTCACCCTGGAGATTACAGCTTCCTTGCCTCACCGTACATCTCCGTGAGTTGATAGAACTCGGATTCGGATACGGCACACGCTGACACCGGACTATCCAGACCCCACGAACAGCAAAGAAATACTCCAGGAACTACTCTAGGAACACGAGGAACACCAAAGGGATTCGCGCAGAGTTTGTGGATCGCCAATGGATCGCAACCGTCTCTCGACAAAACCCTCTTTTTTCGCACTCCCGCCAGCCAAGGATCGCACGAGGTACATGATTTTCGCGGGAGTAACGGAGTATCCGCTATCAACGTCGCGTACGGCGGCCCGCGCAGTAACATGTATTTTAGGATAATTGGAATCGAGCGAGTGCTTTCGTAGTGGAAAAGCGGCGGGCGGAAGCAGCGTGCAAGCGACCACTGTCCTTGTTGAGAACATAGGGAGTATTCGGCTGGTCAAACGTGGAGATTCTAGGCACCACCCAGCCACTAACCAGGCTACGAAACCTTGTACACCACAGATTTGTGGAATACACGGCTACGTAGCGCAGTTGGGCACCAGGTCGCACAAGTGAGTCTCGTATATGGGCAGCCTGAGGAGAGAAGAGAAAAAAAGCAGCTGCCTTTTAAAGCGCGGACAAGAAATAGATGACGGACAGTCCACATGGATCTCATGGAATTTGCCGACAGACGGCGAACTCTTCGAGTCGAGGGTATGCCACCGACCGACGGTTAACACACCAGGTTCATTTCTGGTGGGCTCCTCGTTGCTTCTTGCTCCCTCGAAATATGGGGACCCCTGAAATGCGACTGGGACTTTCTCTCAGTGAGCAAGAAAAAAGCTCCTTGAACCACAATTAATTCATACGCAGTCAGGAGATAACTCCAAGCTATCATATCAATTGAGTGAAGCACGTTGAAATTTACCTTCCTTCTAGCCATTTGCTGCAGGGTCATACATGCGTGTCAGCGCGTATGGACCCATATGGGGTTTGTTCGACGGGGAACTCGCGAAATCCCGTTCATACGAGAGCTCCAGTTGTTCGTCAATGTCACGATGATTCAATAAATTTCATCTAGACGATTGCGACATGTTCTTTGACCACCTCCGACAGATATTCGAGGATCCGCCAAGGTTCTGCAACGCGATATATAACCGATAGCGCCACTCTCCCTTTACAGCGGGTTATCGGACAGCCATCGATTAATCAGTGCCAACGACTCGGTAGGACGGTCGTAGGGAGCCTGTTAAATTGGTCGTTAGTGCACACCCAGCAATCGGGTTACGATGTACCTGGTGACCAGCGTCGTACAGAGTGGCGAATGTTAATCCCCCGAACGCTCGCGTCTCGCCCGCTGTCTTCCCATCAACGAACCAATCCCGCAACGGCTGCGCGATAAACTGTTTTTGGCCGTGCCATTCGAGTTCGCGCGTAAGCCGGTCATTGCCGACGAAGTTGCACACAAGATCATACGTCCCCGCATAGATCAGCACGCGCACTCCGTGATCAAGTAGTGCCGCGATGTGGGGTCCACTCGACTTGAAAACATCGCCGCTGACTTCGAAGGCCTCGTTCACAGACCAGCCAACCAGTGAGATATTTGGATACGACGGCTCGATGCCTAGGGCCACACGCGTGGAAGGAAGATTTAACAAGTTTGTGATTTGCCTGTGACATTAATACAGCATCCGGTCAGTGTATAAGGAGAGGTATCCACTCACAAGGTCTCCGGATAGCACAGCGTGTCTTTGACTTCACCAAAGCATTCGGTGCGAATGTCGTATGGACTCTTTCCGGTCAGATCGAATGGGGCCCGGAGTACATCTTCGCAGAAAGACTGGGCAGCTCGACAATTGATCATGTCAAATATTTCTTGGCAGTGCGCTCGAAGTGCTCGCTGACAGCGGGGTAGCTAAAACTCATAATCAGATTTAAAGATGGTTTCGACAGTGCTGCAAACACTTACCGCTAGCTTCATTTGTGTACACACACTGTAAAGGTCAAATTGACCATGAACATTTCCGGTTCTGATGACTACATACCTGATGGATTGAATAGGCTGGCCGGCAAACGGCGAGCATTGCATGTCGTAGAACGATGTTATGGAGCTACGAGAGTATAAAGAAGATGAAGAATTGTAAGACCGCTGACGAACTGGTATCGGTCGCTGCAGCCATTGCCTGTACTGTGTCAAGCGGGCAAATAGAAAGCGCAAGAGAGTATCGTACCAACGATGGCGGAGACAAGATTCACAGGCGTCATTCCCAGTTTTGCGAGATACCGATTTTGGTCATGGACTTCTGCCGCGAAGAGAGGGACATAGCGACCCTATGACAGTGAGAACTTTGGTCGCAGAATAAAGTATTTTAATCACCCCATAAGATTCTCCGGCGATATGAAGGCGACGGCCTTTCAAGCCTTCCATTGACTCGAAGAAGATAGCTAGGAAGCCAGCAATGTCTTTGGCGGCTTCCTCAGTCGTACCCTGTATTCCATCTCACGGATGAGCTCCTAAAGAATGCACAGGTCCACGTACAACCGATTCACCGTATTCCGCGTACGAGAATGCGACGCCAACAGGTTGATCAATAAATAGCATGTTGGCGTTGGTATTCCATGAGTACCGGTTGAACTCAGTCTCGGTGTCCGACTTGATTTTACACGGGCCTGAATCAAGATCAGCAGATTGAAAGAAATAGATAGACATCGCAAACCCAGTTCCATGAAAAGGCCCAACGAGGAGGAACCTCCTGGACCGCCGTTCAACCAGAGTACAACGTCGTCTTTGCTGGGATCATTTCGGCTCTCAAAATAGTAAAAGAACATATGGCGCGCTTCAATATCGATATAACCGGCGTAGGAACTAAACGGGTCGAGATGAGTAGCAAGTAACAACGATAGCACGAAAACTTGCTCGACAAAGGGATCACACAAACCCTGAACAAACGATAAGAGAGGGAGAATGCATCGCAAACTCTACTCACTTTAATGGACCGGATTCTGACTGAATGGGATGGGAAATCTTCATGCCGAAAAACTCTGTATTCGGCCTGAGTGGTGTTCAAAACTCCTTCATTGAACGGGCTCTGATTGACTATGCAGAACGCCTGGAGAGCAAACAGGGAAAGAAGCAGCACTGGTTCCAAAAAGGACATGGCAGCAGCGATTCAGATGAACGAGAAAGGTTGAGTGGAGCTCCCGGGCCCAAGGCGCAGCGCGCATGGTGGTACTGCGTAAACTGCGGTGAATGGGTACTATAGTACTTGCGACTACTATCAGGTCACCGGCAAACGCCGTTCCCTCAGTGGCAGTTACGACACTGTTACGACTCGAGCAAGCCGACGGGTGTTGTTACTCATGACCAACTCATGACGACATGTCGTTTTTGTCCATCCCAACTCAAAACTTAATCGAGGGAAGCGGTACCGATACTTCCAAGGAAAGCATGTGCAAAACAAAACAAAAAATACACAGTACATGTACATGCATGGAAACCAGAGGTGGATGTGGGATGTGGTATGCTGTGGTATGTAAGATGACTGTAAATGCAGCGAGAAACAAGGGGGAAAACGACGAAACGTAGGTCCTTAGCCATCGGCCAAACTGGTGGCGACCCAGCGACCCTGCATCATTTGGTGAATAGCAACCCTCCGCGCTGGAGTCGGATTGTTGCCCGCACGCGAGCCGTCCTCCAAGTGGACAAAATGCATCTTCCCCTCCAGCGCGAGGGCCACGTCATTGGCCCGCTTCCCCATAATCCTGTCGACGATGGCCATCTCGCCAACTGAGCCCAAAAACTCCAGTCCCCGATTTTTCCGAGCCCGCCACTGCGGATCGGTCTCTGCGTCCAGATTTTTGTTGACTATCAAGGACGTTGCCGCCCTCAACGGCAGGGTCGGCGAGAGTGTAGGAAGCGACGAGATCAGCGGCAGGCATGAGATGGGATTGAATGTGCGAGGTGTGGGTTTTGGAGCCGATAAAATGAGCTTGCGTTAATTTGGGTGAGACCATGAAGTCGTCGAGCGCCGAGCATACGTTGCAGGAGCTGCATATCCTGCGGAGCTCGCCACTGAACGGGCCAAGCACATACTGCAAGTAGCACCCGATCGCGGCCCGGAAGAAATCGACGAAAGGTTTGTGGTAGACCTCGATGTTATGCTCTCGAAGAGTACGCCGAAGGTTTGGGATATAGAACGGGTTGAGCAAATCAGGTACCCAATCGGCGCCCTGATCGTGTGGCACCGTCAGGAAAAGCACCCGCCTGCACATATCGAGTCTGCGGGTCGAAAGGCACAAATCGATGATCTCAGAAAGGCGCCGGCTGCGCAGGGAGATGTCGCCAGACCGAATGACCAAATTGAAATCGCTGATGATCGTGGCCAGTCCCTCGTCCGATAGCGAAATGAACGTGCTCTCGTCCTCCTCGCTGCGCGTGTTCTCAGCCCGCAGGCTGTGGACTGATCGGAGGAATTCCATCCAGAATTCGCAAGCGTTGGGTACGCGAATTATGGGCGGTACGACACTGCACAAGACGGAATAAATGGAGGATCAAAGAGCAGCCAGAGGATATAGACGTACACATGCCAGAAATACTGGATGCCCTTTTGGCGTACTAGAGCGCAGAAGAGTGGGGCATGCGTCCGTTCGAGACTCTGCAAAGTGCCGAGTGATTTTGTGAGCTGTTCGCTTGACCATCGCAGGACGCTGTCCAGACTGGTCCCTCTTTCGACCGACATGAACGCATCGGGATCACAATCCAGGAAAAATTCGAGACATTTCTGAGGACCCTTGGTCTCGTAACAATGCTCGAGACTATGCACAAACTATTAGCTGAATCGAACGCCAGATCGTGTTTCGTGAGCTACCTTTCCCGTACAGCTGCAAACGAAAACCGTCTCCACGCATCCAACCACTTCAATGAGTCGAGAGCGGAGATGAGGGAGCCATGGGAACACGTGCTTCGGGCGACATCGTTCCAGAGCTTAGCATCGTGCCAGCTAAGTGCTACTTCCGCAAGCGTAGTTTGCGCATTGAAGTTATATGGCTGCTGTCGATAGAGCGAATCCAGAACGTAAGCCACAATCTTCTTGTCAACGGGGGATGATCTCCGCCGGTCAACGCTATGTAGGCGTTCCATAGCATACGGCGTTCGCCGGGTGTGGAGCAGCGCTTCGACTGTCCGGCGTCGTTCAAACAGCACGACAACAGTCCTTGAATAATCTGTTCCGTATGTTTTAGCGTCGGGTGAATAGCATAATACATCGATAACTTACGGAATTCGATAACGTGTGGGTCCTATGTGTAGTGTCAGCCAGAGATCTCTGACCCGAGTGAAACAGCTTGCCTTCGAGTCGTAGACGACAAGATCTGGAGCGGATTCCGGCTGAATTTGCGTCTTGACGACATTAGTCTCGTCGAGTTCGAGCTTTGTTAGGCCGGGTAGCGGGACGCCGTCAAAATCCAAAACCTCTTTGATTGTCAAGCGCCGGGTGTTAACTCGCAACATCCGCGGTCGTCCCTGCCCATCGCGCGACGAAGACTCATCTGCCGATCCGATGTGATGGTCGTCGAGAGTAGCGAGCCCAAGCTGGAATCCCAACTCGTCGCAAAGTGCCTTGAGATGAATAACCTTATGCCTGTCCTCGAGCTTGAGTATGTCTGCGCGCAGATCGTCGTCCCGATATTCGTGAAGAAGGGGATATGCGATGATGCTCGGAACGGAGTCTGGTGTGTATTCTTGGATATCGGACCATTTGCGGAAGAATCGACGAAGTTCATCGAGCTTCTCCGGCATCGATGGTAAACTGGGTCTGATGCCTTCATCTCCGGCCAGTAGGCGATATGACAAGGCGAGGCGACGGCCGGATTCCACCATCTTGACCACACAGTCCACACCGTGGTACCAAGCGACGAGCGACGTCGAGAAACTGGTAAATGTTCACATCAACGGAGGGTTAATCTAGATCAGTGATACCTACCTCGATGTAGCCGAAAGATCATAATTCTCCGAACAGCCTGCAAACGACAGTTGGACGTTGCCGCCTGTGTAACACGAAGGAAGTATAACATGGATGGTCGCGAATTCATCGCTCGTCCGGTTAGGGATATCTGTGCTATTCGAACGTAAATCAAGATGAAGATGGGCGTCAACCGTGCCATCTCACCAATTGTATTCCGTGACGCTGTGAACGGCGAAGTCAGAGAAGAACCTCAACAGCTTGGTAAAACGTACTCGGAAGAAGCTTCCCACAGGAGTAAACTCTGAAGAACCAACCGAGGCCGACTGCAATGTGGAGCGAGTTTCTTCCAAATATCTTTGACGACGATGTCTTCGAGATACGCGGACCAGGCGGGATTACAACATTCCACATCGCCAGCTGGAAGCTCCCAGACGTTTTTGAAAGGATGAGCAGTCTTTGACGAAGCTACGAGTGACTGTACGAGTTTTGCGTCTCTTTCGCTGAGAGGGAGTCCTAGTATGCCGATACCCTCGACGTTCAGCCCAGGGTTCGCGGCAGAGGCACTCGTAGCGGCGTGACAATATTTTCCGGGGAACGAAAATTCACGCTGCAGCACAAAATCCAATTCACGCTACGGAAAAATCGTCAGTCACACGCATAGAACACGTTGAAAAAGTAATTCGCACCCCAATGTCATGTGGGATGGGCTCTGTTGCACTCTTTGGAGAGGGTCGTGGCCAGGCGGACTTTCTTTTTCGCAGGCTCACCATTGGCACACCCGTTCACGCTGCGAGCCCAGGATGACTGGAGACACAATGCCTTGGCTCGCAGAGCTATGGCGCCGAATATTTTGTTTATTGTCGCGTCGCCGTTCACGCAAATATTGTTCATCTTTATACGGATGACACCATGTAGAGCGGGGAATGGCGGTGTCGACCTATGAAGGCATCAGTTAGGCTCGATGTCTCAGATCCCACAGAAAACACCTACATAAAAATCGCGCTGGGACACTGGATCGTACTGTTTCACCCATCCAGGCGGGAGAGGTTCTGAAGAGGGCGATAACTGCGGAGTATGGCCCTCTTTGGATGACGAGGCATTTTCACTTGGGACCTACAACCGTAATTAGCGTCAATGTGGGCAACAAAAGACATAAAACTCTGCAGACGTTGGGGATTGCAGCAGCTCGCAGGTTGCGAGGGGATTTGGGATGGCTGGAGCTCATGAGAGCAGAAGACAAGATGCTAAACTTGACGCCACCGGCAGATACAACGGAGAATGGATGTGGCAAATCTGATGGTCGCGGCCTTGGGGATAACAGATTCGGCAGGCAGGTCCGGTCAACGAGAGTTATTTTGGAATCACCCTCGTAAACTTAGTCGCGAGATGCCTGTAAAGGACAAGATGCGAGATGGGGGAAACAGGATTTCTCTTGATTTCGGTCAGCCGGGATCTCCAGCAGCAGGTGTATAGTTGCAGAGCTCATGACCCTCTGCTCTCGTGAACAGAAACTTTTGGCATGTCCTGAATCCCCGACACAAAAACATCCGAAATCTAGATACGAACAGATCTGCCGGATCACTGATTTCCGCCAAGAATAAGCAGCTATATGGGTCACAGGAAGGTCAAAAAAGAACTGATGGCCGCCAAACTGGTTTAACAACGTGGCGGCGTGGAAGCTGCATCCTGATGTATCCCACATAGAATCCTAAAGCGGTAAGTAAGACATTTCACTTTGAAATTCAAGAATCGGGGATATATTGCAAGACGCCCGATCCACGCTACTCTGAGACGTTCCTGAGACGGCATGCCACTCAACTAACGCCATGATGATGATACACACCTTGTACATATGTGTCGGAGGCAACAATGTTGCGTCCGGACGGCGGCACGGCGAGCTCGAGCTGAAAAATCCAACGGTTTACCGAGAACACCATTTCTCGATCGAGGCCAGAGTCAAGCCGAAACGGAATCTAGACCAAGAGTAGAAATAGGCGCACGTAGCCGATCATCGAAAATAGATTTACTCAGTTTGTTTGCGCGATGAACGGATTCAGAGGTGAAACGCTTTAAATTCATAGCCGTCTTCGGACTCGGGATCCGAGAAAGTCGCTGCTGTGGTCGTACTGTAGAGTCACAGAGAATTCGAATGGAGTCAACACTAAGTCATTCCGCATCTGTGCGATTCAGTGGCGGGAAACGCTGTCCAAGATACCACATTTAGAGTTACATTCCGTCTGTACTTGAGAATATGCTGTTGAGAACATCTTTGTTTGATTGAATTCTGAGCGTCGAAGATCGGTCGTAGTTGCGTACACCTAAAGAAATTCTTCATCCAAGGTTGCTTCTGTCAATGATATGAACCTGAAGTCAAGTTAGGAAATTTCTGGAACGAGGGAAACGAATCAACCCCGAGAGGTGCCCGATCAATATGAGCGAGTGACATATCAAGATATGAAGCATATATAAAATAAACCGAGTTGTGGTCGCACCGGCTTCAGATTTACCCGAGGTGCTTTGTTGCGCGGCTTCTATGATTGGTGCACAGTTCTTGACAACTTTGTTCAACAACGGGATCTTGTCAGATTGCGTAGATTCCCAGTTTATTTCGGGGGTGAGTCGCTTTTAGGCAGTACTGTGGCCTAGTTTGAAATTGTGAAAACCGTTTATGAGTCTCTGGAACTCACTACGGTCTTAGTTTGCGAGTTACAATCGTCTTGACCGTCAATGGAGTGAATAAATAGATGGATCCCAAAATAAGAAGACGGGAGGTACTTATACTTCGAAATTCTGATTGAAGAATCGAAGAAGTTGGTACACTGGGAATCTTTCCACACAAGAATAGATTGACCAATCATCCGCTAGTAGATGGTTCTCCGCTTATAAGTAACATGTCCCTGAGCGGGCAATTGCTTACCACGGGCTGTGAGAGTACTGGTTTGGATACGGATCGGATCGTGGTTTGGTAATGGTTGTATACCGACGGGGCAATAAGACAACTTGAATCGTCTTCGAAGACTCAAAATTGGATTAAGCCCACGGTTTTGATGCGCAGGTAAAATGTTGTTCAGCATAGAAAGCAGTCCGCACGATTGGCACTTACCGTGGCATGGAATTGGAAGAGGATGGGTACTGAAACTGAATAAGCAGCCGGTCTGGAAAAAGTGCTTCTTGTTGATCAGAACTTGAGCGATGGAATTCTCCGTGTTGGTGGGATTCGTATGTAGGTTCGGTCCTGCGGACTGAAGGTAGAATTGAGGTAGAAACCACTTAACACGAAAACTGTCTGCGGGAGGCAAGCGGGGGACTGGAGATCATCCTAGATCATCTCACTTTGCGTGCGTTTTGATATAGCCGGGAGTCAAACGCTGATCCCAGCTGCAGATGCTTTATCATATCAGTCACGCTGTGCATCTCCGAGTCGGACCGCTCCTAGTCAGGTAGTCAGTTTACTTGGGAAAGAACTCGGAAGGGAACGAAATTTTGCGAATCGGGAAACAAGAAAAAAAAAAACTGAATCAACCCTTACGAGGACTCTTTACGGTAGCTCGTAAATGTGTTGCCAACCATATCTCCGTCAGGGTGCGGACCCACTTTTGACAGCGGCAGCCAAGCCTCGTCCACGCTGTTACCGCTAATCTGATTTACGCGAGCAATATCATAGGAAGGACATCCGAACATCCGGATGTCACGATAATGATACCTCCGTTGTGAGAGGCCGGTGGCAAACAGAGACATACAAGCATCAATCGAATCTGGAATAGGCCACTTCGAGGCAAATCTATCAAGTTGATTCAACTCGAACGATTATCAACTGAGATCCCGGAGCTTCGGTATATCACATTCGAGGTACCCGCCCCCCCGAATCTGGTACTCGAGGCAATCCAAATTCGGGCATTACCCGCAACATGCTTGAGACCTTACCTGTTCTCCTTCCTCCGAGCGCGGTGCCCCCGCCCACCTGCCGTTCCTCATGTAGAATGGAAGCCATCTCGGTACCTTTCAACTCCCCAACCCCCACCTGTAGATGATGCGACGCGCATGCAAGAGCTCGAGGCGACTGCACGCGCTTTTGCAGATGGTAAACCAATCAAAAAGACTCGGCCAAGACGGACAGTTGACTATAACGGTGGACTCGGTCGTTGGACATTGGTAAGGACGAAACTTTCAGGTATCAATGTGATTCAGAGGTTTTTTTGCCGAAACAAAATAGCTCCAGAAATTGCGTCCAAATCATGCATACGTACCTTACTTACGGCCAAGTCCTCCCTACATTATCGATGTAAGACCAAGTATATGGTTCATTGAATGCTGTTCTTAAGGAATAATCTCTAGCTGCTGCCCCCAAAAGCGTACTCAGACAACTCTTCCACGTCACTGTGCACCAAATTTGTGCATACATCCACGAACAAAGTTCGATGTCCTGTGAACGTCGTCACTGTAGGTCTCAAGCCATTTCGTTTCATAGAGCCGTGCCTCACACACATGACAGTGGACGCCCGAAGGTCGGCGTGTACTAACTGGCTCGACGAGCGGAGAATTTACTCTCTGGAATGGCCTTACATTCAACTTCGAAACTATTTTGCAAGCACACGATACCGCCATCTGTACAATGACATTCACCCACTCCGGAGCCTACCTAGCTTCCGCCGACAAATCTGGCACAATCAAGTACTTTGAGCCCAATATGAACAATCTGGCTGCTTGGCAGGGCTCGAATTCTCATGAAGCTATTCGTGGAATAAGTTTCAGTCCTGACGACAGGCGGTTTGCAACTGCTAGCGACGACTCGAGTGTTCGCATCTGGTCGTTCAAGGAGAGCCGTATCGAAAGCACACTCACTGGTAACATACCTTTCGATCGTACTTCATCCCAAACTGATTATGAGATAGGCCATGGTTGGGATGTTAAATGTGTCGAATGGCATCCAACGAAAGGTCTCCTCGTCTCCGGTAGTAAAGACAATGACATCAAGTTCTGGGATCCTCGAACAGGCACCGTTCTTTCGACGTTGTACGTATCCACCTGCGCCATCTACTCTTTATACTGATGCATCTCACACCTTCACAGACACTACCACAAGAACACCATCCAGGCGCTATCTTGGTCTCCAAACGGAGATATGGTCGCCAGTGCTTCCAGGGACCAAACTGTGCGCGTCTTCGACATCCGCGCAATGAAAGAGTTCCGCACCTTCAAGGGCCACAAGAAGGAAGTTTGCTGTAAGCTCATCCTGCGCTACCCCCCTCCAACTCAATTGATATTAATCACCAACACTTGTCAGCCGTCACCTGGCACCCCGTACACCCAATCCTCGTCTCGGGCGGCTCCGAAGGCGCCATCCTCCATTGGGACCTCGCCACCCCGGAACCAACATTCAACCAACCCGCCGCCCTCCCTCGCGCAACGCTTTCCCAAGCACACGACTCCAACGTCTGGTCCCTCGCCTTCCACCCCCTTGGCCACCTCCTCGCAAGCGCTTCCAACGATCACACCACGCGCTTCTGGTCCCGCGAACGTCCCGGCGACGCCACCTCCGTTTTCTCCGGTGGAGGGGAGAAGCCGCCCGAGGTGGTCGATACCGGAGGACAGGACGACGAGGAAGACGCGATGATACCTGGATTCGGTGGGGGTGCGGCGTGGTGGGGCCGCGAGGAGGCAGCGTCGTCCGGAACTACCGATGCGTTCGGACGTGCGTCAAGGAGCGGGGGTGGGTTCGACGATGAAATGCCTCCAGGGTTCGGAGCATCTGAGCGGGATCGTGAGCGCGCTTCGTTCCAATCTCAAGAAGAGATGTTCTCGCAAGATGAATCTTGGAACCATAATAATCGGGGAGGTGGACGAGAGGACTGGAATGAACGCGGCGGTGGAAGTGGCCGGCAAAGTCGCTGGGGACCTCGAAATAATCGTGGTGGCGGCGGTAGTAGCCGCTACTGAGTTGTACTTCATACTCTCAATCTTACGCGCTAAACGTCTAACCTAGCAGTAACAACCTTTACACTTCAAGGCTCCGCTTCTCTCTCATCCAAGGCTCCGCTTCTCATCCCGACGCATAACGCTCATTCAATTTTGTCGCGGTGAAATCGCCGGCGGTTGATAGATAGGCTGTAGCTGTCTTATATGGATGTATGTAATAAATGCAAGGCGTATATGGTCATACGAACGGCGTCGAGTGCTATAGGTGTACAACTATGGTGACCCAGAGGGCATAATGGATGCAGTATGAAAGACCCGAATGAAATGAATAATGGTACCAAGGTGTATCGCTGAATGTTCACCGAGAAAGTAGTGTGTGGGTGTGACAATCTGTTCGTGTAGAGATCATAAAGATAATGCAAAGGATGGGGAGAGGGGAAGAGAATGGACCGAATGAACACACAAAACGACATTTTGTTCTATGCGGCGGCGACGGGAGTGGCCGAACGCGATTCGGAAAGAGTAGCAAAAGAGCTAGAGGTCGGTGTTGTCGAGCCACTTCCCCGCGAACTGTTGCTGCCGGTGTCACCGAAACGCACCGGAATGGGCGAGTGCGGTTTCGCAACAAGGGGATGCGAGGAGGAAACGGACAACAGCTCTTCGACGCTCGAAACGGATTGCGTGCGTGGGAGACCTTCGATGGCCAAAGCCTCTGGACCGGTGTAGAAACAGAATCTAGATAAACGCAAATACAGAATGAGATGCCAATAGGAGGAAGAGCAAGACAGAAAACGTACTTGTCCAGAAACGAATGATACATCGTCGGACTCTCATCACGAGGTATTGCCAATCCAAGGGCCACATAATCCGGCGGGCTCACAGGCGAAGTTGTCCCGCTCGTGTCGCTGCTGCCGCTAACATAGCTTGGCGTGCTCCCTTCGCTAACGCTCTCCTCCCTCGACGCGAGTCGCCTCTCCATCTCTATGAACCCCATCTCGATGCGCGGATCCAGCGGCGAGAACGAGTTGAATCGGCTCGGAGTCGGTAAAGGTGTGGCATCGTCCAAAGACCGCAACGGCGTACCAGGCGGCGTCCGTCTCAACGACCCGAAATCACGCAATGGGACATCAAAGTACCCGCGTTGGTGATTGCGCTGCTGCTGTCCTACTCGCGGCACACTGAACGGCGCATCCTCACTGTCCGATGCAACATAAGGCGCGGGCCGGAAATCGCTCGCATCCTCCGACGCATCGCGAGGCGAACCGAGCACCGGCTTCGTCTTGCCAGCGGCAAAATGTTGCTTGGGAAATGGGATCGCGGCGGGTGGGCTGGGTGATTGCGATTGGACAGGGTGGGACGCCGCGCGCTGGTGTGGACGCCAGGGATTACGAGACGACTTGCCAAAATCATATCGCGCAGCAAGCGAACCACCGGCCTTGAACTTGTCCACCGTCTCTGCCTCCTTCTTCGCGCGCAGTTGAACCGGTGTGCGGCCCTCCTGAGACTTGACAACGAGCTCAAGTCGGGTCCGCAGGTCATCGGCGACCTCACGTTCGGGGGACCTGGGTTTTGCGTTGTTCGACGTGTTGGCCCTAGTAGCCGTCACTACCTCTTCCTGCTCTTTCTTCGGTTCCGGCTTTACCCGTCTGAACGTCGCCCGATAATTCTTCCCACCGTTGTTATCCCACATCTCGCGGCCAGCAGCCGTGTAACGCACGGCCAAAACCATGACCTTCCCCTCGATGCGCGCGAGGAGGTCGTTGAGTCGGATGCTGAACGAGAACACATCCACCGCGCCTCCCGGCAGCGAATGAGAATACCGAGCGGTGACCTCGCTTGTAGTCTGCCAGTCGTCAAACGTGAACCGCACAGCGAGCCACTTATCGAAAGCCAGATTGCGTACGGCAACCGTCCCCGTCACACTCGTCCCATCATCGCCGAGGTTAAGCGCCTGAAGCTTTACGTCGAGCTCGTGCGCGGGTGGCGGTACGTCGACAAGCATCTCAAGCTGCCCCTGCTCCTCGCGGGTGTCGCGACCGTATATCCAGTCGGGGAATTCGCCGTCCGTGCCACTCGTATCGTCCGTTGGAGACCCATCTCGGCTGACTGCAAGCGGCTTTTGCTCCGCGAGAAAGAGCTTGACGTGCTCAAGCTGCGAGTCAAAGTGCACACTTGGCCGAGAGATCGGGGTGCTCGGCGCACTCTTGCTGTTGCCTCCGCCAATAACGACGGCGAGCGAGCCACGAATGCGCGGGGCGGAGCTTTTGAGCGACGACTTGACTGGCTGGCCAGACTTTTTACGGATGATCCGCGGCGTCTCGTCCTCTTGTTGCTTGGACGGTGACGGGGTTAGCGGAACAGCGGGGATATGCGATGTAGACAGTGCACGAAGCCCGATGCCGCCTCCAGGGGCATAAACGAGCGGGCGAGATGGAGCCCTTGGCGTGGTATCGTTGTCTCGAGTCTCGGGCGGTGAGTTGTTGCGTCGTGAGGGGAAAGCTAGGGGTGTTGGAGTACTCTGCTCTGGGGCACGAACGCCACGGACACGCTTGACCCGAAGTCTGAGCTTTGGCCGCCCAGCCTCAGAAGACGAGGAAGACGGCGAGCCGTCGACATCTTCATCTGGGGGAGTGGCATGTTGCACGACGAGCGTTATTGGCGGGCTCAACCTTGGAGGAATTGTGGAGGTCGAGGGAGTCGCAAACGTTGTGCGGTGGGCCGAGGAAGTACGACGGGGGAGGAGTGGTAGCGGGGAACCAGCAGTATTGGAATCGCGAAAGTCCATGGTGGGGGACATAGCCAGAGTTGCGAGCATCAGAGGGGCAGCTGAACCGGGCGAGGGGTGTATTAGAGAAGTACCTGAAAGATGAGGTGGGGTAGACTCACTTTAAACTTAATGGCGTTCTTCCTTTGGCTCAAAGGAGGAAAGGCAAAAAAGAAAGTTGTTGTTTCGAGAGCCCAAGAAGTTAACGAAGCAGCGAGAGGCTCGCCAGCTAGCTAATATGGACGATGGATTTTAGTGGTATCAAAGCCAAGTAGATTCCGGATGCCGCCGAATCGACGTCAGAGACCACGTAGAGATACTGGGAACCAGTAACTGAAAAAGACCTAGGACGAGGAAGGACTGGCGGGCGTTTGATATGCTGGGAGGACAGGGGGTACTAAAGCTACCGAGTAGACTCAGAGCGATGGGGTCGACGAGGCGAGGAGCGGAGCGGGAGGAGGAGAAGGACCAAGGGAGGGCCCGAAGGCGGCGGGGCGGGCACGCTCGGGGGGGATACAAGGAGGTTGGGGAGAAAAGAAAACCCTAAACTGGGATTTATACAATTTATTTCTGTCAGCCTCGATCGGTCATCAAATTGCAATACTCACCTCAGATAATAGATAACACAAGGTCTCGGCCTATCCAGCGGCCTTCGACGGACCCCCAAGTCTCTTGTACCTTCCAGTCCATGTTAGAAGCAGGTTATGGTCCAGTCAATCCACACACCACTCACCACAAAGGCCAACCAAGCCCAGACAACTTCTGGGGCAACTCCGGGCTCCTTGTTTTTCTCCGGTTCTCCAGGGAATTCTGTCCTGAAAAAACGTCGCTAGAGATCGGAAGAAAAACACAGAACAGTCTCCTGACTTCGAGTACAGTACCTTGGGAACAGGCAAACAGTACCCAGCGGCGGCCACTGTGGACATCGTCATTCATGACGAGCCAAGATCCTCCTTCCTAATCCGGAACGTAGGCGGAGGCCGACCAAATGCGTCTATCGGCCTGACGCCTCCGACAAAACGTGCGTCTTACTTGCGTCTTACTGCGAAGAGACCGTTAGAAATCCAACATCCAACTCATTGTCAGCTCGATATCCTCTCGTATTCCGTCTCAAATTTTTTCAAAGGATATAACAGCCTCCGTCGGCAGTCAATAGAAGATCTTTTCCCTTCCCACCATGACCCAATCCTTCTCTTCCCATCCCCTCATTTGAATTTTCGCTACCACGTTCAATTCAATGTCAATGCAGTTTTGCCGCTGTCGCACTCGATCTTCTTCTCCTACCTGCCACAAGGAAATCAAATAATTTTGCATGGCGTCAATGATTGACCTGGATGGCACATTTTCGTCTATGTACAGGAGGTACACATCGAAATCCTCAATTTCTGTGGCGGCCGAGCGCCAACTCGAAATTAGCTCTTGCCGATAAGGCAGCCATCTCATAGCCGGAACTGTCTGCTACCACCGTCATGGTACGCTCGAAATAACTTGAGTTCAGCGAAAAGAGCAGGTCATAGGACAAAATGAGGTGAGCGGTACATTCAAACCATCCCGGTGCGTACGGGCGCAGCCAACAGGGCGTCGTCACCGTGGAGCAGAACCAAGGACGATGGGAAAGTCTGTGGGTCTCGTGCTGCCCAAAGGCCTTGCAAACGGTCAGGCGCGAATCGCAATAAGATTCGCATATGGACATTTCTAACCGACCTCGGCACGACCCTGCACTGCGTCCGACACGATTCCGAAACTTTTATACAACGCGTCGCGCATGGGGGAAAACAGTCGTCAGGCTCATACATTACACAAGAATTGACGCGCATTTCACCGTCCACCGTGTCATCGTCATCAAACCGGAGCAAGACAACGCCAGCAACAACGGCATTGGAGCGACCACAGACTCGGAGAGCGCTGAAGCGCAAATATACCCCCAAGTACCGACCGACAGACCGGCCCTTCGTTCGAGCTTGATTCCCGAATCTATATAGGTCCCCTTCCCGCGCCATCCAATCAACCAGGGAGAATGAAAGAGAAAAAAGTACACACAGGTACACAGGTAGGTGGCTTACCCCGCGATGATTATCTGCTTCCGAGGAACAGTATGACGACGAAAGCCGGTCTCTATAGGTCTCTTTACATGTCATATTCCGCTACCCGGTATGGGCTTGACCAGCCGCAAACGCCGACCGGATACGCGGGAAAACTTCAAATCTCCTGCCAAAACGCGGGTAATGGAATGAAAACAAATACGTATCATACATATACGGACCTATAAGCGTATCGGACGTTTTCGGATTCGGACCTGAGTGTCACTGTGTGAGGTGGTTGTGGGTGCAGGATTGGCACCTTGAAAAAACCGCAAGAACCGCGATGAATGAAGAGGTTGTGCGCTGGCCTCGAGTATCAAGAACGGAATGCGGAGGGCAGAAAGTCGACGGGCCTCAAGAAGCGGAGTAGTCGGGACTCGGGAATACGTACTCAAGGGGCTCATCGACGTTCCTGAACGGCGCCTGAAACCCGCAACAAAGCATTACCGCGCCCATCGTCCAGCTCGAGGTATGCATTTCATTGACACTGGACGCTTCGGAATGATGAGGATTGGGGCAACAGAGGCTTGATGTATACGCTCGCTCATTTGATGCAGAGGTAGACACTTCAACGTCTCGATTCGAGAGTGTCCCGGTAAAAGTATTGGACAGCTTATTACTTAACACAACAGGGTCTCAACCGAACCGCCATACTTCGAATGCGAATCTCCCATCCGTATTTCTGGTGTCCTATACGTTTGTTAGCGAAACCGCATACGGAAAGAAATAAAAACAGACACACCTTAAAACCCACAACCCACTCCTCGTCCAGCATCGCCCCCTGCCAATCCGTCGGCGCCGGAAAGGTCTTCACCACATACTCTAGTCGCCGATGCGCAGGCTCGCCGAACATTTCGCACTCGTCTTTGGTGTACGGGTCCCGCCAAAGGTCTAACGCATGGGATCAAGGAATGTTTGAATGCAGGAGAGCTAGGTCCTCACCTTCATCATCGATGGGTTCCTCTTCATCTCCGCCTTGCATTGTGAGGTTCTTCCTACTACACCTATGCTCATTGAAGTCGAATAGCCGAATTGAGCCTTCATGCGTGACGAAGACTATTCGTTGGCCGCAAATATTTGCCGGCCAGGTGTAGTTGACACCATCCGTAGACAGCCACCGACTTGTAAATGAAATCCACCGGTCCCATGTCAGCTTCGTTCCGCGGTTCCCTGACAAGGAAAGAAGCTGCAGCAATGCTTTCCGCGACATAACGACGAGCCATTCAAGACACATTGTTCCGCCCTCTACATCCCCACAAGTTAGGTCGAAAGCCAGCACAGATTCGTCGTACGAGGAATGGAATCTTTGAGAACCTCGATTCGTTGGGCGGTGACCTTTGGGGGTATAGTCCAGTTTGTCAAACAGATATTGGAAGCCTGGCGCTCGTTCCAGCGTGGGAAGAAGCAGAAAAAGCTCTGGACCAGACTGATAGTTGGGCGAATCCTGAATGGCCCATAGCTCGAGCGCTCCCTGAGTGCTTTGTGGCAGTAGCAAGATATGGGCAGGGAGCATGTAAGCAGAGTAAGCAGTGTCGCCAAAGATGTCCTACAGTGGAGGTTGAGTAATAAACCAGGAATGATGGGAAGGGATGTCTGGATAATTACCATGTGTAGCCGGCCGGTTTTCCAGTCGTATACCCAGAGATGATTGTGCGGATCATCCGAGTACCTCTTTGCGGGCGCGACGCTCACTTTCGTTTCACAACAGTCCACATCGAAGTAATAAGAGCCGCCGTAGATTATGGGAAGATTTATGATAGGTTTTTGGGCGCCATCATGAGGCGATAGCGTGGAAAGTTGCTAGAAACGAAAGTTGTACACGGGATCGGAACCTGGGATAACAACGAAGTTGGCTGGGTTCAAAGTCCTGTTTCTGTTTTGTCAATGAATATGCAGGCCACAGTAAGAATACGCACGATGTCACAAGTATCAGGAGGTCTTGCTCAGGCAGCGATGCGACCTCATAGATGTATTCAGTTAGTTCCAAGCGCTCCCAGGTCGGAGGATGCGTTCCAAGGGAAGCCAGATTTACGCTTCGCAAAGCTGTTCTCGTAAGCTCCGTCAAAGCTAGAATGCCACCAGCAAGAATGATCATTGAGGAGCGCCTAGAAGGGCGAACATCCATCTGAATGGTGTACGTCGAACTTGGGAGGAATTGCGCGAATCCATCTTGGAGCCTGTTGATGGCAGAAGTTCGGTCTGCAGAGGCGGTATGGGTGTTTTCTGGAGGGATATGGTCCACATAGGCAACTTGAGACGCCAAACGATACTGGAGCAGCGCTGAGCCGTCGATGACCACCTTGACGCGTCGACTAGTCGAAGTACACGAAATGAGGGACCCCAAGTCCAAGGGTAGGAGGATAAGAGTCAAAATTTCAAATGGCAAGTCGAGAAACGACATTTCCGATTCAAGACGCAAAAATTCCAAGAGCCAGGAAAGGAAGGAGACAAAACACAGCCAAACAACCCTCAAAAAAAAAAAAAAGGCACCGCCATCCCAACGATTCATGCACATTCAGCCGCCCGTTCAAGAATTTATTATAAAGAATACATCCAGTAAATGGCATCAACAGACACTCAACCGAACCGCCATATTTCGAGCGAGAACTTGCTATCGGTATCAATCGTGTCCTGTACGTTTTAAATTTGCGGTCATCCAAAGAGAAACAGCAGGAAACGCACATTGATCCCCACAATCCATTCGTCATCCAGCATCACCCCCTTCCAATCCACACATTGCTGGGATATTTTGGATATATACCCCAGTCGCACATCTCCGAGCCCATCTTCATCGGTCGCATCTTCGTCCTGTCTGTCGGTTGCATTTCCATTCGCGAAGCTCTTCCTCCACCTGTACTGATTGAAGTCGAGGAGCTGTATGAAGCCTCCGTGCCTGACGATTATTAGTCGTTGGCCACAAATGACGGTCGGCCATATGCCGCCGGAAGCATCCGAGTCGCAAGGCAGCCATCGACTGGTAGAAGGTCCCCATTGCTCCCATAATAGTCGTGCGCCACGATTCTCTGGCGACGGGAGATGCTGCAATAGGGTCTTTCGGGAGAGAATCACAATCCAGTCTTTGAAGAGAGATCTATCTTCTGCAATTTCGCAGGTCATTCGCAGGGCAACGACAGATTCAGCGTATGATGCTCGGAATTTGTGGGACCGTTGGCCCTTGGAGCACTGGCCTTTGGGACTGTATTCCAGTCTCATAGGGAAATATAGCAAGCCGGTTGGGAGGGGCGGAAGCAACAATGAGACTTCTCGTTCACAGACACAGTCAGGTGAACGCCCAAAAGCCCATAAATCAAGTGTTCCGCTTCGTTTTCCTAGGAGAAGAACATCGCTCGAGAGAAATGTACAAGCCGAGTAGCTGTCGTCGTCGGTAAGGTCCTGATGTGACAATGATTGAGTCATTCTTCCGATATCATTCAGATACCTCATTACCAGACACAGTTCACCCGATTTCCAGTCATACACAAGAAGGTGATCCCCCGAACCGTGAAGGTAGAATATCGTTACAGCCACCTTACTCTCACAACAGTCCACCTCAAAATCAATCCAGTCGACAATGGACGTCGGAGGCAGCACGATAGTTGCATGGGCTTCCTCATGAGGTGACAACGTGGACAGTCGATAGAACCTGAGATTAAAATTCGTATCAGGAGGCGGGGGATTGTCCGGATACAAAGCACTTTGATTCAAATTTCAATTCTGTGCATCCTCGTGCTGAAATAAGAGCACGTACGACGATATGATGACCAAAAGATCCTGCTCCGAGTCAAGTCCGAAATCGTAGATGTATTCACTGAGCTCTAGGCGGTCCCAAGCCGGGGGTTGTATATCGATGGAATCCAATGAGAGGACTCTCAGAGCTTTCCTTGCAGGCTCAGTCATAGCGAAGATGCCACCAGCTAAGCCATAGGAGTGCATAATAGGGCAGTTGTCCATCTGAACTGTGTGCGTCGAGCTTGGGCGTATTTCCTCGAAACCATTCTGAAGCTTCGCAAGAGCAGAGATTCGGTCCGGAGATGTGACGTGCGTATTCTCTGGGGGTATATAATCGACGCAGGCAATCTGAGAGGCGAGACGATACTGAAGCAATGGTGAGCTATCGATGACAGCCTTGACGTGTCTGCTAGTTTCAGAGCATGCGAATAGGGAGCGCAAATCCAAAGGGAGGAGCACGAGAGTCAGTAATTCGGATGGCAGGTTGAGGAGCGACATTTTTGAAGCAAGCTCGACAAAAGCCCAAAAAGGAAGGTGACGACAGGCCGCCCCGGCTATTTCCGGTTAGCGGCGTCCCTTTCGCAAACAACCTAACCACTCTTCTTACCGTTGTGGTTTAACAGTCGTTTTCACCGTGGCCTTCTATGCAAGTACTCTTGTGCTCTAGATACTTCTGCGTCATTTCAGGTTCACGGGATTGCCTGAACTACTGAAACTTGTGTTTCGGAACACCGACAAAAGTCACCAACTTCAACCTTACAAACGCAAAACAGTGTCGAATAAGCAAACCTCGGTGCTTTATGTGCTCTCAATGAGAGCCAATTGGAGCGCGAGGTCAATGCTATAAAGCTCGGAGTTTGGAGCGCTAACTGAACACCTCAAAGCACCATCCGCTATTGAACTTGCGATTTTCAATGTCTACCGACTCGCCAGTCTTCCTGATTACCGGCTGCTCGTCTGGTCTCGGCCGTGAACTTTCTATCGGTGAGCTTTTTTTTCGATGAAATAATGTTAACGTTGTTCAAATGCTGCATAGCTGCACTGAAACGCGGGTTCCGCGTGATAGCTACTGCCCGCAAGGTGGAAACTCTGGCTGCGCTTGAGCAACAAGGAGCGAAGACCATGTATCTGGACGTCACGGCGTCAGAGAGCGAGCTCGTCGAATTTGCCGCCAAAGCGATTGCAGTCTAGTATGTCGCCATCGATATCTCGATGATCATCTTCTGTTCTAACTCAAATCTCGTAGCGGCCAAGTCGATTATCTAGTCAACAACGCAGGCTATCTGCTCACTGGAGCAATTGAAGAAACCCCGCGCTCGGACGCCGTCCACCTGTTCACCACGAATTTCTTTGGCCTCGTCAGCACGACCAATGCTTTCCTGCCGCACTTCCGTGCTCGTAAAACTGGGACGATTATCAATGTCAGCTCTGAAGCAGGTACTTTAGGACCGCCGGGAATTGGAATCTACGCGGCTGCCAAGTCTGCCATCAACGCTGTCAGCGACTCCTGGGCCCACGAGTTGGCTGAGTATAACATTCGGTCCGTGTCGGTGCAGGTAAGCGGCTGTTTGTCGCTCTCTTCCTCGAGATTGACCCTTTGTACTCAGCCCGGCGGATTCCGCACCAGATCTGGGGGCATCAAGGCTGCTGAAAAATCCATCGAGGGATATCAGGCTGCGCACGGTGTCATCCATCATATCAACACTACCGGCGACACTCAACCTGGGGATCCTGCCAAAGGTGCTGAGCACATTGTTACTTTTGTGACGGATCCCAAGCACCAGAAATTGCCCTTGAGGTTCGTTTTGGGTGACGAGGCTTTCGCAGGTATAAAGCAAGCATACACCCAACGCTTGGCAGATATGGAGGCAACGAAGGAATGGAGTATCGGTACAAGTTTCTAAAATACAAGTTGTACTCCAAGAAACGCTGTTCCGTCTCGCCGGAACGCGAATTGATTGCGGCCTCTTTGCTTTGGCGGCTGCCGCCTTTTGCCGTATGCCTCGGATCACTCTAACTCGGCATGTTCAAATTGCAAACAACAACAAAGTTCAAAAAAACTCATTACTCTTCCCACTCTTTGTCTAGCAATTTCCATCCCGCCCCATCTCCCGCGTCTAAAGCCTTTCGAATAGCCTCAGAATCATGGAACTCGGTCATCCTGGTCACCCTCCCGTCCCGACACTCGAATATCATCACGCATTCAGCGTGGTATGGAGCACCTGTCGCCAGTTCACCTTCGCAGAGAACCTATTCAAGTCGCAATGAGTAAAAATGGTCCTCAATTTTGGAACCCCAGCTCACTTGTACTGCCACCGCTTTCTCGCTTTGTACAATATCTATCGGCGTGCGTAGGTGAACCTGCGGTGGATTTCACGTTCAAATACAATTCGAATATGTTTCAGTCAACAAACCTCGAGCGACGCAAAAATGCAGCTCAGTTCGGCTGACTGCAGGAGATACTGACGCTTGTTTTTCTCTTGCACTCCCAGTGCCGTAGGACACAGTCGCCAGATGAAGTCGTCGTCCATCAATACCTCCATACTCTGAGCGTCGTTCGCGGTTATTGCATCCAGGAGGGCGATCCCAACGTCTATAGGAGATTGGGCTGCAGGCCTTGGGGAGTGCGCCATGAGGGGAGTTTTGGTTGAATGGCTTGAAGCTTCCAGTCGTATCAATATCTCAGCCTTGCTTAAATATGACAGAAGCCGAAAGTTTCTTTCTCCAACCAAGTCGGATGCGAAACCAGGGAACCAGTGCGCTTCGGCTCCTGGACAGACCCGAAAGTAACGGAAAGTAAGATGTCTCTGAATCCTCTTCCACTTTGGTTGTTCGGTAAAGGATGCTCGGGAATTGGGTGCAGTTAGTGACTTTGTATTACTAGAACCGGTACAAGCTTGCATTCTGTATAAATGTGCACGTCGGACAGCATTCAGTA
Organism: Favolaschia claudopus; assembly: GCA_037176885.1. Classification (NCBI taxonomy): domain Eukaryota; kingdom Fungi; phylum Basidiomycota; class Agaricomycetes; order Agaricales; family Mycenaceae; genus Favolaschia; species Favolaschia claudopus. The sequence continues at coordinate 748,579 of JAWWNJ010000105.1, forward strand.
TTGGAAATTCGACTCAGTCTTCATTTTCTCCGGGCGCCCGGCCGAATGTCGCTGTAGTCCAACCATAGCATCGTTTCAGTCGAGCACCAATCCTGAAAGAATATTAGGATGATGCTGACGGTGAACATGAAGAAACCTCTACCATTTCAACATAGTTGGTGTCAGTGTCGAGTCAGGATGAGGCTAGAACAAGCGATTAACTTATGATGTCGTCCTACACAAGGAAGACGCACCCGATGGAAGGTAATCGGGTGAGCTGACTTGGCAGGTGGGTCGAATCTCACAGATGAACCAGCGGTTTGTACGATTCCGAATCCGATTCGTTTCATGGCCTTCAACAGTTGTAAGTTTGAGAGGTGAACTGGAGGAAAGCTAACCTTCTCGAAATCCCCCCAACGAACCTGTCCCGTCCTCGGTCCTGAATCGTCTTCGGCATGAGGAATATCAGGCGCCTGAAGAATCCGATGAAAGACCTGAAAAATTTGGTCAGTTCATATAGAGATCGAAGCGCGACTATGTTCACCTTCAAGATCTTGTTGTTGCCAATTTTGAAATCGGACGGAAGGGCGTCCGGAAGGGTCTCGTCGGCCTCCTCTTCATTTGAATCATCTTTCTCAGCAGGTTGCTCCAGTGCCGGAGTTCCTTTTGTTTTAACCTTCTCTTTTGCACGGAGATGCTGAGTATCAGAGACATAAGCATGGCCAGAAGCAGCCACCGCCGGCTCCACTGCTGGCAATGAAAAGCTCTCCTTTGGTTTGGAAGGATTCGCGGGCAACGCTCGTTGCTGGCGCTGAGCAAAAAATGCACCAACCCGTTTCTCAGCCATTTTCATAAAGCTCGGTCGTTCGGGATCTGCAGGATTGAACAGTCCGAATTTTTGAGCGACGGTACCCTTCGAAGTGCTTCTATCTAGCATCATCGAGCATTGCCAAAGCTTGCTGTCAATATGAGCCCATAAGATATCGAACATCATAGCCCATTTCTGGCGCTCGGGACCTGAAAGCGATGACGCCGAGCGAAAGAAAAATTCCCCCAAGTGCATCCCCATTTCGTTTGTTACCTGCAGCCAGGTAAACCCTAGCGAGCGAGTTATCGTGCGCGCACGGGTCCAGTCATTGCTATTCCGTGGCAGCGATTGGAGCTTGGAAGGCTCCATAAACGTGACAATCCGCAAGTTTTTTGGATCTTCGAGCTGCTCATCTTTGGTTTTAGCAAATTCCATGAGGCGTTGCCCAAATGCCGAATCGTAGAGTTGCGCCTTGAATTCACACACTGCAGGCATATTAGGTAGCACTTGGGGGAAGGATTCAAAGAAGAAAAAAAACCTGTAGCGACGTCTCCCAAAGTTTGGAATGCTTCGTTACTGAATTTATTACCCTCAGTGGGATTTTGATCCTGTCGCCGACTCAGTAAGTGCATTCATAATTAACCAGTCACATACCAGATATTTGAGCACGTTGTCAAAAAACCCGGGATTATGTCCGGCGTCGGTGTCCATACCCTCGATTATCACATTGTCCAAAACGGTCTTGAAGCCCCCGTTCTGCCTGAGGTATGTACGATTAACCTCAATTCGTGATCCTCCGTTCGGATTCTGTCACCAGATGTTGATGAGGATGAGCCGGACAAATTTGTGTTGATTCACGTACTCTGTAACGCTTGAAGTAGGGTCGATAATATTCGCTCCAGCTCATCACTTCGGTGAGGCGTTCCCAGAGATGCCCACGCAAGTAGTTAATATGACACAGACATAACACGAGCCGCCACATGAGTGCAGGGTCTCGTTGATAGGCCCTCTCAATTGCTGACGTGGAAGCAAGTCCCCGGCGATCCAATTCCTCGAAAACGTCGAGTGCGTGACCCCAGATCATGTATGAAAGCTACATCGACTTAGGATTATGAACATGGAGAATTGACAGCTCACATACCGTGACGGCGTGCAGACACGAGGTGAATGCATGGTTTACTCGATCTAATCGCTCATGGAGAGTTCCAAGTTCGACATTGGGGCTGAGGAGCGATGAAGGCGTGCGCTCCTGAACCACATCGAGAAGAACCTCGTAGTCCGTGTGCCAAATCTCGTACGTGTCTCGGGCCCTGTCCTGCGAGAGCGAATCGATGCATGAATATAATGGACTGAGATTGAAAATCGACGAACAAATTCAGCGATAGCCATAGCCCGCGCAACCCTCCAGTCAATATCTGGCACCTTACATCCAAGTAACAGTGCGTCATGACGACGCTAGTGCGAACTATCAGCACGATACTCAATGGTATGCAACGAGTCACATACTGCCAGCCATTCTGTAGATGTTTCTCCTCGACGTCGTTTTGGCGCAGGTTTGGTTCGAGGCGGGGCGCAGAGATTGGAGTTAGCAGTGAATTTGTGATACTCTTGCATTGCTTCATCAGAGATACCTGCAGGATCGTGAGCGAAGGCTCCATCTATGACTTAACGAGCCTACCGAATTCAACCTGGAAAATGGCAACCAGATTACTACAGTGGTTCCAAGAAGAATTTGGAAAAGTCGTACAGCAGCGGCATTAAAAAGAGAAACGTTCCCAGTCGCCCGTCCATATCGTTTCAGAGGAGGCTTTTGACAATCCAAGAGCTTTTGCTTGGCTGTCTCTCTCCCGTATTCGTCAACCAACCTACATTTTGTTCCAAAGAAAGTACAATGAAAGGGAACCCAAAAGCTCACCAAGCCTTGAACGCCTTTTGCCCTTCCTTTGTTCGGCAATAGTCCACCGCGTTACAGAACCATTCCGCTACGAAAGTATTGGTTCCCCAAGCTTTTGCGCGAGCGACATGCAAGGAGGAGGACATGAAAGAATCCGGCGGCCGAAATCGCCGATGGCATTCTAAGATCGCCAATCATTGATACCTGTACTTCTTATTGAACGACAAACAAAGAGCCTCGCTGAAAGAAGAATACTTGTACAATCAAGGCAAAAATAAAGGGAGATACAAGTTATTACAACGAAGACCGTGCAAGCCTCGGAATTAAAGATTCCATGCTTTTATATGGAGCGGCTGGAGGAAGGGAAACGTTGCCGACTATGCCGGAATCGTGAGGATCAGAAAGGATCAATTGGCCATGTCTAGCCGAGACATAGCCAACCACAGGCACGGTTAACTTCTTTCCTACTGACTCCGATAATACGATGATACGATTGATACGACCAACTACGCTATACAAATAGCTCAGGTAAATACCTCGTTGGTTCGACTGGTAATATGTGTTGTAGAGGATGAGCGCTCGCTGCGTATACTTAAGTATCAACTCGGCCTCGCCGTATTGAACCGGATCAATTGGTGTTTTCTTTAAGGTCACGAGCCTTCGTTGATTTGTTGATCTCGGTTGTGTATCCTTCTACATACCCCAACCACCATGGTCACCTATACCAAAATTGCCCACGACGCCGGCGTAGACTCAAAGATAACCTTCGACGGAAGGGTAGTAGGCCCTGCGCTCTCGCGGATCTCCCGGAGAGACATTCCCTGCGATCTGGAATGGGAAGGCCAGCCCGCCTCGGCGCAAACGCCGCCTAAAAGAGCGGGCCACTTACGAGGACTCTCTAAAGAATCTCTCGGACAAACTACTAGGACTCTTTTGGAACCACTACGTGCGCAACGATGATCAGCAACAAACCATTGTGAAATCAGTAAGCCAATGTTCCCTGCCTGTTCTTTACAAGTCACTCAGCATCTTTGCCAGGAAACCCTCAGCGGAGAGGCGGTCCAAGACGCTGTAGAGGATTACAATAATACGAATAACTAGCCTCAGAAGAAGAAGCGCGTTCAGAAGAAGAAAATGGCACAAAGTGCCTTGCTGAAAGAATGATTGTACAATAAAGGTAGATCAACGAAGGTCGCGGATTGGAGACCGCGCAATCGGAATATGGAGCGGAGGAAGGGAAACAATGCCGATTATGCTGGAGAGCGGGATCTGCGAGGCGCCGGCAGACAAATAGCATTAAATAATTCTAAATTTTGCTTGTTCAACTGTGAACTGTGGTATTCAAAGATGCGTGGAGTCAAAATCCCCCATACACAACTCATTTTTGAACTCTTGGCTGTCGAAAATTGGTTGGGATTGAAATTCGGGCCGTCGACACTGACCATTAAAACTCGCAGATCGCCAAAGGTGAAAACATTTTATAGCAGTCCTAAATGTTATACAACACAGAATCATGACATGTGAACAAAAGTATACGAAGCGCGTTAATCTTCTTCCACAGCAGCTCGAGAGAAGGTAGCAGTCGTCCAGCCATAGCATCTCTTCAACCGAGCACCAACCCTGCAATCAACATATCAAATCCATTCCGATCAACACAATTGCAGACTTACCAACGCAGCATGATAGGTGTCATTGTTGAATCAGGATGCGGCTGCCATAACCCTTCAATATTAATACGCGACCACGGTGAGCAAGGAGACGATCTGCCCACCCGATGGAATGTAATCGGCCGAGCTGATTTGGCCGGCGGGTCGAATCGTACAGAAGATCCCGCTGTTTGTACCACTCCAAAACCGATTCGTTTCATGGCCTATCAACGTAAAAAAAATTCGAGTTGCAACAAATGGTGCAGAATATGAAAGCTTACCCGCTCAAATTCCCCCCATCGGATCTGTCCCGGTTTCGGCCCTTGGGTATCTTCCGCACCAGGCATATCGGAGGCTTGAATAATGCGGTGGAACACCTAGAACAATAGGTCAGTCAGTCGCCTTCGATGAGGCTGCGACACGATGCGAACTGGGCAGACCTTCAATAGTTTTTTCCCCATTTTGAAATCTGACGGGAGAAGGACAGGAAGATCCTCGTCCTCATCCTCTTCCTCTTCTTCTCCCTCCAGTGCGGGACCACCTACCACTTTTGAATCTGTATCACCTTTCGTTTTGACTTTGTTTTTGGCCCGGAGATGCTGAGTGCTCGAGATATAGGCATGTCCAGAAGTAGCCGCAGTTTGGTGTGTTTCAGGCACAACTACGTCCTTCGAAGCCGGAGGGGTTTTTGTGGTAAGATCTCGTCGTAGGTCCTCGGAAAGGCAGGCTCCAACTTTCTTCACGAACATTTTCATGTAGCTTGGTCGTTGTGGATCTGCGGGATCAAACATTCCAAAATTGCGAGCGACCGTACCCTTCGAGCTGCTTCTATCGAGTGTATGTGCATAATCCCAGAGAGCTGTATCGATTCCTAGCCACACACGATCGAACGCAAGATTCAAGGATTCCCGCTCATCCTCTGCTTGAGGCCCGGGGGAACATCGAACCAAAAATTCCCCGATACCCATTTGATTGGTAGCGTGTCCCCAAGTGGCCCCTAACGAACGGCCGATGGTGCGGGACATAAGACCAGTCGTTGCTGTTTCTTTCAACCCATCGAAGCTTTGAGGGGTCCATAAAAGTAGCAATCCCCAGAAATTTTGGATCATCAAGGCACTGTTGTTTATCTTTGGATTGAGCGAATTCGATAAGACGTTGTCCAAAGGCAGAATGAATCAGTTGGAGCTGGAATTCGGATACTAAAATTTGTCAGCCAACACGGAGAAAAGTTGTACAAGGAAGTTACCAGTGGCGACGTCTCCCAGAGCTTCGTACGCCTCGTGACTAAATTTTGCCGCCTCGTTAGGACTTTTTTCCTTGTGAAAATTGAGCAAAATTAGATTCATGAATTCAACGTTTCAGTACGCACGAGGTACTTGTGCACGTCGTCGTAGAAGGAGGGAATTCTTGTCGCGCTGGTTTGAATAAGTTCAATGATGACATTGTCAAGGTGGGTATTGTAACCGCCACTCTCTCTTAGATATTGGCGATCGATTTCGATTTGCGCTCTCCCTTGAGTCTATCGTGGACGGTTCATCAGAAAGCTTCTCAGTCGGAGTATTTAATGCACTAACTCGAACGCGTGTGAAGTACGGGCGATAATATTCGCACCAACTCATCACCTCGATGAATTGGGCCCACAGATCGTTTGATAGATAGGATGTGTTACAGAGGCATACCACCAACTGCCACATGAGAGTTGAATCCTGCCGATAGGCTCGTTCGATTGCTGAAGTACTAGACAATCCCCGACGATCGAGTTCCTCGAATAGTCCCACTGCGTGGCCCCAGGCCATGTGTGAAAACTATACTGATATCAGAATTTTTTTCGCCAAACAAACGCGGCCTCCACGTACCGTTATTGTGTGTAGCTTGGCACTAAAAGCGTAGTTCAGGCGAGAGATAGCTGCTTCGGAAGTTCCGAGCTTAGTTTCGGAACTTATAAGAACCGATGGAGCGCGAGCGAGCACAACATCGAGAAGCACATTCAAGTCTGAGTGCCAAATCTCGTATGTGTCTCTGGCCTTATCCTAACGTACAAAAACGTTACAAAAAGAAAGATCGAATACGAAGAATGATAACGAAAACGGACAAACTCAGAGATGGCCGTAGCGCGCGCGAGTCTCCAGTCGATATCCGGAACCTTACAAACCATTCAAAAGAGCATCGTGTCGACGCTGGTAGATGAATACCGATGAGTATTGTCCAACAGAAATTCGCCAGCAACAGACATACGCGAGCCACTGGGCAGATGTCTCACCTCGACGTCGCTTTGGGGCAGGTTTAGTCCGGAGGGGGAGAGCACAAATTGGATTCAGCAGTGAATTTGTGGTATTCTTGCATTGCTTCGTCAGAAATGCCTGCAAATTATGAGCCAAGGCCGCCTGGAGAAGCAAATCATGTAGACCCAAGTCTGACTGAAAATAAATTCCAAGTTCTCATCAGCAAGTTTTCCAGCGATGAATCTCAAGTTCGAGCTCACAGCAGCGGAATTGAACAGTCTAAGTGTACCGGTGACCCCCGATTTCTTAATAGCTGGTGGTTTCTGGCAATCTAAGAGTTTTTGCTTGGCGGTCTCGCTCCCATATTCCTTTACCAACCTAGAGACAGTTCTAAATTGCCACCAGACAACGCGGATGGAATCGATCTGAATTCTTACCAGGCATTGAACGCCCTTTTCCCTTCCGAATTGGTTTGACAGTATGCAGCCGCGGCCGCGAACCATTCTACAGAGGTCGCATGTAGAGGGAGCTACTAGTAGCCAGATTTGTCACTTTTACCTGCAACAAACGGATTGGTTCCCCATTTTTTCGCCCTTGTGGCATGAATGGCAGACATGAGTGTCGCGAATGAGATTTGCGATCACTCGGCACGGGTGTACCTTTGCCGCCGTAATACCCGGTTCCACTCCCAACTTTGAACTACAGTACTTCACAAAAATGTCAACCTGCTTCACACTCCTTCGTGGAATGTATTTGATTTTTGAAACTCAGTATAAGTACATTTGCAGTATCATTACCGGCCGGGTTTCGAATCAAAGTTTCAGACGGCTTCGTTCTTGCTACTGTCAACAGAGTTGCCTCGTTTTCCTTCTTGCTCCTTCAGAGACATCAAGATTCGTTCCATTCTCGCCATATCTGCTTGGCCCTCCCCAGAACCGAAAGCGAGATCCTGAACTCGATCAGGGTTTACCGAAATATCACGTAGCGGGACACATACCATCTCCTCGAGAGATTTTCCAAATGTTTCCGGAAGCACCCAGATTGCGAAAGCGATGCCCATGAGCATAAACATAAGGAAAAATCTAGAGGTTGGTCAGATTATCAGGTATGCAAGATAAAAGGACAATCGGCGAACAAGTATGTTCCATAAGTAATGTGCTCCAGCATATCAGGGACGATGATTCCAACCACGAACTACAGTGATGCAGTGAGCCACAACAACGCTCCTAAGAATAGTACTTGCGTTTGTCATCCAGTTGGCTGATGCACCAAGGGCGACTCCGTGCGCTCTGGTGGAAAGCGGAAAGACCTCTGATATAACAGTCCAGGAGACAGGCCCTGCTAGCGGTTAGAAAGATCGCAAAAAGGAAAGTAAAACATAACGTACCCCACGACGCTCCAAAGAACGCAACATACAGCCAGATGAACGTGGCTGTGGACCACGCAGCCGCTGATTTGTTCCATTCCGGCTGGTAAGTGGCTGTAAGCGCGGCAATGAGAATGAGCATCAAAGCCATTCCAGCTCCTCCAATGATTAGTAGTGGTCGGCGTCCGATTCGATCGATGCTACGGAGAATATGATCAACAGAAAGCACACATTATCAGGGTTTGTTACCTAGCAATAGCGGGGAGCGTCGAGATCACGAGACAACTAAGCAGTTCATCGGTGTTGAGTTACTTCCAAGTCGGAAAACATGATTTACCGCCAATCACTCCAGCGGCAAGCAAAGAAACAGTTTTGGCCCCCAAACCCAAAGATTGAAAGATTGTTGGGGCGTAATAAACCTGCATTGACGTTTGTTCAACAAGCATATGCAGTCAAAGCCGCGGCTTACAATGGCGTCTATTCCAGACCTTGAAACAGTTGTGAATACCATCGAATCAGATCGATTTGAGAAACATACATTTGTTGAAAAAATTGAGTTAGGCATGCGACTGCAAACGAGTTCAGATCTGATATCCGGGAACGGGAACCGGAGTTCATACCCGCAGTTCTCCGAAACATGTGGATAGTGGTGAAGAGCTCCCCGAAATGAGCGATTTGTAGCTTGAACTCGTAAATGCGCCGCCACCAACAAGGTGCGGGAATCGTTCTGCTGTCGTTTCTGCCTCTGAACGGTCCGTAAGTGAACAGCATTAGCTATCCAAAGGGAAATAACGTACCGAACATTGCCTCAGCTTGAATTTCAAGATACTCCAATTGAACTATTTCTGAATCTTCGGGCAGTTTGCGAAGCCAGGCCAAAGTTTGCAAAGCTTCCGGCCCACGTCCCTTACGAACCAACCACCTTGGGGTGTATGGAAGACTGAATGTGAGAAGAGCGAGTGCCAATGCAGGGATACCCTGTCCTGCGAGGCACACACGCCACGACGCTGAGTTTGTTTCTGAGATAAAGTTCGTGCCATATCCAACCCTACGTTAGCAGTAAGTCCCGTGCGACTGAGCAGATCCGCGAATCAACTCTACCAAAAAGAGATGCAAATCCCCGTTACAATAGCAAGTTGTTGGATTGAAACAACCGTGCCACGTAATTCAGGGGGCGAAATTTCCGAGTTGTACCTTGAATCACTCGATCAGCATTGGGACTTGCAAAAAAACAACATACTCACAGAGGTACTACCGCGGAAAGACTCCCGACTGCCCAACCAATGAAGAACCGCCCGGCAAACTATGTAGTATATGATGAGGTTTCTTGGCGATCTGAGAAGGGCGCCAACCATATATGACGAGTTTTGAGCCCCAGTCGTTAGCCCTGTCCCTAGTAGGCATATAATCGCCCCGACCAACAAAGTCCATCTCCGTGATAGAATGTCGCAAAGGTAACCCTGTATTGTGAAAGATATCATATGTTGCACAATTGAGAAGATTATGAAACCGACGTTCGACAGTGCTCCCACCCATCCGCCCAGACCTAGAGTCCTTCGAAAAACATTCATTTGAGTGTGGGTAGAATCAAAGCTATTCTTACGAAACACTCCATCCTTTGAACGACGAGTCGTTGGCGATTACGTGAAAACTTGGGGTTGTTCACAAAAGCATCCATGACTAGAACCTGGGAGTAAGCTCCTTGTTCGTATCCTACAGATCTACCCATTAGCACACAAAACGGATGAAAATCCCGCAGACCCGCCATAGCAGAGTGCGCCGAGTCTACCACCACAATGAATGAGCAATTCATAGTATACCGCACTGGCACACGACTTACGTCGTAATGATGGCTAAACGAAACAGGCGGGGGTTCTTGATGAGTCCGTGAACGCCGGCAGGACCAGCGAGTTCAGCTCTGCGCGCAGCATTGACGGCTTGAAGATTCGACATGGCTCGAGCGTGAGGCCAAAGAAAGAGCTTCAGCCTGGGAGCAGCGACATTCTTGTATTCTTATAGGCCGTGGCCCAGCTTCTTACGTTGTGGGACTCCGCTCGACGGACCTTGTGACGCAGTGGATGGAAGCGGCCACCTGACAGAAACGACGCCTTCTGTGTCTCGGGTATCGTGCAATTGTTGTCGACCAAGATCTATGACAAGCTGAAAGTCGGTGCACTTCGGCCAGTTGCATACAATGACCTCGAGCACGCCAACGATCCAGTAACAAATCGGACACTATCATCGGGCGCCGACGAGAGAATTGGCGCGGCAAAGAGGTAGCGGGATGAGTCGATAGAGTGATTCCGACGCAGCGGCCATCGAGGCCCGACTGTGGGGTGCGGTAGGCTTGTGTGTGATCCATATGATGTTCGCCCAGTGACACGCGCCCGGCGGGGAGCGGACGCCATTCAAGTTCAAGTCCTGCCAGCAAGCCAATACAGTCATAATCCTGCAGACAGCTGAGGACTCGGAGGAGATGGAGTTCAACAACAGTGTGTGCACTGGCCAGACCGCCAATTGGACTCAGTGGCAAACAGTGGCCGCAACACTCGGGAGACTGTTGTTGCGACTCGTCACTCGGCGAGTGAGAGCGTTCTTGTGGAATTGGAATACTTATTTTGAGATAGGAGGTAGAGGTTTATAGAGTTTATAGTAGAACCGCCGCGTTGAATACAGGCAGCTTCAACGAAGTCGGGGCCGACATGGGCTGTGGAAGAATTGGGCGATCAATCAGGCACCCGGCAAGTGCCGTTCAAACTTGGTTCAAACGCTCAGGCACAAAAACTACAAAACCGAAGGAACTCAAAACGCGCAACCGGACGCCAAATTTTGTGTAGCATGTAAGTATTGTACTTAGAGCAAACAGAGTTCCTTCTCCACTCGGCACTGCCCCTCTTAGACTGCTACAAATTCTAGATCACAGAACGATTGGCCAGGACCGCGTTCCTTTGTGGCGGTAAATATTCTCTTCAACGAACCCATCCTCATCCTCCGACTCGCTCTCCATCGCCGCCCGCTTCCTCTTCTTTACGGCACCAGCAGAGACTGAGCTGCCAGTGGACGCCGCTTTCTTCGCCGTGGTGGCTTTCTTAGCTGTGGCGCGTTTCTGAGTCGCCACTGCCTTCGCGGCCTTGTTCCGGGTCCGAGAAACTTGAACTTTAGATCTGCTAACCGGTCTACCCTTGGCCTTTACTGCTTTCCGAGGCTGAACGAATTTCGTAGGGTCGAAAGCTGGCATCTTCTTCGCAATGTTACGCTGCAGATCATTCTTGTACCCGACACATTTCATTGACATCACATGGATAACCTGGGTGCACGATTCAAATCAGCATACTTTCCGATTCTGGAGAACATGACTTACAGCTTGCCCACAATCAAAAGCCGCACATATTTCTTCGGGGGTGACAGTCGAGTACGGGTCCTTTGTGCTCAACGCAGCATTCATTTCGGCTGGTGTAGGCTTTCGTCCCATGCGTTTTCGGAAGGTGATATTAGCGCGAATCGTGCGCCCATAGGATTTAGAGGATAGTTTCTTGCCCCAAGCACGACGGACCTAACGCGAATCAGTGATTGATCCGAATAGGAAAAAAGATAAAGAATCAAGTCGAACGCACTTTGGCAGGTTGCTGTTTCCATTCGTCGACCGTCAAATTTGGGACTCGTTGCTTGATATACTGCCCTTCATACTGCCACTCGTTTCGCGTCAAGGCGAGCGAAAAGATCCATGATTTGTCTTCATCCACCTTGACATTCGCTTTCGGTTTCTTCTCTTCTTCCTGCTCAAACTTTTTTTGTTCTTCCCCTTCTTACCTTTTTTCGCCTTCTTCGCCTTTTCTGCCGCTTTCCTGTCCTCCTCCTCCTTCTCGTATTTATAGAACGCGGCGCATTCCTCATCCGTATAACCCCCACAAATACCCATTAAACTGAAACCCCGGCGCGCCAGGGATGCACGGACAATGCGGGTTGAGATTGAGGTTGAGGTACGCAAAACGCGTCAGGTGCGTCTTGTCGAAAATTTCTTGGCGATGGTGGGGTATGTGTCTTGGGTGTTTCCGCCGTATGTTTTAGACATGAACGTGCGGGTCACCGTAACGCCTGAACGTCGGCGGACAAGTCGACTGCGTAGGGGACGAGGCTGATGTTGTGGATTCGGAGGCGGGCCATGACCGAATCTAGGTCTAGTTCGAACGTGTCCTTCGTTTCTTGACTTTTGGCTGCAGAGAGAATCAATCTCGTGCGAGAACAACGAAATGATCCAACCAACATTCTCAAGAGAGTCCAATTGCTGTTGGAGAACTTGGCGCTCATCGTCAGGAATGACGATGACATCCATAAGAGAGCTTGATCTTGTTACTTCAATCAGTTCGCCGGTCAGATGTTGGAACTCACTGTATTTCCATGTCCGTAGGTTCATCTTTAACGACTACATGCCGAGCCTTCTCCTTCTGGGTCGTCGGAGTATGGTCGTGGAAAGCAATCGGTATTTGCTTCAACTGTCGAGAAGAAAAGAAAAGAGCATACGCTATGCGGATCTAGTGCATTCTCGGGCTGATCCAAAGTAAGTACGGCGCTCTGCGTCTGCATGCGCTCTCGACGTCCTATCAAAAGGAATAATGACGGCGTCCATAACGATCCGATGCCCCGCTGGCAAGTCAGGTCGTGGAGAACCTTCGGTGAACGTCGGAATTACATCTACATCCACGTCCATAGCTGTGTCCAACATCTTCACGTTGATCTTCGTTCACCGAGGTTTCCCGTTCTGGCGTCTGGTTGAAAATATGCAATGTTTGAACCCCATTCCTCGATGAGAAAAGCGAGGGGACAGACCTTGGCAAGAACCTGCACCTGATGCGCTAGTGTACGACGCTCTGCGTCCAATGCGTGAGCTCTTGATGCATTGTCGACAGGAACGATGACGGCGTCCATGAAGAGCCTGCGCTTCTTTGCCGGTCGGGAGATCCTGGTAGGCGTCGCGGCCTTCTCTACGTCGACATCCATTCTTGAAGGCTCGTCTAGGATACGAACAGGTCCAACATTGCTACTCGGGGCCGGCTCGGGAGAAGAAGGCCTCGTCGCCCTCTTTATTATCAATCATTAGCACAAAAAGAAAGACCAGCCGAGTCGACGGACCGGAGTAACAGTACCAGTTGTGGCCGAAGCGTCTGATTCAGAGGCGCGCAGTTGTCGATATCCTGCCGATGTTCAATTCGAATATGAGCGAAAAAAATTCCCAAGAAAGACTGACCATGTAATCGCTGTCGAAGGACGAGATAGCATCCATATTGACCTTTTTCTCTTCCTCTTTCTTTGGGTGAGCCGCTACGAGTTGTTCTGATTTCGGTTGCCCACTGCCAAGTTCAAGTGCCGTATTCGAGTCATCAAGTTTTTTAACTTTGGGCTCGACTTTCGGATGCAGGTTTCCTTTTGGCTCTTCCGACTTCATTTTGTTCGAGCTGTCTTCGATTTTGTTCGTTTTCTGTCGTCGGCTCGAGAAAGAGATAGCTCGGAAACAGGCTAGGGACAAAACTATCGCAATAAGTTGTAAGAATGACTGTGACTTACAGTCGCGTCTGTTTTTGAAATGTGGAGCTCCGACTTGACTTCGCTTTCTACTGGTTTCTTGTCGTCCTTTTTGAAGAAGAGGTAACTCTGAGCCGGAGAGCTACAAAGGGACAAACCTCAGGCCTCAGACTTCGGCATTAATTGAATGAATGATTCGGTCTCACATTTGGGTCCGCTTTCAAAGCCCCCAGTATAGAAGGATTGAGATCTTCCACCTTCATGATTTCTTTTCCGGAAATTCCTAGTGTGGTGGTACAAGTTCAAGTTGAACTTGATGGTAACATTGATGGCATCTAACGATCAAAGTTGCCGTACTTAAACTCACCAAGTATAATATAGAGGGCGGACCAACGACGGACGCTTGGCAGGCGCATATGCCCGCGCACTGCGGCACACATGAAGAAGAAACGAGTATATGTAGAGATCCGATCGATATCCAGTGTCATTTTCTCCTCGCGTTCATAGCCCACGTTGCAATTAATATTAATGCGAAGCGGCGAGAAGAACAAATTGGCGTTCAATCAGGCACTATCACCAGGCATGCGAACTCAATTGAATTCGCGGCCGTTCAAGATCAAACCATCCCTTATCTCTTCGGCGTTTCCGCTGGAGGCGACCAAAAAAAACACTCGACGGGTTCTGAATCACAGAACAATAGGACGAGATCGTGTTCCTCTGTGGCGATAGACCTGTCCTTCGGCAGTTTCATCCCCACTGTCATTGTCATCTTGATCCTCTGAATCATCCTCCACCACCACCCGCTTACGCTTCTGTCCCGTCACCGTTTTGGCGGGCTTCGCCGTTCCCTTGCGAGCCGCTGCCTTTGTTTCCTTGTCGGCCTTGGGCTCAGGCTCGTATAAGGGAAATTTCTCTGCAAGGTTGCGCTGGAAGTCTGCCTTGTAGGCGACACATTGCAAGGTCGAAACCTGTATGACCTGGGAAGGAGTAGAAACATTAGCGATCGTGATTGAGCATCTATGTACAACTCAGCCAACTTACCGCCTGTCCGGAATTGAAAGCCGCAAGTATGCGGTCTTGAGTTACCCCGAGGAAACCATCAGCAAAATCGTATAAAGCGTCGTTCATCTCGGCCCCAGTTGGCTTTCGTCCCAGTCTCCTTCGCAGGGTAATGTTGGCGCGAAGGGTACGTCCCCAAACATTGTCTTTCAGCTTGCTCGCCCACAACTTCCGTACCTGATTAATTCAAATCTAATCAGCATCATGTTTCAGGCAACATAAGACAAAAAAACATATCCAAATCGAAATTGTCAAACATACTTCTAGCTTCTGCTGCTTCCATTCTTCCAAAGTTAAATTCGGGGCAGGCCGTCGAATATACTGTCCTTGATAGTGCCATTCGTTCGCATCCAGACGAGAAAAAAGAATCTTGGTTTTGTCTTCATTTATTTTCCTCTCCTCCTCGTCCTCCACCTTGACTTCAGCCTTGACAGCGACGTGGTTTCCTTTCTTTTGTTGCCGAGATTTTCTGAAATCTTTGTACGCTTCGTACGCTTTGTCGAACGCCGAGAGGTCGGCATCGTTGTATCCAGAAGGGATGGCGTTAAAGAGTAAACCCGGAGCCCCAGGCCGCTCCGGTGCTTGGGGATTGAGGATCAAATTGAGGTACATGAAATTCCGAAGATGCGTGTTCCTCCAAAATTTGGCGGCGATCGAGGGACATGTATCCTGAGTGCTACCGCCGTACGTTTTGGACATGAAGTCGCGAGTGACGGTACATTCTTTGATGTCAGGTTCCAAGTCGACTTGATACGGTTCAAGGCTAATATTGTTCGCCACGAGTCGGGCGACGAATTTGTTGAGGTCGAGGACGAGCGCGTCTTTAGGTTTCTTGACCTTGGCTAGAGAAGAATGAGCTCAATATCACAGTATTATCAGGGAAACAATGTAACATTACATTCTTCAAATGTTCCATTGTCTCTTCGAGAGCTCGGCGCTCCGTATCAGGGATGACAAAAATATCATCATCGATCGTCCTTGAGAATGAGAATCTTGTTCAGGTCAGGCAATTCGAGTGTATTTAGTAGGACTGACTCTATGTCTGTTGCACTTTGATCCAGTGCCTGACGCTCTGCATCAGCATGCGCTCTCGACGTCCTATCAAAAGGAATAATGACGGCGTCCATAAAAATCCGACGCCTCGCCATCGAGCCTTGTCGTGAAGAAGCTTCAGTGAACGTCGGAACTACATCTACATCCACGTCCATGGCTGCTTCAACATCCTCAACTTGAGCTTCGTTCACCGAAGTTTCCGTTCTGGCGTCTGGTTTGAAAGTATGCAATGTTTTAACCCCCGTTTCTCGATGCGAAACTTGAAGGCGAGGCGACGGACCTTGGCAAGAACCTGCACTTGATGCGTCAGTGCACGACGCTCTGCGTCCAATGCGTGAGCTCTTGATGAATTGTCGACAGGGACGGTGACGGCGTCCATCAGGAGCCTGCGCTTCTTTGGCGGCGGGAGATGGTGGTAGGTGTTGCGGCCCTGTCTACGTCGACATCCATTTTTGACGGCTCGTCTCGGATACCAACAGGTCCAACATTGCTACCTGGGGCCGGCTCGGGAGGGGGAGAAGACGACGTCGCGTTCTGTTGTATATTATATGAATCATTAGCACGGATGAAAGACAAGGTCGCGTCGACGGACCGAAGTGATGATACCAGCTGTAGCCGGAAGCGTCTGATGATTCAAAGGCGCGCAGTCGTCAATTTCCTGCCGATGTTCAATTCGAATGGATGGCAAGTGTGAGGTCTACAGCGGGACTCTGCTTTCAGAGCGTGGGGCAGCGAGCTGGTTTCGATTTTGACTACTTTTTTGTTTTCTTCTCGAGAAAGCTTAAGAGAGTCGGACTGACGAAATCAAGCAATTATGTAATTGAATCAACAATTCTGTGAACTTACGACCTCTTCCGCTTTCAAAACGCGGGGCTTTAGGTTTGTCTCAATTTTCACCGCTTTTTTGTCGTCGTTCTGAGAATTTGGATGTAACTCGGACTCGGAGACGTTCTGCTTACAAAGACAAACCTCAGTAGCGAACGGACGAAACGCTGAGGTGGGAGCTTACGTGCATGTCCTCTTTCAGCGCGGACACGACAGAGCGCTTTGTATCTTCCACCTTCATTGGTCCTCCCCGTGGTTATGCAGTCAAAATTTAAAAAGTTGAACCTGATGGCAATACGTAGCCCGATCAGTTCCGGGTTTGCACGGATCACCAACTCTCCATCTTGCTGTTTTCACGAAATCACAGGAGGCTGGGGAGAGTTCAAGTACCAACGGGCAGCGGGCAGTCATGTTTCTGAGACGAGGGGAATAAGGAAGCAATAGGCATCTGGATTTTTGTACTGTATATATTCTATGGCGCAATGCGGGGTTGGTGTTCATTTATCAGAGGCTCGAAGATTGTAAAGGCATGTCAGTCATTGAGTGCTTGTAGGGGGGCGAGTTACAGTCTAGGACAGTTGAATGTTGAATACTGAGTAAAAAAGGCCGGCTGCCTTGGGGCATGAAACTGTTTTCGGCTAACTAGAAGGCTGGGTGGATTTTTATGAGGAGTTACAGTGAGGGGTCCGAGAGGGGAGGAGGTTGCGAAGGAAATCGAATCGATCATGTCTTGCTTCGATCGCCAAGAAAATGTGGGGAAGGTGCAAGAATGTCAAGCGGATCGGGGCGCGGAGCCAAAAGTTTTGTTGATCGTCGCGAAATGCGGAAGGCAGGGGAAGATAAATTTACCAACTACCGTCAAGCGGCGACGAGCAGGCCGGGGAGCTGGGAACTGACAGAGGCGTACAAATTCTTGTGGCTGACCTTGCATTGTCGACGGAATGAGAACAAAATTAGAACGTTAGATTTCTTGGGATCTCCCGATTCAGGAGTGAGATGTCTTGCTTTGATCGTGTACGTGTACGCGGGGAAGGTGCCTGACTTGCGAAACGTCTGAAACGTTTGTGGATGCGGGGAAATGTGGGGAAGATAAATTTGATTTCGGTGTAAGATGTGCAACGTGTGTGGTCAATGTGCAGTAGGTGATTTTGATCCCGGGGTCCGAGAGTGGGGGAGACGACACCGCGAGGAGTGATGGCGTATAGCCGCCGAGGACGGACGCCGGACGGTATGTGCATCGGGAAGGTGGAGTCGGCAGTCACTGAGGAATCGAAGCGAAGCGAGGTTTGTTCGGAGTGTTTCGGATGAATTTGGGGAGCCAGAAAAGAAAATCATGATAAGCTTGACGAGAGGAACGATGTGGCGAACATGCTTGCTGTCTATCTGAAGCCATTTGCAACGGACCGGAGTCTTTGTTGTTGTCCGACGAAAGAGGGCGGTAGTCGAGGATCAGAGCGTCCATCAAGGAGATAAGGACGTCGTTGGTATCGTAATTCTAGGGGTCGGGTGATTGTAGCAATGCGGGGGTACGGGGCAACCGCTGGCAATCGATGTCGATGTCAAATACCCCACAAATACCCCGCACCCAGGTGGTCGTCGCTCCTTTATCCACGTAGCACGCAGAACATCATTCACAGTGGGTGAAGTCTCTGAATTCTTGCTGAGCCCGGGTGGGTGTATATTCAGAAAGATAGTTATATCTAGAACTGCCTTCTTTTTGTTCAACAAAGGTGAAACAGACTGAAACAGACGCCTCCAAGGACGATAAGATCGGCTGCCAAGGTGCTAATAATGTGATACAAGTACTGGGGTCTGAGGTCTCCAACGCGATCGAGAGTGAGACCAATTACGAGTCGAAGCGAGACGAGGCGTAGAATAACGCTGGTCGCCGCCTGGAGTGATAACAAGGAGATATCGCAACCGAGATTGAGTCGAGAATGTGAAATGAGTGATGCACGATGTTGTCGGCAGCTGACGTTGCCGGTATTTGACAGTATTTGGCAGCTTAGATTTTTCAAACTCCGCTGTTGTGCCTCACAGCCCCCGCGTTTCTTTCCTTCTTCCTTCATCTTCCCGTATAGACGGTCAGTGGCTTCAAAGGACCCTTTGTCTTCTACTAACCCTTTCTTATAGGCTCTTTAGCCACCCATAGATTGCCAATAGAGCGTTCTCTGTCCTGTCAGCCAGCCTTGTACTGCAATCACTTAGACCTTTACCCTTAACGTTCTCAAAGGTTTGTATCCTGTACCAACCCCGCTCTAGACAAACATCCTCATGACTGTCCAAGAAATGCCTGCTGCTACCTCCGCCCCCGTTTCTCTCAAAGAATTCGATGTCTCCGGCCTTTTTGTCTCCGACAAAGCCACCCGCGAGGCCAGCGCAGCTACCCTCGTCGCCCTTGCTCAAGAAAAGGGCCCTGCTGCGCTTACCAGCGTCTCAGACGCTATCCTCAAGGCTTTCGCCGATAAAAAGTCACCCGCTGCCCGCGAGGGAGCCGCTGACACCATCCTCGCCCTCGCCAAGAACGGCGCTGTAAAAGCCCTCGAGCCCTCGTTCATCTCCTCGGGCATCTATGCCGCCCTCCTCGAGGCCTTTGCCGACAAAATGCCTGCTGCTAGGACAGCCGCCGTCGAGGCGTGCGCGAGTTCGTCGCCAACATGAACCCCTGGGCTACCGCCCTCATCCTTCCTGCTCTTCTTCACGAAATCAAAACTGCCGGCAAATGGCAGATCAAGACCGGCTCCCTGGTCGTCCCTCAATCAGCTTGTTGTCAGCTGCCCCACCCAGACCGCTCGTCTCATGCCCGAGATTGTCCCCATTCTCGCAGACGCCATCTGGGACACCAAAGCCGACGTGAAGAAGGCTGCCCGTGATTCGCTTACAAAGGCCACCGCCCTGGTCTCAAACAAGGACATTGAACGCTTTATTCCGGCTCTTATCAAAGCTCTAATTAATCCCGTTTGAGGAGGTTCCTGGAACCATTATGCTCCTCTCGGCCACCACATTCGTTTCAGAAGTAGATTCCCCCACCCTTTCCCTCATGGTCCCCCTTCTCTCCCGTGGTCTCTCGGAGAAGCTTACCGCTACCAAGCGTAAGGTTGCGGTGTAAGTTATTCTTTAACCTTGAAGTTTCGAATGCAATTTAACAAATATACACTAGCATCGTTGACAACATGTCCAAGCTCGTCGACTCGCCTGTCACTGTCCGCCCCTTCATCCCCAAGCTGCTCCCCGGTCTTCTTAAGGTCGAGACCACCATCGGAGACCCCGAGGCTCGTGGCGTCATCGGCAAAGCCATCGCCACCCTTCGCCAAGTCGGCGAGGTCCCCACGGGCGATGGCTCCGACCTCCCCCCGCTCAAGGTGACCGAGGCTTCTACCCTTGCTCACTCCCTCGTTGCATCTACAAGAAGCTCGGCGGCGAGGTCTCCGTCGCCGACGCCATGATCATGTACACTTCATCGTTGGCCGCCAACCTCGTCCACATGAAGAACTTCGAGGTGCCCGAGTGGGACAACCTCGCTCCCTACCTCGCCTACGTCGCCGCCACCCCCGACCCATCTCGGTCACTCACGAGTGGGTTGTTCGTTCCGCTGTTGAAGGTGACGACGAGGAGGTCGTCAACGATGACGAGGAAGAGGGCGAGGACCTCTGCAACTGCCAGTTCTCGCTCGCCTATGGTGCCAAGATTTTGCTCAACACCGCTACCCTCCGCCTCAAGCGTGGTCACCGCTACGGTCTTTGCGGTAAGAACGGTACCGGAAAGTCGACGCTTATGCGTGCTATCACCAACGGGTACGTCTCATTCATCTTTTCTTTAACCGTTGCTAAGCCGTATCTTTTAGCCAAGTTGAGGGCTTCCCGTCCCCCGACGAGGTCCGCACGTTCTACGTCGAGCACGACATTGACGGCAGCGAGGAGGACACCACCGTCCTCGAATTCATCGTCGCTGACAAGCGTATCCTCGCCACCCGGGAGGAGATCATTGAGACCCTCGCCTCTGTCGGCTTTGACGATGTCCGCCAGGGGACACTCCATCGGCAGCCTGGTCTGGTGGTTGGAAGATGAAGCTCGCTCTTGCCCGCGCTATGCTCTTCCGCGCTGACATTCTCCTCCTTGACGAGCCCACTAACCATCTTGATGTCGTCAACGTGGCGTGGCTCGAGAACTACCTCACTGGCCTCAAGACCTGCACTTCGAGTGAGTCTTTGTTTGGAGAACTGTCTCGTGTATGATACTGAACCCCGTTCTCAGTCATCGTCTCGCACGACTCGGCTTCCTCAACAACACGATCACCGACGTGCTGCACCTCAACCGCTTCAAGCTGCGCCGCTACCGCGGCAACCTCGAGAAGTTCGTGCAGCAAGTACCCGAGGCCAAGTCATACTACACCCTTGAAGCCGCCGAGGACTACAAGTTCAAGCTCCCTGACCCACATCTGCTTGAGGGTGTCAAGACCAAGGAGAAGTCGCTCCTCAAGATGCGCAAAGTCGGCTTCCAGTACCCCAGCTCGCCCGTCCAGGCCAGCTGCACGACATCACGCTGCAGGTCTCCCTCTCTTCGCGTGTTGCCGTCCTTGGCCCGAACGGTTCGGCAAGTCCACGCTCGTCAAGCTGCTCATTGGTGACATGGAGCAGAACAAGGGCGGTGAGATCTGGAAGCACCCTAACCTTGTCATTGGTTACGTTGCCCAGCATGCGTTCCACCACATCGATAACCACCTCGACAAGACGCCGCTTGAGTACATGCTGTGGCGTTACCAGACGGGTGAGGATTTGGAGGAGATGCAGAAGGCGAACCGCATCATCAGTGAGGAGGAGATGAAGAAAATGAAGGACGGTGGTGTTGTCGTTATTGAGGGGCAGAAGCGGTTGATTGACGAGATCTTGACTCGCAAGAAGCTGAAGCAGTCGTATGAGTATGAGGTTTCGTTCAAGGGTCTCAGCTCGTCGGAGAACATCTGGATGCCTCGTGATGACCTCGTCAAGCGTGGCTTTGAGAAGGTGTGTTTGTGTTTCCTTCTTTCTCCTGTGGAGTCATGCTTACGGTCGTTTCAGAAAGTCATCGAGGTCGATACCCGCGAGGCGCAGCGCCTCGGTCTGCTCCGCCCCCTCGTTCGTCGCGAGATTGAGAAGCACATGGCGGACTTCGGTCTTGAGCCCGAGTTTGTCAGCCACAACACCATGCGTGGTCTGTCTGGTGGACAGAAGGTCAAGATTGTGCTCGGTGCTGCTACATGGCGCCGGCCCCACGTCATGTGTCTCGATGAGCCTACCAGTGAGTCTCGCTTTCTGTTTCGCCGTGTGGGATGTGTTTGCTGACGGTGTCGGTGATGTACAGACTACCTCGATCGTGGAGTCGCTCGCGGCGCTCATTGAGGCGTTGAAGGCTTTCGAGGGTGGTGTGCTTGTTATCACGCACAACCGGGACTTTTCCGAGTCGATCTGCAAGGAGTGCGTTGTCTTCTCTTTTCATCCTCCCTCTCTATCGATTCTAATGCGAAAGCGCAGAGTCTGGGCTATGCGCGACGGACGTCTCGAGGCATCTGGCCACAACTGGGTCGAGGGACAAGGGTCCGGTCCTCGTATTGACAAGGCTGATGGCGAAGAGGACGACCAGTACGATGCCATGGGTAACAAGATTGACACGAAGAAGCAGAAGAAGATCACCTCTTCCGAGGCCCGCAAGGTTCGTTCTTTCTGCTCTTTCTTGTTCATTGTGCTCTTGCTGACGACAAACGTTCTTTCAACAGCTCAAGAAGGAGCGTATGGCACGGAAGAAGCGCGGTGAGGACGTTTACGGACGACGAGCTCTAAGCGACCGATCCCGTCGTGCTTGTCTTTCTTTGTCTGTCCTCCTCTTCCCTCTCTTCTGTCTGCTTGTCTCGTCTCATCTCGTGGAGTCTGTATAATCTCATCGTACTCGTACATATGCCTGCCCTACTACTTTACTCGTGTTCTGTCTGTATCCTGCTCTCTGTCTCCCCCGCACCTTGTACAATTTGGGTGCGGGAATCTACTTTTTCTTATACGCCTCGATTTGGGTGAAAGTGAGGGTGGTCATGACTCATGAACACCTGCTTCAATGCCTGAGAACCCATGAGAATGTGGTTTGCCAACGACCACCACCTATCTAGCTCTGAGATTCCACCGTGCGGCTATGAATACGAATGACTCTGGGCTATTCCCGAAAGGATATTTCTGCGCACTCTTGTTTCTGTTTCTGCACTGGCCTTCCAAGCCCTGACCCGCGAGGACGATGCAGACGGCCCGCGTACTCGGTGACACCTGCGGAATCCCGTTTGCGTTCCGTGCGCCCTAGCTCCCAGATCATGAGAACAGCCCTGAGAGCCCTTCTCTACCTTCCTATAAGATGGACAACTAGAACTGCTGGAATGTTGACCCTGGCTGTCTTTTTCTCGATGTTTCTGCTTAACGCGCTCGGGGTTTCTGGGCTTCACGTCTTTTCCATCGCGGCGGCGGCTCTAGCCGCACCGAATCCACTGGACGTTCCGCTGAATATCGGGACGGTTCGTGGAGTTTCCACAGGCTCGAATGGCACGGAGAAATGGCTGGGGATTCCTTTTGCTGAGCCTCCTGTTGGGTCGCTTCGATTCAAGGCCCCTGTGCCGATTACTAGGGCTTTCGAAGGGATTAAAGATGCGTCGACGTTTGGGAATGCTTGTCCTCAGCCTCCGGGGGATTTGGGTGCTGCAGTTGCTGAGAGCTGTCTTTTTCTCAACGTACTTCGACCTTACACAATCGGCTCCAAATTTGGAGGAATTCATGTTGTTCTTCGTAGGTTGGCGACCGCAAAATACTTCAGCTGACGCCCGCCTGCCGGTGCTGTTCTGGGTTCATGTAAGGGAGCTGTGCAGATACTAAACACCGATCTGAACCTTGTGTAGGGCGGAGCATATACGTCGGGGTAATGGCTCAAAGCCTTTGGACTTCGGGTGTACTGAAGGGAATGTAGCTCGGCATCCAGCCCTCAGTACGATCCAACGCGTGCGTAACTCTCGTCTCTTTCTCACCGCAACGCCTCATTACACTAAAAATATCATAGAGATTCTACAACGGAGCGTGGCCATCAACAAGCCAATAATCTTCGTTTCCACGTCAGTGCCAATGCAATATCTTTCTTGCCTCAGATTCGCTTATGCCTTGCAGTAACTATCGCCTGAATACTTTTGGTTTTGTGAATATCTCGACGTCTCCTTCATCATACAAGGCTGATCGACGGACGTAGCTCTCCAGCTCCAGCGTTGCACCAAAGGATCTAAACGTGGGTCTGCTGGACCAACGGCAAGCGATGGTATTCGTACAAGAGAACATCAGAGCTTTTGGCGGTGATCCTGCAAAGGTGGGTTATAGCGCTTATCTACACTATGAGGGTCTCTGTTGAAAGCAGTACCGGCTTAGGTCACGATCTGGGGCCAGGTAATTCGATCACCCATTGGTACGAACTCCACTCACCTGTTTGCTGTAGTCGGCGGGCGCAGGAAGCGTTGAAAGCCACTTTTTGTTCCCAGCGAACCAGCCTTTGTTCCGAGCTGGGATCGCAGACTCGTCTACCGGTCCTTTGTAAGCTAATATGTACTCACTCTCGCTTCTGCTGTCCGTAACATAAGATTACAGCAAAAACTCCCCGGTTGCAAGCACCTACGATAAACCCGGCAAACCTTTCGCTCGACTTCTTGCGTCTACTGGTTGCAAACCCGGAGCGAGTGCTTTGGCATGCCTCCAAAGCGTTCCTTTCGAGGTACGCTAAGTATTGCTATCTCTCGTCGACACTGACACTCCTTATGACGGTCTCAGACACTCATGGATATAAGCAACGCGATGATAAACGATACCTTGAACAGTCAACTTTGGCAGCCCTCTGTTGGGCCCAAAGGAAGCTTGATTCCGGAAAGAGCTTCTGCTCGAGTTGCGCGCGGCGATTTCTTACATCTCCCTTATCTTGCGGGAACAAACGTTAGTAGTATTCGCCTCTCTCTTGAAATCATATTTAACAGTGATTCCAGCTCAACGAAGGCAATACGTTTAGCGTAACGCTCCGCGACCTCGGACTCGTCGGCGCTGCACAGGATGAAGCTTTCAAGAATTTCATCGGGCATCTTGTAATCGACAACAGCACTTTCACGCCGGACATGCTTGCCAAAACGCTCGCCCTCTTCCCAGCCAACGACCCGTCGCTCGGTGCACCTTTTAATACAGGAGACTCCCTTTATGATCGCGCGGCGGCATGGTACACTGATATCATGTTCCTGAGTCCCCGCCGAAGTTTCTTTCAACGTGCTTCGTCTTTGCAGAAAACGTTTGCGTATCATTTCCGAGAGTTCATTCCAGGAAATGATCCTACTCTAGGAGGTGTGCTCGTTATCCGTTTTACTTGGAGCGTCGATTCATGTAGGACCCCCCAGTTTTCCATGCCTCTGAATTGGAGCTACTATTCGGTCCCATCCCGAATCCTATTGAAGACCAGTTCGCAACACAGATGATAGACTTTTATATCAACTTCGTCAACGATCTCAATCCTGGAGGTAAAGTGATCTTGAAATGTAGCCGGACTTCGAGAACTCATCTTCTCTCCACAGCTGGGTGGGCCCCCTTTTCCCCCACGGCGAAGAGGCCAATAATGCAACTCATGAGAAATAACTTGACGATGATCCCAGACGGTATGTTACTACATGCTTTTCTTCGCTCGCAAGTACAATGATGCTAACCACATGTCTCAGATTTTGACGTCGAAAAGACCAACTTCCTGAACTCTCCTGAGGTCCTCAACGAGTTCGAGAAATGATGTAGTTGAATACTCTTCTGAAGCTGTATGGTATGAGAAACGAATGTATCACTTTCCGTCAAACCCACCACATCGATGTGTCCACGCCCGCTGACATGAAGTGCTCTCTCATATTTCTATGCAGAATGTACGAGCCCCCTGTAATCGATAGCGCTCGAGCCAGAAGCATAAGTAGCAATTCAAACTATACGACTGTATCGTAATGTGGTTCAAGAAGTGAAAGAAATGGAGCAGAGCCAGCAGAGATCAGTAGACGCGTTTGAGCCACTTGTATTAAGTTGTATGCGAGTCATTTTGTCGACAATGAGCAGGGTAAACGGAAGATTCTTTGATCAAGCACAGCAGGACTAGTGGATATATCGTCTCTGGGCATCCAGTTAGTGGCAAGGAGAGAGAAACAACTGAGGAGACATACATAATGTCGGTCGGCAATTGTAATTCAGGTCTGCGAGTCGCCGTCCTCTGGTTCATCATCACACCCAGAAGCCCGACACATTATCGGCAGTCGGGGTGGTAAATGCAAAGATAATCGAAGGAAAGGCGGTACGGTAGCCGTCATCTGCGACGGACCTTGAACCGCCGATGCACACATGCTCCAGTTTGCAGCTGCTTCTGGATATCAGGGACTGCAGCGAACTAATTGGGGAGGGGTCCAAGAGCTCTTCGCTGACCTCGAGACGGGAAAGAACAGGAAGGTTGAAGTAGCTGAGACAGTCCGTCATTGACTCGTCGTCAATACCGGCAGATAGCCTCAGTGATTCCAGGTGTGGTAATGTGATGCTGGCACCCGACTTCACCATGAAATTGTCAGCTTCCCAGTCGACGTCCAGGTCGAGTTCGCAGCGAACGATGTTAGTTGTCCTTTGCAATACAGGGATGCAATGATCGAGATATGTACTGTACACACGCAGCAAGGTCAACTGCGTCCAAGGCAGCTCGACAGAGTCAGCTGCAACAGCTGCAACAGTCTTAACATGCATGCGCACGGAGCGTAACAAGGGGGCGTCACTGAAGTCGAGGTGTAGATTGGGATGGCCAAGGCCAAGCTCCAAGTGACGAAGGAGAGGCCATTTGCCTTGTATGAGAGGGAGGACAGAGTCCTCGGTGACCAGTTTCAGATATTCCAAACGGCCGCGATGGGGAAGAATCGCTTCCAAAAATTCTCCTTCTCGATTGCGCAGTTGGTCTGTCTTGTACCCGTCATCCACCACGATAGAGAGCGGGCAACACCCAGATCTGTCGAGCCAAACACCCTGTGGGTCGTGCCGAAGGTCTGCTGGACCCAGCAATAGCGCGCACCACAATTGAGGTGTGGCAAGAGCAATCTGCCGCCATTTCCGACAAATATGCGTTAAATTGAGAGGAGAGTGTAGCCCGAGGTATGGTGCGCACTCGGGGTACGGCGGGAGGACGTTTATAAAGATCTCGGAAATTATTTCGTTGGGCAATGTCAAGACGGGGTACTGGTATGCGTCCAGTCGCTGTTTGATGGTCGAATTCTCGAGTTTGAGGACAGCGAGGGTGTGCTCTAGGTCAGATATTTGATGTTGGATTTCCGCCAGACGTTCCCGGTCGGCTGCAAGGGTGTCCAGCATGATAAAGTCTGTGAGGACACTGTAGCTGCAAATGGAGCCTGGCCAGTGGTGGCAAGGTAAATCGCGGGGCGTCACAACTGTGACTGATCGTGTCCGTCGCGTCAACGAAAAGGATGATGTATCCTGATTCCTCAGGTTGCAGTGACACTGATCCTTGGTTTCAAAGTTCACCGGTTCTGGGGTTGTGTGGAGAAAATGACTATACTTCTATACGAGAATGATAGTACACTTATATTGGCGTGAAACTGCAAGGACTCAAGCTAGTACTCAGGTACTACCCGGTACAAAGGTCAAGTACTTGGCAAAAAAACACATCTGCATGAGGGGAGTAGAATACTACCCGCGTCCTTTCTCCAAGAGAGCAAGCGACTGGAGGGAAATCGTGGAACAGAACAAAGCAATGACACACAGGAACGCGTATAGCCTCACAAAATGACACAAATCACGTCTCCGAGTCTTCATCGTCCGAGTTTTCATGGTCAAACACGAATTGAGTTGAGAGAAATGCCTTCCGGTAGGACTCATCTGCGACAGACCTTCCTCCGCCATGAATATGCACTTGTTGCAACTTGCAGCCGCTTCTCGATATCAGGGACTTGATCGAAGTAATTGGGTCAGGGCGCAGAAGGTATTCGTACGCGTAAACGTCAAGGCGAGACAGCGAGGGGACAATGAAGCAACCGAGAGGATCGATTGGGGAATCGCCGGTCACTATCAAGGACTCCAAGGAGGCCAGTTCGACACAGGGTATGGTCGGTTCGTATTCGTCGTCTGAGTCGCCTATTTCACATAAGCTGAGATAACAATGCTGCAGGTTAGTCACCTTCTGCAGGTATTCCACACAGCCGTCGAGGTATGTGTTATACAGCTCGAAAGACGTCAGTTGCGTCCAAGGCAATTTGATCCCTTCAGCAGCGCAAACATTGAGCTCGACCGAACGTAGCAAGGGGGCGTCGCTAAAATCAAGCTTTCCGTCGAAACCATCCATGGCTACATGCAAATGGCGAAGGAGCGGCATCGATCCCTTGATATTTGGACGATCGACCATTTCGATACCGAGATCTGCATGCTCCCATCGAGTGCGATATGGCAGAATCGCTACCAGAAGATCCTTTGCTTTACGAAGGGGTTCGCCACCATTGCAATATGCATCCACTCGAACAGACAGTGCATATTTTCCCGCTCTGCTAAGCCAGATGTTGCGTAGGTTCATGCTGCGAGGAATCTTCTCTGAGAATCTCTCCGTCCAGCCGGACGGCGCGCCAGAGCTTGGGCATAGTGATAGCGATTTGCCGCCATTTGCGGCAGATATGCGTTAAGAGGACGGGAGAGAGTCGACCGACAAGAGGCGGGCATTCAGGGTATGGAGGAAGAAAGTTGATGAAGATTTCGGAAGTGATATCGTATGGTAATGTCAAGACGGGGTATTTGAATGCGTCCAGTCGTTTTTTGACCATCGAGTGTTAGCCTTTGAGGGCAGCAAGAGAGCGTTTCAAGGCAGAGATTTGAGATTCAAGGTCTGTAAGCCGGAAGCGATCTGCGGCAAGAGTGGCAAGCATGACAAGATTATGCAATTTTGAGCCTGCGCAGAAACTGAGGTGAGCTCGATGCTCACTCCTTCAGGCAGGAGGTATTTAACTTGAATCCCGAGTTTGAACACCGTAGTGCAGCAGTAGCGACTCCGAATCCGGGAACCGGGAAACAGTTCTGAGCTGAGTAAGGTAAGGTAAGGTACTTGGTTTGTACTTGGTACTATGGTAAGCACGCCGCAGGCCAGTTACAGATCTCGTTTTTCGAGCATACCTGAGAGCGAGAATCCGAGGAGGATTTCAAGTTTCCTGTCTGAATCGTCAGAGGGGGAACAAAGGAAAATTTGATGATTTGGTGGTAGTGTGGACTGGTGGTTCGAGTGAAAGTAATGACGCGTGGAGTCACAGGTCGTGACACAATGTGGCTTATGTGACTGATCGCGTTCCCATAATGATTGAGTCACGTCGCTACAACGAAGTTCGGTTTCGGGTCTCCGCGAATGGCGGCACAGAGGCTTACGCCAGTACACCCACCACCCGACCTCTTCGCAAAGCTTCTGCCGCATGGAAAAGACCTGCAAACCAACCTGTGGACGCTGCCGCACGAAAAAGATTGCAAGTCCGGATTTCTCGTGGCTCGGGCGAGCCAATATCTTTTCCAGTGCTCACATCTTGGTAGCGTTGCGATGGACACCAACCCCTATGCGGTCCCTGCTCCCGAGCGCGAGTCGACAGTCTGAACTGCAATTACACGGCTCTCCCCTTAAGTCATGGTCCAGAGCTTCGTAAAGGAGCAGCATGTTCAGCTTGTCGGTAAGTTCTAGTCTCAAATTCGTGGGATGATTGCTTGTTTATGGTTGAACGAACTGCAGGCGCAAAAAGAAGGTAACAAAAATTGCCTCGTTTTCCAAAGCTAGCGTTGAGCAGACGTCCAGAAATGCTCGGGCGATTGGCCTTGTCGGACTTGCATTGTTTCAAAAAAGGAGGATGGTTGCAAGTACGACGATGGGAGCCAGCTGAGCTTCACTCGGGCTCTGATTGAGCGAACGCGTGAATTAGAAAAGCTTCTCTCCGATGCTAAACAGACGGCAGCTCCTAATATATTGGACTGCACTGTAGGTCCTGACCTATCAGCTGAATTGGACCAACTTCTCTCAACAACGCCCTTCGTCGCTCCCGATCCCATCCTCCTGCACCAAGATTTATCAGTCAATCCGACGAACGCAGCTGTGCCTCCATCCCCGAAAGAGGATGTATTTCAATTCTTGGAAGCACTCCAAGAGGAGCCTTCCCGACCGCTTCAGTTTGCCGAATCTCCAGAAGAGAGAATGTCACGTCTGTAAGTACGAGAGATTCTTTTGGCGGGAGATTCTTGACCTAAATTCAACTTAGCCGGAATCTTTTTCTAACCAAACGATGGCAATTTGGATTCGCGTTGCCTGCCCACAAACTTAATGCCGTCGCAACGGGTGATCTGTCCGGTGTCATTGTGCACCCCGTCCTCGTCCACGTTTGCCATCTTTGGGGGTACCTGTTCGATAACCACGAGAAGACCCAGACTTGGAATTTTCATCCAGACCAACATGACGACGAAGTAGCGCAAATGCGTCTCATTCTTGGTTCTTTGTCTGGGATGCTAGGGCCTCCTCCAGACCCCATGACGACCTTGTTCACATACTCGAGCATTTCGCTTTACTTCTTCCACAAGGCCGACATGTGCCGAGGCTCCGAGTTTTTGAAGGTGGCCAGTGAGACTGCCTTGAAGCATGATCTGGACTTGGCCGTTCTCGCACAGGCTCCTCTCCCTGCGGACGATGGCACGTATTCCATCCTCCCTCTCAATGACGCCAGCGAACTACGCTCTACATTCTCGCACTTGATTTATACGGCGACGGCAGCCCGTGCGGTTTTAGCTGTCCCTCCAATGATTGATACACGTCTGGTAGATAAATTCGAAGTTATTATGGTATGTGACGATGGTCTCTCCGCTTTCAAACTGATTTACTGAAATTCTCACTAGAATACACAGCTGACTAACAGCGCGGACGTGAATTTCCTGAGAGCAAAAAGTCTCCGACTTTTGATACAGAGTCGGCAATTAACTTCAGTTTGGAGAAACGGTGCGTCTATGTCTATCATAGCGCACACGCAACCGCGTTATTCAACTCATGGCACAGATCCAGCCCCTCCGGCACTCTGGTTCCAACAATATTGGTCGCTGCTCGAGAAGATCCATGCTCACATCGGAGTGCTGCAGCCGACACAACTGCGCGTTTCCTTCATTCCCGATTCACATACCATCGCCCTTGTACTAAAACTCTGCTCCACCATGGCCCTCGCAGCTCTCGCCGGCCTCCACGGGATATTCGCCTCATCGCACACCGAGTCGTGGAGACGGTACCGAGACGCAGTATTTGAAGTCGTCACCATCACGAGTACTTTCTCCGCAGACGACTGCCAGTATCTCGATCCTATCCTCCCGGTATGTAACCCTTCTCTCTCTTTGCTCGACGCCCCTCTCATCATTCACCACCGGATTTCAGCTATGTTGGTCGGTGGCCACCAGAAGAATTCTCGACAACGAAGTTGTTTATGAGAATCAAGAGTCGATAATTACCGCCATCCGGGATTGTAACGACAATCTCCATCAAGCTCTGCCATTCGTCATTAGCTTTGAGACGTGGCACTCATGCTCGGAAGAAGAGAACGCGGTACTTAACAGACCATTCGTTTAATGTTACTGAATGCATGGCGTGGCGTCGCCGCCTTAATACTCGCATATAACAACGAACGAGTTGATGTATGACTGGACTGAAATTGTGCGTTCTTTCGTCCAGCATATACCACCAACTACACCTCCCTGAAGGTCACGGATCAGATCCTGGGGACTGCAGCGAAAAGGAAGGACGAACGACGGTTACCAAGCCTAACATACTCCGGGCAGCAGAGCTCGCATCCATCGCATTGACATTACTCCTACTCCGCTAGCACTGGAACTTGGCTTAAATCAATGCTCGGGATGCCGATTCGCCCAATAGTTAGTCCAGCTGCGCACATAATCTCCAAACGGATGCTGGCTTGTACACCTTCAGTCAACATCCCGCGTCACGGCATCATTGGGCCTGACCACGTTTCTCCGAGCTCGTCAACGCGACAAAGCTATTGAATGTCAGTGAGAGGTCTGATAAACACTTCGGAGGAAACCCTACCATATTTGCCGAATTGAGACGAATGAAAAATGGCCAAATCCCCTCGTATCTGTCCGGCGTCATTTCCAACGCGATCATGGGCGCTTGTGCCATGGGAAGACAGGAGAGTTTGGAGTCAAGCAATTCGCGGAGGGCGCCGTCCAATATTTTGTTCTCCTTGGCAGCGAGGATGATTTGTTGTAATACATTGGACGGCCCAATGTTTGAAAGAAGTTGATCAGCCATTTGTACTCTCCCCTCAGCGGGAATCCAGTCAGGCAGACAGACGCGTAAGGTTGTAAGGTGAGGGAAGGAGAAGAGGGGGATGGTTATTGCGGTCATCTGCGTTGCTGTGAGAGATAGAAGGGAAAACAATGGGATTTACATACATTCAGCACGATATGGAGTGTTTGGATGGTTTGGACGACAGGGGCAAAATCCAGCCATGGGATCCGAGTCCGCCAACCCACGCGGAGAAACGTGAGTTGGGAGAGATCTAGCAGAGGCGAGCCCTGAATTAGCTGATAGTCACAGGTGTCCCAGGAGAGCATCTGTAGAGACTCGAGCGTAGCAGCCGCCGCAGGAGCTGACATTGACGAAGAGGTCGGGCTGCTCGTAGATGACAGAGCTTTGGTCGTAAGTGAAGTAATCAGTGAAAGATGTCGAAGGGCGGGAGAGCAAGAACTCCATAGGCAAGCGAACTGTCGCGTGTCATTGAAAGCGCATCGAAGTCTAATGCGCACAAGATTGGGGAAACTGAAGATATTCCGGAGAAGCGGCAAGGCTCCTTCCGACAAATAGTCAACGTACTCCAGCACCAAAGTCTCTACGTGTGTGAACTGCATGGCAGACAGTCGCGAAAGGGCGGTCTTGATACCGCCTCTGTCCGAGAAGCGGCTGAGATGCAGACCCAGGAATCGGATGTGGCGAATCAAGTGAGGCGCGGATTTCAAGCCAGTCAAACGTTCCCATCCCTGGCCCTCATCTTGTCTCAAAACCAGCCGCCAAGTCGCGAAAAGGTACGACTGCGCAGGATAGGTCCAACTCCGCGAGACTAGAGTACATGCGAAGAGGTCGCTTTGTTCAAGGTATGATAGGGAATGAAGTAGCAGCTCTTCAATACCCAAAGGATTCATCCCACTAGTCGACGACTCGAATCCGGTTGAAGTCAGTTGCAGAGTTGAAGGTTGGTTGAAGGTAAGCGCTGAGCTCTCGTTTGACTCATCTTTTCCCACGAATGCAGGGTTGATAACAACCACCACAGTCTTGCCTTGGTTTGACTCTTGCCACATTCTGTCGAAAGAAAAGTCTTGGGATCGTTTCTTTCTCCCCAAATAACTACTCGCATCGCTGAGGCTCCGTCTCAATTCTTCAATCGCCCCGGAACGATTCACATTTCCAAGGCTTCGCATGCTCGCCGCACATGAGGCAGAACGCCGTCGTTTAGACCAGCTCAATAGCCAAATTCCACGACTGGAGCGCCTCCTCGTCCTCCTGCACCGCGAGAGACGGGCGCTGAAGCCCCGAGTTGACGCGTACCAGTACCCCGTTGTCACATTACCAACCGAACTAGTTGTCGAAATCTTCATGAATTTCCTTCCACCATATCCTGAATGCCCACCACTCTTTGGAATAGAGTCTCCCGTAACTCTGACACACATCTGCAGTGGATGGCGAGAGATTGCACTTGCAACGCCTCAATTGTGGCGAGCAGTACAGCTGCACAGAGCACTCATGCCTCGCGACCTGGATGCCATATGGCTCGATAGATCGGGTTCCTACCCCCTTGCCATTGAACTTGATACTAGGTTTTGGGGAGTCAGAACAAACCCGCCCCCAGGTTCGGGCCAAATTCTGTCCGCCATCTCACTTTACCGAAACCGCTGGGAGTATCTGGATCTGTCCTTCTGTCACGTAGAAGCGCCAATACTCGAAGGTCCGATGCCAATTCTCCGGCAGGTTAAGGTGGTTACTCCAGACTTCCAAGGCACACTGGACTTTCGCGATGCACCACTCCTAGACTCAGCAAGTTGCGACGTTATCACGGTCAACGTAGTAGCATTTCCGTGGACACAACTGACCTCCCTACATCTGTTCGAGATCGCTTTCTACCACGCATATGATGAAATCAAAAAGGCGTTCAACCTGGTCTACTGTAATCTCGACCTGCACACCATGGACGATCCGGACGAAGTTTCCGATTTAGGGCCCCGTATCGAACTTCCCCACTTGAAAGCGCTCAGAATGCAGCCCGACAGCCGTACAAAAATAGATTATCTCGACATCTTCACTCTCCCCGCTCTATCCCATCTCGATATCGACGAAGGCTTGTTAGGGCCAGACCCAATTGCTGCCCTGACAACCTTTGTATCGAGATGTGGCTGCGCGCTGCAGTATGTGCGTATCACATCCAACGAAATGTTGGTTTCGGGGAACGTCTACCGAACGACATTTCCTTCAATCGAGCAATTTGTCTTCGAGGATGCCGATTGGAATTAGTGATGGAATGCAAATCATTCGAGGATCGAGGTTCTGTATACTGCCTTACGATGTAGGCATGCATCGCACCCTCTCCGAGTTGACTCTCGATTTCGCAACGGCATTGGAAGCACAGGGTCCTCAGTCCTTGACGGGTATTCAGACAAGGTTGCCAGTATGTCACGTAAAATAGGGATTAATATGAGCTCGTTGAATTGGCAGAACAACGAAATTCAGGTCACACGAATTGTCGACAACGCGTCTCCTCTGCATTCCACCATCACAGCCCAAATACCGTTGCTTCCGATCTCCTCTGACACTGTTATCTTGGGACAGCACGCTCGCAAGCCTAGTCGTATGCTGTGGTCAACACCCTCTCGGACTCCTCTGAACGCCAGTGCTCAGGAAAATTGTGCCGAAGCCCGAAGGTCGAATATTCTCCGTTGCTTCAATCAGGCAATGTGTGTTGCCGTCAGAGCGCGCCAGCGGAGGGAAATACGCGGAAGTTGCAGTGCTGGATATGGGCTTCAACGAGTCAACGCGGATGCCAGCCTATGATTGATATACTTATGGTCCTGAAGGTCCCCACCGAATTCTCAAAAGTCGGAGCGGAGCGATACGGAATTTCCTTCATTTCAACGTAAAGGGAGGAAAGAGCATCATTTACTTACGCGAATAAATAAGTGAAGGACACTGGTACCGGCACGACAATATGCCTCCGAAAGGTATCAACATAGCCTAAGAATGGTGCGTGGTCAGTGAGGGAGAAAATGAGACGCGATCCAAACGCGATCAGTCACGGCGGTTGGCGTCGCTGGTCACGGCCAACCTGAAGGGTGGTCGATTTGTTGGGCTTCACTTCAAACCTGAGAATCGTAGCATTGAGCCAGTGTGTTCGCAATGTTGCGCACATTGAAGAGAGCTTATGGCGCATTGGATGTTGGTGGCAAGATATTCCTTTGCACCAACCCCATCTGTTCCAACAAGTTCAAGTTCAAACCCGCGGAGGGAAGAGAGGTGAACAGCCCCGAGCGTCGATAGGTCCGACGTGTTCCCAGCGGGAGTCATATTTCGACGCACCGCTCTCACCGTTATATTGCGCGTCTCCCACGAATTCATCATTGAACTTCATCAGTTGAATTGGGACCTTATATTACAGAGCACAAACCAGTTGAACAAAATCATTCATCTTCCCTGCCGCCATGACTCCAGAATTCAGCTTTTCTCCCGACCCTCGCCCACTATTGTTGTTATTGAGTTTGTCCGCCAGGGAGTGTGTACGTTCTTCCATCACGGTCCACGGCGTCGGCTGAATCGAAGGCGGGGAACCTTCGAGATGATCTGGATGAGTGTCAGCGCTGGACACTCTTTACTCGAATCAATATACGAGTACCTTCTTAAACCATCGATGGGCCCGGTTGCCAGAAGGCACTGATCCCTTGAACAAGACCGTTAAACCGACAACAACACCCAATGTTCGAATCAACTTACAGCGGCAGCCGGCACATTTGGGCTTGAGTTTGTGAGATTTGTGGTAGGGGTTGCCGGCGCTGCAGCTGGAGGAACAGCATGAGTGGCAGCGGTGGAATTCAACTGTAAGATATCTTTATCGTTGGTCATGATAGTCGAACAAAATACTGACTGTGAGCGGTTGGATCGTAAAGGGAAATGTTGAACTCCCTCGACGATTGCGGAGAACAAGAGTATTGCTCAGTGATAGCATCGCTGTTGTGAAAGTAGGATAGTTGGGGCTTTCTTGTCTCATTGTGAAGAGCAACCGAGCAAAAAACAACCATAAAATCGCGCAAACACCGTTTTAAAACGGTGGGTAAATTCGTGAAGCCGTTTGCATGCCGAGCCAAAGAAGTGTGTGACACAGATGCCGCTTTGTCTCTTGCGCCTTGAATGGCATGCCGCTTGTGTGGTACCTAATCAAATTCAGCCTTCACTTCGTCACTGAAGAAACGAGTCTGCTTACCTCGCAAGGGATTTTCGTGTGCCACATATCAGGTGAATGACTTTCTCTGGACCTTCTTGTGTCGCTGGCTGATTGACGCCCGCAATTAGGCATGAAAATTCAATTCTGGCGGAAAACTGCACGTTGAATGGGATAGCCTCGAATTCTGTGGCTTGAGTTGCGGAATATGCCTGCAAAACCAAAACCATGAATCAAAACACCAAGGTTCAGCAGCCGCACTCGCAGTCTGGCCACACTGGACCGCACAACAAAAACACAAAATTGTTTCGACTGTCAAAGGCGCCAGTTTGGAGGATCGGAGGACCGGATTCGGAGACGGTTGGGAGAAGGGCGATAAAAAAGAGACTCTCGGTGCGATGAACCAGTCTTTCAAAGAATTTAAATTTGAAACCGTGTTATTACCCCAGTTGGCACCGGACTCGAAATCATTTTGACCGAGCGACAACTGGATGAGATCAGCACAAATCAATGCACATAACTCGGAGCTCTATTCCGTTTCGTTAGCCAACGCCGCCCAGACGCAGTTGCCAGGATTCGAAGATCAAAGCCCAATCATAGTCACGTGATCATCAACGACTCAGAAAGAAAAGAAAAAACTAATCAAGTTAGTGTTATTTCACAAGATGGGACAATGCGCTTACTTGTATGTCGGTAGAGCCAGTGAGAGGTTCAACATTCATCTGGAGAACCAGAATGAGTGTTTACCGAATGGCCAAGCCCACACCAGAACTTCGATTGAAATTGCAGCCTACGCAAGCGGAAGATTCTCGAGTCGCATCGAGTATTGAGACAGAGACTCGTACGAAAATACCCGAGGTCAGTCGACTGGTAGGAAGATAGCCGCTGCAGGCGGATACATATCCAGCGAGTCACGACGCCTAGGCACCGACGTTCTGCACAATGGCGGTCCAGCGCAGTGAGGATGCAGTTCGAGCCTATTAATATTTCCAGATTCTTTGATACAGGACGGGCTCTGAGCAGGGTTTAGCAAGTAGTAGCAGGTTGAGACAAAGAACGCAAACCAGAGTGAGGATTCCAACTATCGACACCATTATTCGAATGTGTGAGTTAAATCTCATGAATCACTTCAGGTCCTTGCTCTTGTTGGCCTAAATTGCCTTCGTCATATTCTGAGCGACCACCAACGGCCACTCGGTCATCCCACTCGAAGATTTTGGTGAACTTGGAGAAATTCGAGGCAGGTTGCAAAGAACGATTGGAATGAGCGAATCTGGCGCAATCTTATACTCTTTCAAGGGACCAGGAACGCAAGCGAATACTAGGCACTGCACGGCGTTGGAAGAAGTGAACCCCTCGTGATTTGGATTTGTTGACTGTGTTTGGCTACAACACTGAATGATTCGGCGTGTTTCAGGCCTCCGACGACTTATTAAAATTTGAATTTCAAATGGCCCCTCTCCTCCCCGTTGTCTTCCATCTTCCTGCGACTTGGAGTTCACCATGTCTTCCAGACCTCGTCTCTGCAGATTTTTTCAAGAAGGTTTGCCACCATCTCAACCGTCCATCGTAAGCAAGTAATCATACGGTCCTTAGGACGCTGTCGTTTCGGAGAAAGATGCCACTTTTCTCATTCCTCAGAAGAGTCTCGAGAACTCAGTCTTTTCCCTAGCAATATGTCTGGTCTCACAGCCGGCACATCCTTTGAAGGAACAGCCAGCATAAGTGGCATTCTATCCGGCCCTGTCAGTGGGACTGGGCCTATGCTTTTATTCGGAGCAGTTCGCTCGAATCCCAGTCCAGTAAACCCGAGCTCACAGCTCGTCGAAGCTATCAACTCACTGCGAGTTTCGGCTGGGCAAGAGGCTCTCGATAAATCCGATGAATTCTTTCATGTCATGAACAAAGTTATCTGTTTGGAAGAAGACGACCTTGAAGCTGTGATCGAGGCCATCCGCGACGCATTGCCCGAAGACTGCCACACTGTGCATAACTCGGAAGAGGAGATGGATTATGACGACGAGTCTGAAGATGAAGACGAAGACTTTGGAGACATGGATTTATTTTCGCCGCTCAAGAAAACGACCCCCGTGTACCGAGAGCCCACCTTTTCTCCCAGACAAACCGTCCGTTTTGCACGGAACTCGTACTCTCTTACGGACAACAATCGACGAGAAATTTTCGCTGACTGGGACTTGCTGGAAAATCCATCGACGATTGATGTACAATTCGGACCTGATTTCCACATCAAAGAGTACGCTGGGACCCTATCAAGTCTGAACCTAACTCAATCCCCTCTGCCCAGCTCTCACATTGCTCAATTTTGTGCGCATCCAGCCATCTGCCGCCGCATCCAGCGCTTTACCGCTGGGGACAGTGACACAGGCTGTGGGAGCGGTGTTGGGGAAGAAGTGTTCGTCAGATTCGTGAAGCTCTGCTCTACTATGCGTGTCTTCCGCCTCGACTCGTTTACGAGCCTTTCCGACGCTAGCCTCCTCACGATCTTTGAACATTGCCCCAACATCGAGATGATCTGCTTGGCAGGCAATGACAAGGTACACGGCAATGTTAGCGGCACCGCGCTCAAGACGCTTGCGTCTCGGCCATACTTGGCGCCAAAGCTCAAGAGCCTTTCTCTGATCGACCAGCAAACCGGAGTCCAGTCGGGGGTCAAGGTCTTATCGCGGGCGCGGCCGATGTTGTGGATCTACACTGGAGACACGGTTGGGAACTCAATGGCCGCTGTAGGTTTCTACCGATCTGTCTGGTGACTGGGTCTGACGATTCTCAGCAAAGTCTTGGGGAAGAGGAGCAGATGTTCACTTGGCTTGGCGGAAAAATCGTTGGCGTTTAGAACTCTCGGTGGTTCCTTGAAGAGAGTATCGTCCCCGGTCTTACATGCGTTCGTTTTCCTTTCAATCTATCTTATACTTTGAATTGTATCATCAGTGTTCTCCTTATTCAATTATCCAAACAATTTTTCCGAAAGGAGTCGAAACAGTTCCTTCCCCGTTGTCTTCGCCGACCCAAAAACCTACTTCGTAAATGCCCGGAATGGAATCATTTCTGGAAACGAAGTCGTACTGCTCTTGATTGGATGGAGTGGATAAGATTAGAGTAGGCGGGCGTGGGCCATTTAAGGTCGAAAGGTGCCATTTTGTTTCCGTGGAAGTACTCGAGATCGGAGGTTCGCCAATGACGACGCTGATTTCTCTTTGCACACCTGCCAACTCAGCCTCGGCTGTCACTAGACGAATATGTGCGATGCCGCGGGCGCCACAAGGGTGATTCAAGTTCGACGCTGGACGTGTCGGTACCTGCTATGGTTTTAACTGCAGAAAGATCCGAACTGAAGGAGATGTGTACTCGTCTGCTACGATTGGTCAAGTCACCACAGAAAAACGGGAGAATACTGT
Source organism: Favolaschia claudopus (assembly GCA_037176885.1). Classification (NCBI taxonomy): domain Eukaryota; kingdom Fungi; phylum Basidiomycota; class Agaricomycetes; order Agaricales; family Mycenaceae; genus Favolaschia; species Favolaschia claudopus. Next base: position 787,897 of record JAWWNJ010000105.1, read on the forward strand.
TGCGCTTCGTTGGTGCGGTGATAACCCACTTGAGAACCTCTCCATCCGCCCGGGTTCGTCCACCAGGTACCTCATCGAGATACAGAGGGTCCATATCGTCGTCCTTTGCCCGACCGTTTATGGCGTCGGAAATCCGTCCGCCGGGGGTCAGTGAGCCGTTTCCGAGGAACGCATAGTCAATCCAGCCGGGCGATTTGGAGGCCCACTTGTGCGATTCACGCTCTCGTCTGGACGGGGAGGAAGGCGGATAGGCTTCTGGCGGTTTCGTGAACGAGATCAACTCAAGATAGACCTCATCCCTCAGAATCTATGTGCAATACGATGATGGAGAGTTGGAAGCTGACAGCAAGAATTTGGATGACTGATTACCACCAGGGAATTCTCTGTGAGCCCATCGGCATGCACCCCGCCATCCACGACGCTGGATATAGAAATTCAAGGCCAACCTCCATTTGCAGACAGGGCAAGGGGCCTTACTTGAATCCGAGTTTGCGAAACTGTTCGGCAGTTTCCTGCAGCGATCCTGGCGGTGTAAGGTGCACAATGTGGTCCAGTGTTGCGGTCAACATCGTTGTACAACAAGAGGGAAGTATTTCCGATGTAAGGCCCTCTGCAAACCGGAAGGATGGAAAGTGGATTGAATCCGCGTGAATCGCTTGACGAGATACCAAATTTGGTCTCCGGCCGCACAGGTTCCGGTACCGGATTTGATCAAATTTTGATCCTTGAGATTTTCACCTCTTCTCTTTTTGCAGATCTATAGAGTCTCTGCGAGGCACAAACATTTTGCCCAACACCTGCCGTGATGCTGGTTCTTTCTTGGTTCTTTCATTCTCTAAGGCCACTCAGAAGCCCACTTGGTTTTTGCCGCCATTCGAACGGTAGAATTGTCATTGGTTGGGTAGCCCAAGACGGCTGGGCAAGTTGTTTTTGTGAATGAGATTTCGCAGCTTGAGCGGCCGTTTCAAGATTTCGATATTCGAAAGTTTTCCTATCTTACCACTGGTCCAATCCTTATACCCTCAAGATAACCCAAAAAAGCAGCACTGGAGGCGCATCTCCGACCCTTCGTGGCAACTCGGCAACTGCAGCTTCGATGCCACAAGATGATCTTCCCGAATCCGGATGAAAAGATGCGTCGTGACATAGAGATATCGGATATCTCCAAGCGAAGATCACGGCTCTTTACGAGCTCATTTAACCCGCCAAGTTCAGCTCGATCGACTGACCGCTGAGTTCTCTCTGGATTTTTCGTCCTAGCAGCGTCGCCGTCCACTCCTTTCTTTCAGTAGGTGGCTCGGAATCTCAGCTCGCACAATCGCTTGAGAATCGACTCCCGAGTCTTCTATAAATAATGTCAAATTCCACCATGCCGGGGTCTGGATTTACGATGAACATTGGAGAACGGTACGCTTTCTTGAACCTTTTTATCTTACAAATGGTAATCGGAATATACAGAACGATACCACTGGTCTCTTGACTTTCGCTTCGAAGAGAACCAAGCTGAAGTTAACTTCTTAACTTAGTTTGTTGGCACAATCATGAACTGGGCACTTCTCGGCACCCTCGCTGTTCAGTTCAGTGCGTCAGGCAGTACAGTATCATATCTTGATGAAGCTGACTGTCTTGTTGCAGTGTTCTACTTCCTCGCTTTCCCGAAGGACCAGCTGCGCTTCAAGCTCCTCGTTGGCTTCATTTTCGTTGTCGAGGTTTTGCAGACCTTGTCGGACACTCGGGACACCGTTCGCACTTTCGGCTCACACTGGGGCGACTTCGGTTCTCTCGATGGGGTAGGGTGGTCTTGGTTCAGTGTTCCAGTCGTTGGCTCGATAGGTGAGTACGCTACAGGCTCCGATTCTTTTCTCCGAGACTGATTGTTCCTCAACACAAGTCGCCTGCGTGGGGCAGATTTTTTTCGCCTGGCGAATCTGGGTAATCAGCCGTAGTTTCGTCATGCCAGTTGTGATCGCAATAGTGAGTTATCTTCGGCTTATCCAACAAACTGCATTGCTTAACAAACCAAGGTAACCACCTTCCAACTCGGCGCCGGCCTGTGGACTGGCATTGAAATCAGTCGCGCGGGCAAGTACTCTAGTCTCCAGCTACGATATGATAGCTTCCAACAACCTGTGGTTAGTTTCACGCACCATCGTCACCCCAGCGACTTAACTTTTATGTCTCCAGGCTTGGCTATCAGCGACTGCAGCTTGCGACCTGATCATCGTTGCAAGCACTTGCTATTATCTGCTCAAACCGCGTCGTAGCGAATTCAAACATTCGACGAATCGGATGGTCACCCGCATTATTATGGTAATTCTATCTATTCGTGTTTTGCTTCGTTCACCCAACTGTTCCCCAAGGTCACTGTGGAAACAGGATTGCTTTGTGCTGTATTTGCGCTGTGCATAAGATTTCTTCAACGCTTTCATGAATCCTTGCTCATATGTTTCTAGCACGGATCTTGCCATTTACGTTCAGACCCGAGGAAACAACTATCATCTGGCTGTCTGTATCTGGCTTTCTAAGGTCTACTCAAACAGTATCATGCTGGTCAGCTATTTCAGGGGACACCTCTATGCCGTTCACTTGGCTGATTCAAAGCTCACCAGATATTGAACTCGCGAGCGCAAATCGGCCATGGCTCACCCACTTCGCAGAACCAGCACTCCTCTATCAAATTTTCAACGGGTCCAACAGCATCAACGACAGTGCAAAGCTACCAACTCAGTGGCCCTGGGCCGGAAAAATATAACGAAGGAGTCGGAAATTTCGCCGTTTAATTCGTGTCTTGTTTTGTTTTTTTGTTTGTGTTATGTGTATTTGCGTGTGTAGTACCTCGGGAAGGGTTTCCTCATTCATTGGTGTAGACGTATCGTTTTTACTGCTAGGAATTGGCTAGGAACGAGTCCTTCTTCGATCCTTCAACTCAAAATCGCGTCGATCTTTTACTTGACTGCGAGGGCGCGTACTACGTATCATTCAGTGTCATGGCATCGTACTCCAAGTTGAGGTCGCCAACGTGAAGCGCCAATTGGTCGTGGACAAATTGCAAATTCAACCCAGATTCAACTCAAACTTCAACCATTGTTTGTTTGTCGCGGCTGTCCCGGCAGTGCCCGAGTCTGGTGATTGCGCGACAGGTGCAGACATGACTCACCTGTCTCTTCAACCGAATGTCGCTGATTCTGCGCACCTATTCTTCGACTTGCTCGAATTATGTTCAAAACAGCCTCAAAGGCATCGTTCTTCATGGCCTACGGATTGAACGCGGGCGTTGGCAATTCTAAATCACCGATTGAACCCTGGTTACCCTGCCAGAAAGTCTTTCATGCTTCCAGTGGTTGGCTTCCGAGTCGTCTACTTCAGTTCACCCATAAATTGGGCAATTTTTCCCCTTCAATCAAAGGCATTCTCACGTTCTGGTCGGCTTCAATGTTCACCAATATAACATTCTTCTCACTCCACCTTCTCCAAAAACTCGAACTGGTTCTCAGGCGTGTCATGTTTTCCCTGGTATGGTACGCAAATAACTGCATGGCAAAATTCTGTATAACGGACTGCCTGGTTCACAATCCATCTGGCTGTCCCTTCTCTTCTTCCAATTCAGCGGTCAATCTCATCGGCAGGCTGTGTTTTACGACTATGGATTTCCCCGCCGGACGCCAAAGGCCATTCTCAAAGGGCTCATGTCACGGCAAGGTGAACGGCAGTCAAAGCGACGCCAAACGTGTCTCTTCTTTTTCCTCTCTCCATCAGGCTGTTCGGGATGGTAATAAGTAGCCTCAATTCATTGGAAGCCGACCACCCAATTCCTTCCGCAGCACAAAGAATGAAGCGTTGCATCGCAGCCGCAGCGATTGCTCTGATCCCCTTGACTCATGCTCTTGTCTCTTGTCCAGATCTCGCTGATGCCTCCGGACGTATTTGACTTTGTAGTGGTTGGATCGGTGCAGGTAAATATATATATCAAGAAACCGTCGTGATTCTCATTCGTGGGGTCCCATGCAGGTGGTGGACCTCTTGCTTCTCGCTTAGCAGAGAACGGATTCTCTGGTATTCACCTCCTTCGTGGGCCGCTTCTTACCGTTATTTATTCAATCGTGGACAGTTTTTTTATTGGATGCTGGCAACGATGTCAATACATTCAATACCCACACTTCCTGCTTATTTCGCCCGCGCTACAGAAGGTAGGTTGCGCGTCCACTCCTCCCCTGCCTTCTGACCGATCTCGCAGATGAGACGACTGAGCTAGCATACAACATCAAGGGAATTTAGTAGATCCTGATTCTCGGATCGCTTGGTGAGTTTCATTGTCCGGGGAAAGTTTATCCTAGCCTCGATTATAAAGCTTAACAGGTATCCGCGTGCACGCGGGTTGGGAGGATCTACAGTGCGATTTGTTCCGTACATTTGGTGACCGCTGAACTGACCCACGACTCGATAGATCCACAATGCGATGACTCAATATTATAGCGGCGACCATGGAGGATTTCAACAATGTCTCTACAATATTCAACGATCCATCCTGGACCAGGAGTAACATGCAAGAATATTTCAAAAAGATCGAGAAGAACATATCTTCTTCCGACTTTGCTGACTCTGGCTGACCACGGCTTCGATGGGTGGATGCAAACGACATTACTTCCGTACCTAAATCTTCTCCATGATCTTGGTGGGGGTCCCAGTTGTACCTTTGAAATCTGGCTAACATGGAATCTCTGCAGATGTGGTTGATCCCCAGTTGCTAGCAATTTTCACCTCATTCACGCTGTCTCCAAATGTTCCTATCCTCGACCTCAATAGCCTGGCTGAGGACAGCAGTGTGGGATCAACACACCCAGTTTTACCGTCGACAACAATCATATCCGCTCTTCGGGTGTACAACAGACTGACCGCTGTCAGAGATTCGACGAAAATTTGAATATCACCTTGAATTCTCTGGCTACCAAAATATTGTTATGTGAAAGTAGCGATGGTTCAACAACGGCGTACGGTGTAGACTTTGTGCGAGATGCCGCCTTACCTGTAGCGGGCAACTTTGAGGGAAAGGAAGATTTTGGAAATCGGACACAGAGCGTCATGGCGCCGTCACGAAGTCATTGTCTCTGCGGGGGGTTTTCCAAAGCCCACAACTCGTGAGTCTTCGGTTCAGTCTAGTTTGCGTCGTTTTCTGATCCATAATATTCCATATCGGTAGCTCATGGTTCGAATTCTATTCAATAAGGCGATATGATACTCAGGCTTGATGCAAACAGCTCTCCGGCAATCGGAAACTCGACCCAACTAAGTGAGTTTGGTATCGAAACCGTAGTGGACTTGCCCGGGGTTGGTTCCAATTTGCAAGGTAATGGCCTACATGGATGTCTTTCGATAAAGATTCAACAACATTTATCTCTCACTTAGATCACGATGAAATTGCGATCATCTGGAATCTGACCGAGAATTTCAAGCTTTTACAAGGCTGCAAATTCCTCTCTGATCCCGCGCAGGATCCATGTCTCGAAGATTGGCTTCAGTCAGACCATATGAACATTTACGGGTTTACTCCCGTCTTGGATGTCATAATAACTAAGTCGAATGAAAATCAAGCCGGTGCCGGACGTATTCACATATGCCGCACCTGCTTACTTCGGTGGTATTTTCAGAGGTAGGCCGGCTTCCCCGTTTTTATGATAGATCGTCGGCCCACTTCTCTGTCCAGGATTCGCACAGCAAATTGCAGATCATCCCAACGCACTGAGCGCCATTGTTCTCAAAGCTCACCCTTCTTCTCGGGGACTCGTCCGTCTCACCGGCTCCCACCCACAGGATCCTCTTGGATATCGAAAAGATGCATTTTGAAGCCGAACAAGGACCCGCAGACATACAAGCGCTCGAAGGGACGGGAATCAACCGTATTCGTTCCTTGGTTGAAAACTCGCTAATCCGACCATTCCTTATCGAGGAAGCAAGTTCCGGGAAAGGATGCGAATTTGACTGAATATATTTTGGATCGCGTCTTTGGGACATCACGCTTGTTGCACTAATGCTATGGGTCCGAGTACGGGTAAGTACATTTCTGCAGACAGATCACAAGAATTCGGGCTGGTCCATTGACACTGAATGCTTTTAGATCCTCAAGCCGTTTTTGGACAATAATTTCCGCGTGCATGGGGTAGAGCAACTTCGCGTTGTGGATTTGAGTTCGTGGGCGAATGTGCCAGGGTATTTTGTGACCACGCCTACTTATATGGTATTGTCCACCTGTGCCAGGCTTCCTGTGCTGTTTTATAACTGCCAGTAATTTTTTTCAATTGCAGATATCTGAGAAGGCAGCGGATGTCATCATGGCGGATGCTCGAGCGAAAACGGTCTAATAATGGGACGGAACTATGCTTCATCTTAAAATTTCTGTTTGTTATTTTTGGCCACAGCCGGACAGTTCGTGATTACATTACACGCTCTTTGTTCGTACAATGACTCATGGACCGTATTCAACGTCAAGCTCAAGAGCGGTTGGCTAAAGCAAGTGAACTACGAGCTCATTATTGATTGAACTTTTGTCTGGTCACCGAATTAAGTAGACCTACCGATCAAGTTCTCATCTGTAGGAATCGAAGTGGCGCTTGAGGGATGCACGTAAAATCGGAGCCCGCATGGTTATGTTTGAGTGAAAACCGCATTTTGTTATCTGGGCAAGAGACATTCTCTCCTACCGACTCCAATCGGGGCCGTACATGGGCGCATATCCATGCGCGGGAGTTTCCTCTAATTTGGAAGAGGCGACCTCGGGCGCAGAGATGTCCAAGGTACTCGAGAAAAAGCCGACTCCGTTTGTGAAGCCATAGATAGATTGAAGTGCTGCCAGGGCGGCAAGGAAGGCATTATTCGACGTGCCAAGTAGACTCCTTAGGCTGCGCACGGTCGACCACACTGGCAGTCGTGGTAGTCGGCGACATTTTGCAACGATTCAGAGGAGAAAGTGGGAACAACATGGCGGAAAATCGTCCAAGGGTTCGTAAGGCAGTGAGTTTCTTCGTGGAATGGTTCGAGTCGCAGTGTGAGGGAGAGCTCCTTGCGACATTGGAGGGGTATAAAACTCTGACTCCTGAGCGGGTTCCGTAACTGAACGGGTAACACACATTGGAGATAGCCAGGACCTAGCCAGCGTACCAGTCCCAAACTGCAATAGATTGCGGTATTAAGCCGACAAGAATCTCAAAGGAATCGTCAAAGGCTCTGCTCATCTTGGGCTATCTTGAGAGTCGTTGTCGTTGTTGCCTTTAATTCAGCGAACTTGTGAGCTAAGAAGAATTAAAGCGTCTGTCTAGAGAGACTAGTTGTTGCCAACCTTGTGTCGTTGATACAAGGAATTCGGGGACAGGCCGAGAGTCAAGAGTCGGCATTGAGCTCTTGGTAGATACGATGCGACTCGGAGCAGATACACGCGAACATAGTTGCCCAGACTCTTGCAGCTGCTAGGTATGTAAGTATTTTGCTCGTCGTTGCATGACGGCAGTGGCAAAGCGCGGGTAAGATGAGTCAGGCGATCTGACATGTACTGCCCGAAAAGTCCGAATTTCAACCAAAAAGACAACATAGTGTTCAATACTTCAATCCGACAGGAAAAAACGAGGCACAAAGCACAGCTCAACCCTTTCTTCCCAGAATTCTTTTCAGATTATTCACCCGTTCCTTGCCGGCCTATGATGAACAATTCGATGTGCAACTTCAATGAATACTAGAGAACACAGACCTTGACCTGTGCCTGAATTTCTTTGACCAGCGTCTCCTCTTCTTCTGTGCTGGCTGCGAACTGTTCTTCTAATTGTTCTGTTCGCAGCTCAGCATTAATTCTGCTCAAACAATGGCATTCGCGATGCGATGAAGAGGTTGACTCACTACAATGTCTTCTTGGAGATCATTTCATCGGATTCAAGATCAGACTCAGATACGGCTTGGAGGTAGCGGGGATTGTTCTCATATTTAACTAGTACCATGTCTTCTTTGGAGATAATTTCATCGGATTCAAATCAGACCTCAGATCCGGCTCGAAGATAGCGAGGATTTTTCTCATATTCGACAAATTGAATCATTGAATTCAGGTAGACAGACGTTAGAACTTACGATGATCAAGGCACCTTTTCTTTCAAATATATCTTTGAATGTGACTTCAAATTCAACATATGGGAGGCCTTCGCCTTTGTTTGGAGCGTCAGTCAGATGAGGAGAATATTTCGATCCTCGAAATCGACGTATTCGAAGTCGGATATATCCTGTTGATGTCAATGGTATTCAGTCTACGGAGAAATCACAGGAGAATCAATAATCTGTGGATTCCACATACCGTTATGCTTGGTTCGCAACATACAGTACTTCGTCCAGGGGTTTTCTACATGGATACTTATTTGCACGATGTAGCGTAGCAATAGACTCCAAAGAACCTACTGAGCTTATCGCGAGAATTCTTGCTTTGCGTGCGAACGACGTCTTCCTCCATGTATGTTTTCATTGCGCACATATTTTGAGCTTTTGGGTCCGAGCCGTTCGACTTCCATGGTGCAAAAAGTTTGCATTCGGCATTGAGAGGCTTGCCCACCGTGCGCCAGTGTACTATGTAGCATGTGTTGGAGTCAATGTTAGCTATAGCGCTCATCTGAGAATAATCCGAGTCAATGATCGTTGAAAATGATGTCTGAGGAAGCTTCGGGAGGTTACTTTATGGTCCTTTATAATGGGTTCGGAAAGACAGATTGGACCACCAATAGAGGCCATTAGCTTGAATTCGATTCCTCGATGTGTTATCGCATCCCGGTCCTTTGACATCATGCTCAACTCCAACTTGAACTGAACTCAGGCTCGGAACCTCTTCGCTTCGTCGCTCGACCGACTCGGAGTCGATTCTCGAAGCCTATAGGCTGGTTCAAGCCGATAGATTTTAAATTATTCCGAACTAATAAGAGGTCCTGCTGAAAGCCGCTAGAAATAGCCAAGTAATACCTCTGGTTAATGACAGTCAGCCCTTCTATAGTGAGCCCAAATTGAAAGGACGTTTTGTTTACAACAAACGTCAAGGTTGAAATCAAGTTGAAATTCGGGTAAGATCAAAGTCAACAAATATCAGCAAGCCATACTGCACAGCACTATTGATCGGATTGCCTCTTTCGTTCTCCCTTCATGTTCTGGTCGTCCAAAGTCTTGACCTTATCTCCCCGCCCTTCAGCTGCTACGAAACTGCCTGTGAATAAGTTCTAGCAAATGCACTTTTTCGCCTCGCTTTCCTCTCTGCTCGGCGTGTCTGCTCACACGGAATAAGGTTGCCAAACCCCAGTCACACCTCACTGTACTCGCTGCGTGGGCTCCCCAGCCCCATTTCTGTTTCTGAGGAAAATTTACGGTCTACTCCCTCTGAACGCTCAAATCTGTGTCCCATCCTTCTCTCTACCAAACCCTTCGGTTCTCTGCACATTTTGACGCAAGATTGTACTTTTAGTGCTCTGCCGCTTCTCCACAACGTATTCTGGGCGGGTGTTTCCAACACACGCAATCAATCATGTCAAGCGATGATAGATCGGGTCCGCCTTGACTCACGGATCGAATATAAAAGCCTTGTCTGTCGACTCTCACTTTCTTTACCTTTCTCGACCTTCCTTAATGGCTGACACTACCACAGGATACTCTGAGTTTCAACATGAGGAGTCAGACTCCCTTAAGAAGAGTCTAGTCTTTGCCCGCGCCGCCTTGAAAGAGGCTCTCGACATCGAGGTGCGTTCATGTAAATGCCACCCACCCATAGCTTAACATTCGCCAGGTCGAGTCCTTGGAGCCCATCACCCGAGGATATAACAACAAGGTCTATCTGCTCAAACTGACTCCCAACTCTACTCCTGCGCATCGTCTTTTACAACCGGGTTGCCTTCCCTTACCATCCCCAACGCCTTCCACTCTAATCTTCCGTACCGTTCGTAAACGATCTCAAACTCCTGCCGCACGCAAAGTCAGCAACGCTATAGCAACGATGCAACTTGTTCGTGACAACACCGATATCCCGATCGCCCCCGCATACGCCTACGACGTGAACGGAGACGAGCCTTGGATGGTCGAGGGTGTACTTCCTGGCACTCCCATGGATGAGGCATGGCAACATGCGGACACTGACACTCGTGTGCGCATGCTGGAAGCACTAGTGGACGTCCTCGAGGTTCGACAAACCTGTTCTGTCCTCCTATGCTTTCGACTGACCGTAGCTCTCTACTAGAAACTCAAAGGCATACCCCCACCTCAGCCTGGGTTTGGTGGCCTCACGTATGATGCGGACGGCAAGATGGTTCTGGGCCCCACATCCCTGGCCTACGACGAGGGTCCATTTGCTACTGCGAAAGAGTACTACAACGCTTGGATCCGGGGACAATGGCAAGACGCAAAAGCGAACCCTAGGTCGGACGGGTGGAAAATCGACGGTATAGATCAACGGATCGAGAAATTCCTCAGCGAAGGCTTAGATACGGCCCTTGATTGTCTGGCTGAGTGCAAGCCCATCTTCATCCATGCAGACTTCGGTATGATATCGTCGGCATTGTACCCTCTCCTACTCGCTCATGATCGGCGCATGATAGGGATGCTGAACGTACTTGTGTCGCCTACTGCCCCAGAAGTCATTACTGGATTGTTGGATTTCGAGTGGAGCCATTTCGGTCCGGAGTCGGACGAGTACTTCGTCAGTCTTAGACCATCTGGTCGTTTCCGAGGCTCATGCTCCGTGTAGCTGTCTAGTCCAGGGCCCGGATATATCTATGGCGGCCCTCACGACTTGAAGCCGGAATCGAAGGCATATGCACGAACACAGATTGTGAGTGGAACTTCGTTTCAGAATTCGGAAACCCGCTCACCAATACCTGTGACCTGCAGCTACTATCCGGTAAACTACCAGAAGACCTCGATGTGGGCGGAACCTCTTTCTTGACCTTCAAAACCGACAGCCTGCTGAGATCACGAAACCTGGGCACCTTCTCTTCAATTCCCCACTTCGCAGACATCGCGCGCTTGTATTGGTTCGCCGAAAACTTGGCAAGCATTCCTACGCCGTCTCCGCGTGCTGTAAGCTGACGGAATCCCAGCGCCCTTGGTTCTTTCACGAAAGTGTGCATGAGGCTTCGATGGTGAAGATGGTGGCGGAATCCAAAGCTACCAACCCTCTCTCTTTCGATAAGGATTTGAAAGTGTGGGGCTATTAACAACGCAGCATCTGAATGCATATACCGGGGCTCTACTGGCTCGTCCTCGATTCCTGACAGTGAAATCCAGCACCAAACATGTCTCAACGAGCAAGGCATCCGAGGAGATCTGGCGACGTCTTCACACAGATTGCCGTTGACTGGAGACTGAATACGCGAGCTGTCATCGCCAAGTCATCGCGAGATTTTCTGGTAGCATTCCGGGAGTTTTCCGCGACCTGCGTTTGGTGGTGTGAGTAACAATCCAATACCCATGGCGCGTAGCATTTCTTCCGGGCCTCTTCGCGGAACGTTGAGTGCACCGAAGTGCGCCGCATGCTAATCTCTAGTCTTCTCTTCTTCTCAGTTTCTTAAACTTTCTTTGCTTTCATATCGGCATTCCATGAACACCGCACGGCGAATAGAAAGGAGCACGATAGCTCACCGGAGGCAACCATGCGGTGCATTAATCTTGAGACTGGCGGGCCGGCCATGCCGCCTGGTGTTTGTTCAAGGCGCTCGTTAGCTACCGATGCTTGACCGATGCAAGCGTTGTTTGTTGTTGGTGCTGACGTTGTCGGCCCCGGAATCCCCGAAGAACCGACGATGCAAGTGACATACATGCGCGCACATGCGCGCCTCGTCGCGCTTCACGTTTCACAGTGGTGCATTCGGAAAGACGGTCATCATGATAACACTAATTTTACCTGGGCTGTTCCGGTTCAATTATAGCTATAGCAGTATCAAGATTTCCAGTACAATTTTGCTGTTGGATAGTAATACAAGTGCGATACAGTATAGTAGGGTAGTTTAAGGAGTTTACTATGATACAGCGGACTGAGAAACACAACGTCGACCAAAAAAAGGTTTACTATAAGATAACAACGAGATTTGTCCGCGTTTGGGCAGCTTCCTGCTCGATTTTCATCGCGTGGTCGCCTGCCGAGAAAAGGATTGAGTGTAAGGGAATGGCGGGGACACTGAGTTTCACGTACCCGAAAGCGGGAAGAATGCGCTCAACGTTTTCATGGCATTCAGGATGACCTCCAGCTCCTGCTCGATGATGTGCATAGGGTACATTGTCGTGGCGCCAATCTGCTGCCCTGCTGAGCTCATCATACGCACGTATGTCCGTGCCACCGTTGACCAGCAAGCCTGTAATTCAATGGTCGCGGCGTCAGTACGGGGACCTGCCATCAAGGCACAATAACAACTTGCAACGCACACTTAGAATCGGATCCAGGTACTCGTAATCCCCATCGTTAAGCTGTCGTATGAGGGCAAGGATCGAGTTTCCCGCATGGAAAGTCTCGCGACTGAGCGCGTCCTTGTACAAGTGCAGGGTTGAGACATGCAGCATTGTATGCACCGCGAAAAGGTCAACGTCGATCAATGGGGCTTGGGTGCGCCATGCTTCGTACCCCACGAACACCGGTAAGTTGAGTGAGAACCGCTGGAGGGCGAGCTCCGCGGAGTGATGATCTGCCCAATACGCGTCAGTCTTCTTCGCCGCTATAGGAATGATATGAGTTTCAAGAAAACGGTACAATAAAATATAGTAAACGCACAGGAGGCCAGCCGATACGTTCGCTCATACAGTGCCGCTGCCTTGGCCCGCAGTGAGGGCATGAACATTGCATCGGAGTCCAGGCTCAGCATCGGTTGATGTTCGAATAGCGTACTGATCGTGTTCGTACTATTTGTTTCGACACCAATACAAGACTGTCAGGGCATCAGCGAAAGAATACGATCGGTCACAGAAAAGGACCGACCAAGTCCTGCGGCGGCGGCTCCAGCTCGGGCGTCGGCCAGGGTGTCTTTATCCGAACCTGGGCGCAGTCACCATCTGGCAGAGCCACGGGCAGACCGCTGGCCACGGACCAACACCGGTCGACCATGAACACCTGCCAGAACGCCGCGATACGATCTGCCACTTCTGCACGGTCTCGGGCAGGGGGGATGGGGATGGGCGTGATCTCCTCCGCGTACAATTGAGAGTCACCCGCTCCCGGCGGGGGGAGGGGACGAATCTGATGTAGGCCGAGACCGACGGCAAGCCGGGCGGCTGAGAATGAGTGGGTATAGCCTTCGAGGGCGCGGCAGTTGACGTAGAGGTATACGGAGAGGAGACAGGATGCTTGAACGATGTCGACTAGGCGGTCGGCATTGTCGAGCGCGACGGTGATTTCGTGAAGGGCGCGCGTGAAGAAGACGGATTCAAGTTCGGAGCAGTAGGGTGAGCGAGCGAAATGGCACCCGAGGAGGTAGATGGCGTTCATGAGGGCTGGATGCGGCTCGAAGCCAAACGGCTGGTTGTTGGATAATGAGAATCGTTCGACCTGTCCATCAAACCAGCACTGATGTCGGTGGGCAAGGAAGATATCTAGACTATACATAGGAAGTGAGTCGGGCGGGGCCAATGTATAATAAAAGCACGAGTATCACGTACAGAATCTTCTTGTTCTCATATGGCAAGGGATCCTGGGGATTCCACTGTGGCATGTAGGGGAATTCCGATGAAGAAGGGAGGCTGGAAAACGGGGACATCTCGAGGAAAGGGTGTATTGATTGGTCGGTGTCGTCGGAATCCCTCATTCGGGCCGCATCCAAGTCAAAATCGGGTGTGCCATATCCAGAGGCACCCCCGTACAGGGAAGAGCTGCCCGATGAGTTGGACCAGGAATAGTTTTCGAATAGATTGTCGAAATTGGTTAAGCAATCAGGATCCAGTAATGGCGGGCCGACGGAAGACGACTCAAAGCCAGAATTAGTGTCGAAGATAGTGGGGAGTGCGGTAAGCTCGGGGGATGGGTGCTGCGTCGCGGGGACACCAAGCGAGCTGGCATCAGAGCTGGAGGGAGACGTCGCACCGGTGTTTTCGGACTCCAGTTCACGCAAGCGCTGCTCCAACAACGAAAGCTTCTCCTTCAGCTTTTGGGTACGACTCTTCTGCTTTTTATCATCGTATTCGCACTCTTCGTCCCTGTTCATTTTGATACATTGCGTGCAGATTGGACGCATTCCATCGCATTTCTGCAATCTTTTGTGAATAAGAAAACACGCGCCAAGAATCGACGTACCAATTTTCGCTTTCTGATGGTGAAAGCAGATGGTCAATTGAGCCTCCGACCCCTGGCACGAAACGCACCGACAACACAAGCAAGCTGAACCCCGCTGTAGCGGAGCAGAAGTAGAAGGTTTTCGACTGGGCATCGGGAGTAGGTAAAGAGAAAGAGGGCCAAGGATAGCGCCGTGACAAGATTATATATACCGGCGAAAGTACCCGGCAGAATCGAGAGATTGGAAGGTTTTAAAGGATTTGCGCTGTGCCGCATTGATGGATATCCTCTGATCAATTGACAGGTATCCGCGTTGCTATCAAGCCAACATCAGACGCGTCCCGCTAACGGTTGGACAAAATTCACCGTGGTTCCGGCAACGACTTTACCGTGTCCTGCTCATTGATCTTCCGTCAGCTTTCTTCAAACTTGCAGTTTCAGGCATTTTCCAGCAACTTCCAGGAACCAGCTGAAATCATATTGGATGGACCAATGGTCGGGTCGGATTGTCCAGAAACGCATGAGCGGACATGAGCATCACGACGATTCTAGATCAGCCACGCAGCCTCAAGATCACCAAAGCCTGCTTACCTTTGCAAGGGCACTATGATACCATGCGTATTCACCTTGTCTTGTCTTCATCGTCACATCCTCCTGAAGCGAGACGCCAAGGAAACTTCTCATTGCGGTGCAAAATGTGCGACAACAAGCTATCTAATAATCTATTGCTTTCCGGGACCCCCGACGAATATCTTACGCAGGTTGTCCCAGACAACAGCAGGCGACTGCGCTGCATCAACCCCATGCCAAAGCCCCTTCGTCCTGTAGTAATCCACGACAGGCCCCGTCTGAGAATGGAACGCCTTCAACCGCTTCGTCAAGGTGTCTACATTATCGTCCGACCGTTGAATCAGCGGTTCGCCGGTGATATCGTCAACCATGGACTTCTTTGGAGGACTTTGAGCGGCGCATCAGCCCGCGGCAGAAGAATAATAAAATAGGACTGGGTACTCACTGAAACTCGCGGTGGTACGTTCTCCCACTCGCAGGGTGGATGAGTCGTCCCGTAATGCGCGAAATAAGCAGTTGGTCATCTATCTGCATTTGAACGACAGAATTCAGGTGCTCTTTGCGTGCCTCGAGCATGCCGTCTAACTTTTGCGCTTGGGGGACAGTACGGGGGAAACCATCGAGCACAAATCTGGAATAGAAAGAAGCTTAGCATTCTACCGAGAGATACACAGGGCATAGCACCGGTTCGGGCCAGACGAAAGACGGAAAAACAGAACGTACCCATTCTTGCAATCCTTGTTGTTTTCTAGCTGATCCTTAATCATATTGACCATAATGTCGTCCGAGACAAGCCCCCCAGCATCCATAATCTTCTTCGCAGCCACTCCGAGAGGGGTCTTCTGTGCAACTTGCTCTCTCAGCATGTCACCAGTAGCGAGATGGCAGACGCAGAACTCGTCGCGTATCCGGGGTGCTTGAGTGCCCTTCCCTTTTCAACGACTTAGCGAGGGATCTTGGACCTCATTTCAGCTCGCTAGACCGACGTACCAGCACCAGGGGGACCAATTAAAATTGTACGGAGCTGTGCAGCAGGTGTGGGCGCTGCAGCCTTCGTCTTAGCCTCTAGAGCTGCAATTTTGTCGGAGAGCTTTGTGACGAGGGATTTGAGGTATTCGAGCTCTTCGGTGGCCCCCATGGCGTTGAAGAAAGGTCTAGTTGGAGGTCTCCGAGATTTTTCGTGGCGAGCCGGAAACAGCGTGAAATCACGTGTGATGGGCCGGATAGAGCCGGGCGGAGTTTCGCGCGGGGTTTCAATTTCTTGGACTTGACTTCCAACCTTGAAGACGCGACGTTCGAGTCCATTATCAGAGTCGAGATACGCTAACACTCGTGGTCTAAGC
The DNA here is from genome assembly GCA_037176885.1 of Favolaschia claudopus. Lineage (NCBI taxonomy): Eukaryota > Fungi > Basidiomycota > Agaricomycetes > Agaricales > Mycenaceae > Favolaschia > Favolaschia claudopus. The sequence goes on from JAWWNJ010000105.1 coordinate 804,061, forward strand.
ACTTCCCACTCACATTCCTCCGGCCCTAGCACCGTGACCAAATCACATTGTTCCAGGCGACCCTCTGACGAGTCTTATGGTATCGATCGGTGTCTTTCGTCGACCACCGTTCAAGTGGATGACAGGAAAATGATTTACCTGTATCTCTCTTGTTCCGCCTCCCGCTTTGGCTCTGGCCCGAACTCTCCGAGATCCTTCGAAGCATTATGCTCGTGGTTTGTCTGAATCCCCTTCGTTCAAAATTCTCGCCTGCTTTCTTCTGGAAACGCTGCGTGCTCCGTCGCTTGTGGTTTTTCGTGATCTAGAAATGCCCAAATCGAAGTGATGCTCGGTCTCGTTCGCGATTTCGCGAATGGGGATGAAAGAGAAGCAGCAAATTCGCGGGAGTCAACAGCATAGCAAGTACTATGAATCTAGGATTCTAGGTGTCTAACCCTGGGAATACTGCTTGTTGCGGGCGGTGTCCTGGGATCAAGGCGCAAAAGATCTACTTCCAGTTAGAGCAGACACGTTCCCAAATTGCCCATGAAGTCTCCGCTTTGCCCAGGCCGTCAGTGTTCAACGACTTGCGTGTGTACCTCCGGTTTCTTACAATGCCGGCGACTCGGTTTAATTCCAACGACCATTATTGTCACGTAAGGTACGCCCGTTTCTGTTTGTTCCCTACATACCTCGTTACTATTGATGCGCCAAAGCCTCCGCCTCGTTCACGACGTGAAGAATGCTTGAAGTGAACACGAGCTTTTCCTGCTAAAGGCGTAATCGTGAGTCAAACTCAAATACGACGCGAGCCAGATTAACAACTATCCTTCCGTGGTATCTTAGTTTACATGTGCACTCAGCTTACACCAGGTATAGCCTATCGCCCCGCGGGATTTATTGTCTGGTGATGACTCTGATCGCAGGGGGGCGTGGTGGTTGAACAGGAGCTTGAATTGCCGGTATAGTCCAATTTTCTGGTTGCGTGGTTATTGCGAACATATCGACGCTCACTTATAGGTTTTTCCATCGGTAGACGCACTTAGTTCAAGATCCTGAAACGAGAATGAACATCAGTCACATCACAGTGTTTGACCCATACTTGTCGAAAAAAATTGCGACGCCAACCGTTGTGTATTGCACCGTCACGGTGAAGAGCACCACGCTGCACTGTAGAATTGTGTGCGTGCGCTTGGTTTCGAAAATAGCCTTTATTTAATTTCTTCTTGTTCAAATATAATTGCCCGTGGCATGGGATGAGAACAAAATTCTAGTAGGTTCAACTGAAGTGCTTGTACTACTTAATAGTTGCAGCAGCAGGGCGTCGGAACGGGGTCCACTCTCTCCGTTCTCGCTGGGAATAACGCTGGCCGCTCCAGAGCTTCCTTCAACTTGTTGTTGACATGTCGCATTCTTCACTATGAACCCGTCTGCGGAACCGAAATGCAGCCAAGAAATCACAGATCCGATCTGAGATCGGCCCATACATCAGTGGCGGTGCGTTTGAAGACTTGAAGTGCGAACTTGCCTTCCTTTCTAAGCAACAAACTGATGATCCCATTTTCGGGTTGTTCGGGCAGCTCACGGTGGTGTGGCGAGCAGATGGTTTTGAGGATGAAACACTTGCTGATCTTGATACATGAAGGAGATCCTTCATGAGCTACACCCAGAGCAAAAGTCCATTCGTAAATGTAATCAACGATAGAACTTGAACTTATGATGTCGATTGGATGTCGAACAAATTTCAATGAAGAAAGCAGCGAACGGCTGTCATGAACGAAGCGACTGGAGTTTTCAGTGAGAACCCTACCTGGAAGTTGGCCACATGAAAAGTAAGAGGAACAAAAATTCGAGACTGAGATCTATAGTAGAGACATCAGATTATGAGTGGGACACTGGGAGCGGTCTGTGAAATGCGCTGAACCGCTAGTCTGGGAGTCTAGCCAATGTCCATAAGTGATAAGGTGTTCTCAACTCTGAATACGCATAATTCTGCTAGTAGAAGCCGCGAAGAAGCTATTGACAGTTTAAGCAAAGGAAATCCAGTTGAAATCGAGAGAACTTAGGCGATCTCATAATTTTTAATGACGGGAAAGATACTTATCTATATAGCGATTTCAAAATTCGATGAGCTTGGTGTGAGCAGTAATACTTACCACCTGTGGTAGATGAGAAAAGGAGTACGCAAACAACTTTGGTCGGATCAGGTATTGATGCGATGCTCACGCGGCGAATGCGACTCTACCTGGTACCACCATCAGTGAACGGAGGATTTTTGCTGGAGTCCGCTATTCAAGAGCTCCGTATAGCGTACGCTCTTATTCTTCATTGACCCGAATTGGCTCCTGTCACCTCCATAATAAACCTCCTAGCAAGATGTTGTCAAGAATGTTCGAGTTGTGGGAGAGATCTGAATACTAGATACACGGTCAAAGCTTTGAAATCATGGTCTCTTACAAGACAACAGTATGGAGAGATTGCGAGTTTGTGATCGTTGACCCACCGTCCAGGTTTCTATCAATACTCCAACGCTCTGGAATACTGTACCATTTCGATCAATTCTCCCTGCCTGTGACCCGTGACCCAAATATTCGAACTTTCGTTTTCTTAAATGCCTCTGGAGGACCGTGACACCTAAAAAAAATTCGTAAATGGCTCAGAACACGCTGCTTGGCTTGACCACTATCTCCGGAGCATCTACAACCCAGTGGAGAGCAAGAAACGAAGAAAATTGGGTTTGAGCAGAATCCAGTTGATTTCAGGTGTGTTTGCCTGTCAAATAGACGAAAAATGGGCTAAAATGAGGCGAAATTAGCGTTATCTGAACCATTTTCAAGCCTCGAACATCAAAATGGACTTCGGAAAACCATTTGAATCTAAGATTTGATGCACAAAAAGCCTGTGTGAGCGAAAATTTCGATTTTTGGGCAATTTTCGCCGATTTTGTGACTTGATTGGGACATTCATAAGAGGCCTTGGTGACCCGTGACAGGTACGAAAATATTCGTAAAAAATCGGCCCTGTGACGCGTGACATACGAATTGAATGAAATGGTACAGTACTTATTATCGAGATCTCACCTCCGATATCTACAGACAGGCCTAGGTTGACTACATATCCCTCGCGCTAAGGCGAATTTCGTTTCTAGGTCTCTGTATTGGTTTGAATGTTTCTACGCAGGTCTGCGACTTGGATCTTTAGCTCAATTTTCCCTCCATGCGTTCGAGTTGGAATGGGATTCGGAACAAATCTCCAATCATCCATGAATCTTTCCCGTCTAGCAATGCACGACGATATCGCAGTTGTCAAACCACCACCTTCGGCCGATCCTCCATTTTCAAATTCACTTGCCTCGCTTGCAACACCTACGAATGCGGGAAACGGCCCAACTGGGACCGCGGGCCTGCGCTTTCTTACTTGCTTTATCTGCACCATATCTCACTTCGCTAAAGCTATTCGACTGTCGATCGACACCAATCCTAGTCCTTATTCATCTGACATGACGCTGGCTCTCTGGCACTTCTGTTCCCCCTGGTAATCTCATTGTTTACTGGCCTATTTGGAACCGTTCCGAATCTCACGACAATCGTTCTTCTGGATCGGCAGCCTGACGACGTGCTGATGACAATATGCGCTCGTGGGTACTCGACCCGACAACTTCAGGAACTTGCATTGTACTTACCCGGCATACATCGACTCCCAGGATGGGCTTGTCGATGCGATAGCAATTGAGCGGAATTTCTCTTGCGGCTTGCTTGCCGCTAAAGCGTGTCCGCTCCGGGATGGGATACAATGTTTGGGGGGCGCGCAAGTTCTCCCATTCGATACACTCTCACCGTGGTTACTGGCAGTTTGGTTCGAACTTGCACGGCTAATCACATTATCTGGAGAAACTTGTATGTCGACTCAAACTACATCATTACCTATATGCAGTGCTTTACTATTGTGGCTGGTTTTGCTCATGGATACCCAGGTTGGCCAATCAATTCCGACCCTTCTACTTCATCAGCCAGCGCTTCATCGACACGAATATTCTCAACGTCGGGGAAGCCAGGAGTCTCGACCTTTGTGGATTGGTTCCCGCAACTTGAGGTAGACGGTGTCTCTGTTCTCCGACGCTTTCCAAGCTGGCTTGACTGTCTCGAAATGGAGGCTACTTCAGCTTGCCTTTTGGATTCCCCGTGCTCGCGTCCAAGTCTAACCGCGGCTGCGGCCAGCGCATTGCAGAGCTCACTGTCGTAACCAACACACTGCAGCGTATAGGATGGGATGTTCCACAGACCAGAGTCGTAACGCTGGCGGATGTGCACTTGCGTCGGCAGGGATGCTTGGCGACCCCCCGACCTTTGGTTTGCGACCCGGGAACAGAATATCGTTTTCGACTGTGGACAGAGGAAAAAAGGAAGGTTGAACGCCTCAGTGATTTGTGGAACTATCGGAAAGACAGACCTCCTCGTCAAGCGTCATCCATTCAGACAATCTCATTTCGTGCCCACTGAACGCACGGGTAATGTATCGCCCATAGTAGGTCCACTGTAACCCGATTTTTCGGTTAACGCAATTAATTTTGTTGAAGGTTTCATTGATACTGACTTTGTTTGGCTCTGCTTCAACGATGAGCTCAAAGGGCGACTCCATTTGCAAATTCAATGGATAGAACCAGTAACCCGGTTGGCACGGTCCTTCGACACGCAGTGGCATTGTATTGGGGGGACGAGGATTGAAATATAATCTATGTTGAAGATGCGTCAATTCGCGAATTTTACTTCGGCTTGATCGCTTTCGCTGTAGAATACTCACTGCCACGGAGTTTTTATCTCGTCCTGCAGTTGTGCGTCACTAGCTTTGGTTTATAGGACGGCAGGGAGAAGCGGCGACTCACTCGACGAAGTGCACTGGCCAGATCTCTGGCGGACAGAAAGCTAAGGTCGGGCGGGGTTTCATTCAGGAGATAGTCCACCATAGGCTGAGCCTTGAACAAATCGACGATTGCTGCTCTGCGCTGCCGGTCCGCCTCGGGTGCTAAAGAGAGAGCTTGCGAATAGGATAGTTGAAGCTATGGTTGAACATTGGCCATTATGGACACCACCAGTGATTTTTCAATGAGAATATCCTCACTTGAGTGTGTAAGGTAACTCTTTCGGCACCCAGACGCCCTATTTCTGAGAGGAGGTTTGCGTTTTCTGCGTGGTATGCGTCGAGTTTTTGCTGCATAATTTTCATCTCGTTTCGCGACGACGTGATGACTTCCTGAAGAAATTTATCGTTTTCCACAATACGCGTCTAAGGAGGGGTATCAGCAATGACCAGCTTACTCATAGCTCGAACGAATGCCGCGTACCTGCAACGTCTCATTTTCTTGCTTGGCCTCTCGATATTTGAACCCCCAAAATTCAACCACCTCGTTCGATAAATTCGGATGAACCACAATTCCCGCGTCAGACATTTCTGTCGACTGTTCAAGCGGGGTGGCCGTTAGAGACGTCGCTTTGGACGGGGATGCCTGGGCAGGTTGAAGAAAAAAGGTAGCAGATTGCAAGCGCTTATTTTCTCAACTGCCGGAGATATGCCGAACTCACACAAGCAGCAGCGTGTACGGAGAGATTTCTGAATTGGACGAACTCGATAAGGTTAACTCTATCATTCCCTTCTGAGCTAGCCCAAAATTTAAACTTGTCTTCAGTATACAGTCGCAAGTATGAACCCCTTGCACATCATTCCGAAATTCCATCACCAGAATACATTCTTTCAACCTTCGCAACTCGAACTTCATAATGCAGATACCACTTCTCTTTTCCTCTTTTCTGCGCCAGCAAATGCTCCAAATTGCGCTTCCAGACCCTGATGCTCTCTTCGTCTTGCCAGTACGAGACGGTGATTGCAGATCTTAAATCTGTACCTGCGGAGGAAGCTCGCCAAATAAGAAAAAACTTGGGAGGGGAAACACCGTGCCTTCAACGGGGGAAGAGACGGAGTCGACACCAAGAAAACCAGGCTGTTCTCGCGCCAGCGCGTCCATTTTTGCTGCCATTTCTGGATAGCCGTCTCCTTCTTGTGGCCTTCGCTTGGAGGTGAATATGACGGCGAAGTGTGGGACGTGGTTTTCCATGAACGGGGGAATGGTACAGTATTGAATCTGGTTGAGAAGTGGTGTTCTTGTTGGGATTTGAGGCGTCAGAGCGAATTGTATGAGTCAAGAGTACAATTGACAAGGATCGTGCATTGATCGCGATGAGAAATTCTTCAGGAGCAAAGCAGACATAAAATCGCGACGGAGGTTTCGAAACAAACTGGCAGGGGAGAATATTCGAGCTATCGTCTCGTTCGTTTGCAGCTGGTGGACAATTTGAACGCTATTCGACCATTTTGCTCACTTTGAAAAAAACCGCGCCAACTGCCTGTTTGCAACCCGAGTTTGGGACATTTGCTTGGAGCGGGTGAGTTTTGGATTCTCGACAGAGATCCCTTGGCTTGGAATAAGACTTTCGATTGCGTAGCTCTTGAGTAGAGGGAGATTGAGGTTGGATCGAGGTAGGATCCAAGCTCGGAATTGGGCGCCCTTGGGCGCCGGCAACGCGTCACGCTACAGCACTACAAGTGCAAATAGGCCTTACCTTTTGTCCAACCCAAGTCCAACCCATTCTCCCTCAATAGAGCGAACCACCAGAGTACGATTGGTTATGGCCGTGGTTCAGGCTTATCTTGGGGCCTAATGACGCGATTATACTGTTTCGAAAACGCGTCTTTCTCCGCCTCCTGTGTGTTAACTGTCCTTCAAATATCGCAGTACTAGTGGTCCGTTGGCATCGCTGAAATTCGTCCCTTCCAACGAGTCTGACCTAAATGCTTCCAATCCGTCTCATCTTTGAATTCGCTTTCTTCTTAATACTCTCTCTTGGTAGTGCTCATGCTGCTGACATATTTCGCCGTTCTCCGCCTAGAGCGCGCAATACTATCGTTCAGGTACCGCTCCTGCCTCTCCTATGTTTCTGTGCCTCAACTTCCCTCTAAGCTGTTTGAATGGCCTTGGGATAGCATCGCGGCGGAGTGCACATCCTTTCTAGGGCCTGCGGGATACGGCTATGTCCAAGTAAGCCCGCCGAATGAGCACAGTGCGTTCATATATGTTGTTCCGAAGCAAATTATGCTAACGGCCTTTTGTAGTAACTGGCTCACAATGGTGGACGGACTACCAACCCGTATCATACACATTAATATCCAAGAGGGGCAACCGAGCTCAATTCTCTAATATGGTTTCGACTTGCAATAGGGCAGGCGTCGGCGTGATCGCGGATGGTACGTTCCTTACGCACGCGATTGCGCTTTACCAACTCACCTGGATCAGTCGTTCTCAACCATATGACTGCGTCCGTCTTGACCAATGAATCTTGACCACTCAATGCGAACTTAACATTCCGTAGCGGCTCTGGAATCGGGTTTGCTGGGAATAGTTATACCAAATACAATTAGTTCATCAGTCTTGAATCTCCCTCTAGATGTGAAGTGACGATTTTTCAGTCCAGCGGTTCCCTACAACGCTTCGCACTTCCACTACTGCCAGGGCACTACGGCGTCAAATATCAACAATTATAACAATGCCTATAAGTGCGTTGTCAATCCTTCGCTTGTCGTCGCGTGTTTATAGATGAATCGTTCAGCGTCCGTTTTTGCGAGGCAAGCATTGTTCGTCTGTCCTGTCGCCAACTGCTCAATTCCGTTTCTGCAGCTCTCAGGTTTAGCCGATTTAGCCCAAGAGCAAACCTTAGTCCGCAACACCATAGCAGCCTTTTTAAATGATTTGCTTTCCTTGGTATGCAGGCCTCCTTGTTTCGTTCTGTCGTATCATCTAAGCCATAATCCGTGCTGTCCTGTAGGGTGTCTCTGGCTTTCGCATCGACGCTGCAAAGCATATGAGCCCTGCCGATCTGGCCGCTATTGGTCCGCTTCTCAAGTCCCCATTTTATGACACGCAAGTAAGCACAAAGGACTTCATCTGTTTCTCGTTGTCTGGGCGAATTGATTGGAATGATTCTACCAGGAAGTCATTTACGGTGCTGGTGAAGCTGTGCAGCCCTCCCAATATGTAAACACTGGGTAAGAATTCGGAAGTTCGACGCATATCTCCCTCTGACCGCTACCAAAGAGATGTTATCGAATTCCGAGCTTCTGCAAGCGTCAAGACGTATTTTACTGGAAGCCCTGGAGTACGTCGTATTACGGGAATACTGCACTGAACCCGCCTAAACCTTCTGTTCCAAGATTGCCGCTCTTGTTACTCCCTCACGTATGCCAAGAAATCAAACTTCTTTCCGATACCGCAATTGACTATACATCCTTCAGCGATGGGCGCTGCGTGGGGCTTTGTCAATTCCGGTATCGCCAACTATATCATGGCAAATCAGGACACAGTAGGCCACTTTTACCAAGCTTCACAGACAACTGGTTGAGCAGAATTTTTCAGGAGCGCGGCGGCACCTCTCTCACCTTCCAGTCTGCCAACAGTGCATACCTTCTTTCTGGCATCTTTATGCTTGGATTCAATTATGGGACCCCGACCGTGTACTCCGGGTATGATCTCGCTTCGAGGAGCCGTCAGGAATATTCCTCTGACCGTCATTCAGGTACAATTTCTCCTCGTATGATCAGGGTGCACCTCAGAATGGTGCGGGTTATACTAATGCTGTTGCTTGCTATTCCAATGGCTGGCGATGTACGTGGTCGTCTTCGTCTTACTCTGCCATCGTGGGCTCAGTTCTCGTTGTCAACAGGTGAACACCGTTGGCCTGGAATAGCCAATATGGTTGGATTCCACAATGCCGTCGGCGGCGCGAGTCTTAACAATGTCCTTGCTGGCACGAGTCAACAAATTGGTGCGTTGGTGGTAGTATCCTGTTTGCGTATCTTGACCAGGCAGATGCACAGCGTTTGGAAGAGGAGCTGTGGGTTTCCTGATCATCAACAACGACGCGTCTACTTGGACGAAAACGTGGACAACGTCTTTACCTGCGGGGAAGTACTGCGATATCATGTAGGCTCGATCTCGTCTCTGTCAATCCCCTGTAAATTGAGTTTGTTTTTTCTCTTCAGACACTCCACCACCACGAACCCAGCGACGTGTAATGGTCCTTTGTATGTGATTTTGTCGACGGGGAGTCTGACCGCTTCAGTCGCACCGCACGATGCTCTTGCGATTTATATTGGCGCTGGCACGTACTTCGTCTCCGCTTCTGATTGCAAGTAATCTTGACTCGGCCATCCAGTGAATTTGGGTGGTGCGGGGAGTGCTGCCAGTTCGGTGGCCATTTCCTCGACGAGCCTGCTTGTTGTTAGTTCAGCATCGCGTTCGCAAACGAGCACCACCTCCGCAACTGGTACCAGCACTTCGATAACAGCTACCACTTCGTCCTCGACGCCCGCCAACAATACACCAGTGACTATCACATTGATACAGACTGCATCGACCGCGAGCGGCGAGGTGCTCAAAGTTGTGGGGTCGATTCCACAGCTGGGGAATTGGGGACCGGGTTCCGCCTTGGCCCTGACTCGATCGTCCGGTGGGGGGTCGACATGGACGTTGACGGGAACGCTCCCGCCTGGGACGTATTTCGAGTATAAATGTGAGAGCTTTTAAATCCTGGTACGGGCTCAGTTGCTAAGTGGCCTTGGCAGTTATCAAAGTTTCAAGTAGCGGGAGCGTTACTTGGGAAGAGGGGAATAACCGTGTGTATACTGTGCCTGCAGCTGGGACCTCGGTGACTTTGTATGGGACGTTTGGGTATGTTTCCCCAGGTCATCCTACCCAAGCCATTTGATTGACCCGGTCTCGTACGTTAGTTCGACGACGAGTGGTACAAGTGCAGCTACTAGTGGTGGCGCCCCCACGAACACTTTGACTAGTACACCTGCCTCGACACAGGCGGTCGTCACTTTCAGGGAGTCTGCGTCCACAGCATCCGGGGAAGTCATCAAGCTTGTTGGCTCCCTCAGTCAATTGGGGAATTGGGCTCCTGGATCGGCGATTAGTATGTCGAGTGCGAATTCGGTTTGGTCAGTAACGTTGTCGCTGCCGCCGAATACTGCATTCCAGTATAAATGTAAGGGCTTCAATCTACTGTTGTATTTTTTGTCTTGATCGGTTTAATATTTGTAGATATTCGCGTCAAGTCGTCGTCGGGAGCGGTGTCTTGGGAATCTGATCCCAACCGGTCCGCTACGACTGGTGGAAAGGGTTCGAGTACTACTCTGTCAAGCAGCTTCAGATGATTGCATTATGATTGCATTAATAGAGACCATTTATTGTCTCTGCGATGATGAAATCACTTCGGTCTTCGCTGCTGGCCAGATATCATGTGGGGCCAAGTTCCGCTTCTTCTCCTGCTGTGAATTTGGACCAGCTTCCGCTTCGTCCGGGTGGCTTGGATGACGTCTGAGAAGTAACTCGGGCCTGGCACCTATGAAGTTCTTTCAAGTTCTTTCCACCGCCTCCGGGATTTCATGCCTCCGATATCGGAGTATTACAGTGAACGCATATGGTGCAGTCATATCTGCTCGGTGCCCATCTCTGACGTCTTTAATGTACCTGTGAGCTGTGATTCTGCGAGAAACGTGAAGTTGTGAGCGAATGCTTGTGGACCATATTTGGAAATGTTATTGAGTAACCAACCAACTCTCTTCCCACCTACGCGGTCGCTGGTCGAGGTCGGACCGTCAGGCAACGGTCTGCAACGGTGTGATTCTTGTGGTCTGTGTTGAGATCGTAGAAGGTGCCTTGAAACTCGGAATATTCGACATACAAACGTGTCTAGATCTGCTGCCAGTCTTCGTTTCTCTTTATAAGCCCCGCGAACTCATCATCGCTGCTCCTCCCTTCCCACGTCCGCCTATACTCCTTGCCTTCTCCCTCCGTGTCTGTCGACTCGCGCTCGTCGTTGTGCTCGCTGCGGGGGGCGACATCAAGCACCTGCTGAGGTGATAGCCGACAACTCTCTTTGACGGTTTCGACTCGGAACCCGGATCGGTTCTGTTGGGTGGTTTGGGCGATCTCTTCAGCTCTCGAGTCATTGGTCGCGACTCGCCCATGGAATATTGTTCCCCACCGTCATCCTCGTCCTCGCTTTCCTCGTCGCCGCGTCTCTCTGGCCTCAGCACGTCCACCTCCACCTCGCTTTCTTCCGCGTTTTCTGGTTCCGATTTCTCATCTTTGCCTTCTCCCTCGACTTCACCAGCTCCCCGCGAAGCCCCCTCTGAGATCTCCAGCCCCGGTGCAAAAACACACGCGTTCTTCGCGTCTCCATTCTCCACCCGCCCGCCTTCTCCCCTACCGCAAAGTGCCAATGCGAGCACATCTACGATAACATCATCTCCTCCCCCGCTTCTGGTCCCACCACGTAACCCTCCGACCACACCACAAGTAAAAAACAAGCGCGATTTTCTACGATTAGATCCGCATCCTGTACGTGTCGAGGACCTCAGCGCCGGTCCCACTCCGCTACCACCCAATCCCGATGATGAAGCTACACCAAAACTTCCTTCCGTGTTCCCGAAACAGAGTATACCCAATGAAGAGCTGGCTGTTGGCTCGATATTACGCGCGAGCGCGCCCCCGCGCTCACGAACTGTTTCTACAGACAATTCCGGGTTTCTCGAGTCCGGATCTTGTTCCCCCTTAACTCAATCGCCGACATCAAAACTCTCGGGACTGCCTGACGCGACCGCCCCGCATACGATGCTGTTCTCGGGTCTGCCTACTTCGTCTGAGAGCGCCCCGAGGTTGACACTCGAGCCGCCCAGACCATCGGGGACTACCCTTCGACTTACTGCGCCCTTGGGTACCGGGGCATTTTCCAGCGTTTGGCTCGCAGAGGATCTATCTGATGATCCGCTGGTACTTCGCACTCGTCGCAGCCTCCGTAATCTACGGCGTGAGACGTCATTATCGGTCTCGCGCGCGGGCTCTCTGCGCAAGGTTCGCGTTCCCGGTGTACGGCCGCTCGGGGCGGGCAAGCGGATGCTCGCGGAGCAAGAGCGCAGCAACACGCCTTCTGGGTCTTCTCCCTCCACTCTGTCCTCACCATCGAGTTCTACCTTCCCGCAAACCCGTCTTGTGGCCCTCAAAATCACGGCCAGGTCTGCGTACACGCAGTGTTCCGGTCGCGAGCAGGCTATGCAGCGCGATCGCACGAGGGTGAGCTTTGTGAGGGAGGTTGAGGTGTTGCGGCATATCTCGCATCGGAATATCACGACGCTGCTTACGCATTTGACGACTCCGTGCTATCATGTACTCGTTCTGCCGTACGTCTCCGGCGGCGACCTTCTCGGCCTGGTCAACAGTGATGACGCGCACGGGGCGCTCGGGGAAGCACTTCTCAAGCGAATATGGTCCGAGTTGTGCAAGGCGGTTGGGTGGATGCATGGTGTGGGGTTGGTGCATCGGGATGTCAAGCTCGAAAGCATGTTTCGTCCTCTGTTACTTTCAAATTACTTGACTGATGTCTTGTGCCCTTAGACATCCTCCTCACCACGCCTTTCCCTTTTACCAATGGCCCTCCTACCGGACCACTTGTCAAGTTGACAGACTTTGGCCTCTCGCGGTTTATCGATACCGCGGCGCCATTGTTGAGTACGCGGTGTGGGAGTGAGGCCTACGCGGCGCCGGAACTGGTGATCAGTGGACGGCGCTACGATGCGCGCGAGACGGATGCGTGGGCATGTGGAGTTGTGTTGTATGGTCTTTGCGCGCGCCGGCTGCCATTTGGCGAAGGTGCGACATCGAATGATGGGCCTGGTCGCATAGGTCGGGAGGGTGGTGTACGGGAGAGTGCGGCCACGAGGCGGCATTGGCTTATGTGTATTGCGAGAGGGGAGTGGGAGTGGCCGTCGGTCTCTTCTGCTCACGAAGAACGCCCGGACTTCGAAAATCACACCTCGGCGGATTCGGTGACGACAGTGGTCGCGCCTTCGGAAAATGGTGACGAGGTGCCAGAGACTAGACCTCAACCTCAACCTCAACCTCAACTTGAACTCAAGGGTCAGCGACTTGTCGAGAGCGAAGGTGCACGACGCATCGTTTCTCGGTTGCTTGTTAGGGATTCGGCTCGACGCGCCAAGATCAGCGAGCTGTGGGACGATCCGTGGATGGGTGGAACTACGCAGCTGTCCAGCCCGTCGTCGGTGTCTACTGCGCCCCTGATCAGCTCCGAAGTCGAAACGCAGAGTCCACCTGGCACTGCGTCGCCCGACTCTGACTACTCTGACCATTCCTCCTTGTACGGGGAGGTCGTAGGATTCGACGATGAAGATTTGGAGGGCGAGGACGAGGACGCAGATGACGATGGACTGCTCCTGGATCAAGAGGGGATCGATAGTATTGCGAGGCAGGAGGTGCAATAACCCTTGGTTGTATATCTTTTCTCGCACCTCTCGCACGACGCAATTTTGTTTTGCACGTTTTTTTATTGCCTTTACATATCATGTATCCTACATACCGCACTCATACCAATGACCTGAAGCAAGCATAGAAGGCTGAAGCACGTAGTAATTGAATTTCTGTATCTGTCTGTACTACATACTGTTGTAAATCTGCAAAGGAAGATTCATCCGTATTATACGACCTGGGGCGTTCTGGCCGCTGGTGGGGCGGCGTCGGCAACTTACCGGCGAATTTGAATGGCACATCACGGTCATCGCACGATCACCTGGTTTGTGACAAATGTTGAACTGTCACAGTAACGCGTTCTTGTTTTCTTCCACAACAACAACAGTCCTGCTTCCACTCAACTTTCACTATGCATATTGTCTCTACAATCAATAACCAGACAAGGTCGACGGAAGATGTTCCCGTCGTGTTGGTCACTCTGGATGGGACCAAAAAGTTTCTGCCTCGACCCGAGTCTTATGAGGTACGAGCACGAATTCGTGATTCCTGGCGATCCTGCAGACTCAATATCTGATATTAGGATATGAAAGAATTAGTACGAGCTCACTACAAAGTTGACGCCCACGCTGGTCTCCAATTTATGGTGTCCACCTTGGATGTGTGCCAAGGAGAAAGTGTCGAGGTGACGGAGGCTGCGTATCCTCTGCTCGCGTCGCTGTTGGACAGCGTATCCGTGACTGTGGTCCCAAATGGTACGTTTTTCTATGTGCCTCTTTCGAATCGAATCGGGTCTGATCGCGATGTGCAGGACGCGATCAGGCTATCCCAACACCATCCGCGACCCCGCCGCTCCATGCCGATGACGAGGTCGAGGATGACCAAGAGGAGCTCGACTATCTGGACGAGGCGGAGACCAGTCGAGCGCTCGTTCCCAAACTCGAGTCTGAGGACGAAGAAGTCATCAGAGGAAGCCAGTATGGCGGCGCCGACGACCCGAATACACTATTCGATGACGACGAAGACGAGGACGATTCTGACCGTGCGCCGCCCGTTATACCCAAGAAGGAGGCGAAAAAACCCGCAAAGGTCAAAGTAACGCGCGAGGAGGAAGATGAAGATGAAGAAATACCGCAGCAGCGGACGACGAAACGCGAGCCGCCCAGTGCGAAGACAGAGGTCAAAGTGAAGGCGGAAGTCAAGACACGGGTCTCCCCAAGCAAGGCATCAGCATCACACTCTCCGAGCAAGCCTCGTTCTGCAGCGAACCGTACGCCTTTTCATTTTGTTTCGCTTTATTCAGACGCCCACTTGTCGCCCAGGTTCGCAAGACGCGGCAGATTCATCTCAAGCACCTGCATCCGAGAAAGACGAACGATTCAAAGTCTCTATTACTGGTCCTCGACCAGGACAGAAGGCCGAATTCATGACTCGGGGCGGGCATCTCGTGCGTAGGGTCCTGAATGGCGTTTGCAAAACATTCAACCTGGATATCGATCGGTTCGTCCATTCTCTGTTCGGAGTGTTTATGCATCATCTCATCTCATTTGTTCTGATTCGCAGTGCGAAGTTGATGCTGCGTGTGTCGGTTCAGGGCGAGGAAGACGACGAGATTGCTTACTTTGAATGCGCTCAAGACGACACGGTTAAGCAGTCGGGTATCAACCCTAATTCGAAGCTTGTGGTCCGTGTTGAAGATGATGAGGAAGGGGATGAGGAGGAGGAGGATTGAGATGCCAATTCGGAAGGACCTTCATCTGTACATATATTTGGAAGCCACTGCACGGCACTGAAACTGTATCCAACGGAATTTTGACTCCCGTACAAGTATGTAGCTGTGCGTGTATAACTGAATTGCTCTGTTTCTTATCTGTTTTGTGGCGCATACACGATCGGTCACGGTGTGACACTACGCGTTCAACCTGTCTCAAACCTACCCTGCTCACCCTGTCGGCAGACTGTTACAGCCCTCCCCGACTGTCTCATGCTGATCGCCCTTGCAGCTGACCGGAAGCGTCTGGCGGAAATTGACCGTAAAATATCCGACCTGGAGCGCTCCCTCGCTGCCCTCAAAACCGCGAAATCGACTGTCCAAGAGCGACTGGACGCATACCAGTACCCCGTCTTGACATTGCCCAACGAAATTCATCTCCGAGATCTTTATCGACGTTCTCCCGCCGTATCCCGAGTGCGCAGCATACCTCGGACTCCACTCTCCCCTCAATTTGACGCATATTTGTCGGAAATGGCGGCAAATTGCTCTTGCCACACCTCAATTGTGGCGCGCGCTGTTGCTGGGTCCAGCAGATGTTCGGCACGACCTACAGGGTGCTTGGCTCAACAGATCTGGGTGCTGCCCGCTCTCTATCGTGGTGGATGACGAATACAAGTTAGACCAACCCGACGGTCGAGGTGGGGCTCGGAAATTTTTGGAAGCGATCCTTCCTCATCGCAGCCGTTGGGAATATTTGAAATTGGTAACCGAGGAATGTGACCTTCCTCTCATACAAGGCAAATGGCCTCTCCTTCGCCACTTGGATCTTTCCCTCGACCATAGTCTACATTTCGACTTCAGTGACGCCCCCTTGTTACGCTCCGTACGTCTCGAGGTTGTCACGGCTGCCTCCGTCAATCTGCCTTGGACGCAGTTGACATTGCTGCGCATGCATACTATATGTCTCGATCAATGCATCCCTGTATTCCAAAAGACAACCAATATCGTTCGCTGCGAACTCGACCTGGACGTCGATTCGGAAGTTGACGATATCATGGTGGTGTCTGGTGCCAGCGTCACATTGCCACACCTGAAAACGCTGAGGATCTCTGCCAGCGACGGCAACGAGGCAATGACGGATTGTCTCAGCTACTTCAACCTTCCTGCTCTTTCCCGTCTCGAAATCAACGAAGAGCTCTTGTGCCCTGATCCACTCCGCTCGCTCAATTCCTTGATGTTCCGAAGCTGCTGTAAGCTGGAGGACGTTCGTATCGGTGGCATACGATCCCTCGCAGACGAATCATACCGAGCGGCCTTTCCTTCGATCGTATTCACGTTTGTCTCATCGATTGTCGCGGGCACCGAATGTCAAAGCGACGAATCTGAGGATGACGACTTGGAGACTTGATCTACAAGAATCATCTTCACCCACATCATGTGTGTTTGAGTTTTCTTGAATTTTCCCTTGCCCTAACTGAACACAGGTCAGAGTCGAACCCTGTCTTTGCGGTGGCGAGAGTTTCCATTCCGATCTCCATACCCTCAATCAACTGAGTACAACGAGGACGTTACTATTACATGCTATGATACTTAGGAATGACAACGGCTATAGGTCCCTCTGAATCCATCCAACACCCGCAATGAAAAAATAGAAACGGTAAAAATAAACCAAGAGACTGAATTTTCGAGCTAGATTAACGCTCGAACAAAATCCGACGTCTAGCAGCATCAAGCTCTTCCTCTGTCCCCTCTCTAATTTCGGTTTCGCTGTAACGTCGCCGCCTTCTTCGACTGGTGATGCTGGGTACTTCAGGCACTGCGGGCTCAGTTGGGAAGGGAAGCGGAGGCAGCGTTCTCCTCATGATCCAACCATCCCGAGAACTAGAGGTAGCTTGCTGACGAAAAATCTCCTCAGGGCTCGTCCACCGCAGCGTATCGCTCATGCTCGCAAGACGCTGGCCCGAACCGGGACCAGGAATCACGGTGACTCCACTGTCCCGACGCTCTTCCGTCTCTGACGAGGGACGGGGTACGGGCTCAGGAGTTGCGGTGCTTCTCGTAGGCCATTCCCGTCCCCAGGACCGATTCGTGATGCTGATGCGCTGCCAATCACGGCGTCGCTCCTCCGCGCTGAGCTCCCGCTGTGCGGCGGCAGGTAACGGCTCGGGCGGCGACGCCGAGCGCCGCGTATCGAGGGGCAAGTCGACGATTGTGGGCACCTCAGATGCTGCTGTGGCGGTAGCGCGCTGGAGCGTTGCGTCGGCCCAGGCGTCGAATGCAGCACGCGACTCTTGTGCACGGACTTCATCTGTGCGACGCTCCCAATCGGTGCGCGAGGGCTCACTGCGGAAAGAGGGGCGATTGGGCTGTTGCGCTGCGCGGAGACGGGCCCGTAGTTGATGGAGCTCCTCGCGGTCGCGTAATCTGCGCTGCATGGTCCGCTCCCCCAGGGCATTAATGTCGCCATTAGAGTCGGCTGGACGGACAGAAGGAGGTAGTGGCGGGGAAACAGAGTCACAGAGAAAGGTGTAATGGGACGAGGAAAAATTACTCGACGGCGAAGGGCGGTGTCTGGCGCATGGAACGAAGAGAGCTCCGAGGGGGTTACCGCTACTTCTGAGTCAGTTTAGGCTGCACGCATTGAGAGAACTACTAGCCAGATAGCACATCCGACGGAGTGTTTTTTGCACCCACATCCCTTGCAATCCAGTGCGAGTTCGCGCTTCATGTCATTCGTGAAGTATTGCTCCCCCAGTTCAACTACGTCAGCCCCGACACCTTCCGGTAAGCCCCGCCATCGGCGACAGTCCGCTTGGGCAGAGCTATGAATTCGCGCTCCACAGCCATTGGATCGTTTCTGGCGCTTGCGAGGGGGCGGGGGAACGGTTTCCGGTAAGATTTCTACAGTCCATGGCCGATGCTCATCCCAGTCTCCTTCACCTTCTTGGTCGGCGCCACAAAACAGAATAGCTGGTGGAGCGAACACATTGA
Organism: Favolaschia claudopus; assembly: GCA_037176885.1. Lineage (NCBI taxonomy): Eukaryota > Fungi > Basidiomycota > Agaricomycetes > Agaricales > Mycenaceae > Favolaschia > Favolaschia claudopus. Next base: position 822,117 of record JAWWNJ010000105.1, read on the forward strand.
CACGTTCCGGAGAGCGTGTACGACGCAGGCGGGAGTCTTCACCTGCTCGGAGTATATCGAACAGGTCTATTTGTTCATCGAGTATAGAAGACTGTGTTGGTGTTCTTGGGGACTGTGCGCCGGGGGGTGTAGCAAATAGTGTGGATGTGGTGGTGGACATGGTTCTTGGGAGAGTTGCAGTGTCTGCATCATCCGCTAAGCCCGACTGTTCCCGAAGAGATTCGGTCAGTGGCCCGATGCCCACTTGAATCCTGCTCCTTCTCCTGAACATTCAACGTTCAACTCAAAGGCAATCGTACCATTCGAGGCTTATGTAGTGGCCGGTTTGCCCCCGACCGTTATTATAAATACTCGCAATTTCTCTAGTGGCGGTAATTGGACAGCGTACGCGGCAATGCATCAGCAGCCTGAGGTCAAGCCACTGGCAGTCCAAGTTCAATTAATTGCGAAGCCGACCAAAGCATCACTCAAAAACCATTTAAGAAACCCGGCCAGAATTGCCTCGAACTCAATTCAGGAAAACCTCAGCGAGCGCCACTGATATCATACTTCGGTCGGGGAAGCCTGCTTTGCGAATGGCCACGAAGCCGATCTTCAGTGGTTACGACAAATGGGCCACTCAAAGACGCGAACACGTCCCAGATATCATGCCCTCGAAGAATTCGCCTGAAAACGCGTTTCGGCTTCAGAAGGAGCGGCAGGACTGGCTTGGGGTGGATTCAAGGAGGGGAGAGGGCTCGGATGATCATAAGGCATTGAGAGTCACCCATATACCCGAGTATCAGAGGTGTTTCGAGCGTTGCAGGTGTTTGAGGCACAGAAGCGAAGGAGAATGGTACGAGAGAATAATACTAGGGTATTTCAGATATCTCGATTTCGTCCCAACTTGAGGTCCAACTCGATAACCCAACTTGCGAAGTCGGAAAGTGGAGATGGGTCGAAGTCAGTCCAAAGTTGGGATGCAAGTCGTGGTCAGATGCACGACTTGGATCCCAACTTTATTTTGGCTAATGCGCTTTTTGACGGGCATCCGCCGACTTTTGATGCCAACTCATGAGATTTCGTCTCGTCGGTCGTTCAGAGTAGACCCATTCAAGTAAGTCTTCAACTTTTCGAGTTGGACTGCAAGTTGGAACAGAGTCGGGACCAAAGTTGGACCCGAAATTGGGTCTAAATCGTGACATCTGAAACACTTGTTGATTAGGATGTGAATATATGATACAGGAACTGAGGAGCAATTAGAACTTAACGTGTCTGTATTCAAGAACAGTTACCTGCTTACCCTACTGTGAAAGTTGCGCGCACTCAGTGATAATGGCCTGAACAATGCGACGGAATTCTGCCTCTCCTTCAGCCGCAAGGATATCGTGGTTCCAGCGGCCAACTCGCGCGGTATCGGTCACATACAACGGGGAGGCGGCGGGAATATACTCTGGGGAGATCAATCCATCCTTCGTGATGGAGTAGAAGCAGAGCTTGGTCCCGAAAGCACTGATACCGCGCAAGACGGGTAGAGGACAAGCATCTATAATAAATGAATCCGGGATACTCACAGAAAAAGAGCGAGTCAGGCATTACCGATGAGGTCGCCCAGACGTAGTCGTATAGTCAGCGCCTTTAGTTGAGTTGATCTCTTGGAGGTTGGGGATGACTGCGAAGTCCGTGTCAACTGGGAACAGGGTGTTCAAGAGCTTGTTGTAAGGTGCATACAATACATTCTCAACAACATCATTTCCTGCTTGAGCGATGTCGAACTGCCGCTGCACTTTCTCTGGCCACATCGTGGTCGAAAGCAAGCGTTTCTCAGCCATCAGACGCGTGCCGAGTCGGGCCGCCGTACACCAAACCTTGTTCAGGTTGTCTTCACCGTTCACCAACCGTTCGCTCAAGTCGAAGCTTTACACTTGGGCGTTCTTGCGAACCTCGTCCTGGACCATATCTCAACTTTCCATCTTCCCGTCATGCTTAGCACACCTGAAGTGGATCGGACGCGTATGCTCGAGCTCGAGAGCCAAATAGGCGGTCCAGAGCACACTCCCGCCGCCCTCAAAACCGAGCAAACGACGGTGAAGATGCGACTCGATGCAGTCAAATACCCCGTCTTAACGCTCCCCAACGAAATAGTCTCCGAGATACTCGTCCATTGCCTCCCACCCCACCCTCAACAGCCGCCACTCGTTGGTCTATCGTCGCCTATTCCTCTGACACAAATTTGTCGTAGATGGCGAGAGATTGCTCTAAACACTCCCCTGCTATGGCGCGCAGTATATCTCGCAGTACCTGACTGCGTCCCCTCCGATCTACAAAACATCTGGCTCAGTAGATCCGGTCATTGCCCGATCTCGGTTGAGGTTGACGATCAGCTTACACGCCGTAAAGTCGGAGCAGATGAGCTCATTGCTGCTATTCTTCCCTACTGCGCTCGCTGGGAATATGTCTCTCTTTACATTGACATGGTCCATCGACCGACCCTCCAAGGTTCCATGCCGCTTCTCCGCAAGCTGACCGTCGTTGTGGATGATTTCGACGGTTGCCTGGATTTCAGCAATGCCCCCCTACTTCGCTCAGTGAACCTCGATGTTTGCGCTGCTCGCGTGATAGTTCTTCCCTGGAGGCAGTTGACTTCAATGTGTCTTCACAACATCAGATATCAAGGCTGCTTTCATTACTTGCGTATGGCGACGAATCTCGTTCAATGCGAACTGAGTCTATCCAATAGGCTTGACGATGAAGATGAAGATGATGTGAGAGAGCATCCAGTCACGCTGCCCTCACTCGAATCACTCACATTACGCTATGAACACGACAATATGAATGACTGCCTTCGCTACTTCATCCTCCCAAAACTTTCTCGCCTTATAGTTGATAGGGGCGTCTTACCGCTCGACCCTATCGCCTCGCTCACGTCGTTCATATCGAACGCTGGCTGCCAGTTGGAACATCTCTGCATTGAAGGCGCCTCGGCCGACGACTCCTACCACACAGCGCTTCCTTCGATCAAGAACTTGGTTTTTGCCAAAATGTACGGGGGCGAGAAAGCGTTGGGAATTGAGTCTGAATGGGAATAGAGTCATTTTGTTGATCTCCTGGGAGGAGTCCTGGTCGGGGAGGATTTAAGCGCTTCCTCTTTTACGCGGTCTGGATGCTTGTTTGGAGGTCCATGTCACATTACTCGGACAGCTCAACGAAAATTCCAACAATAATATCAATGTTATTCAACCCATTCAGAAAGCCCTCGCTCAACGCTTCGGCTAAGTACCCCTCTTCAATTCGCAGCTGGATTTACTACGCAATCGGTCAGGGGAAACGCACACATTCGCCCATGCTTACCACAAATGAGATGGGGCGGGCAGGGATCCACGATAGGCTCTCTAACCTGCTTATAGTTTAGTACACCAGCCATCCACGAACTCCGTGCATTCGACTCACCGCTTCGGTCGGTGCCGCAGCAACAAGACCAAGGAATCCAAGTACGAGTACGAGGGTGAGCTTCATGTTTCGATGCGCACTGTAAACTGAGTGGCGCGTTTTTATCGTTTTCAGAGTAGTTGGATTTGGTTAGATGGTACTCTTGACGTTTTTGCTCGACAAAGACATGGCATTATCAATCTCTCAACGTACGACGTGGTACCCCCATCCATTTCTGCCATGCATGAGTCGGATCTGGATATTTTGCGGAAGTGCTTTTACCTCCGCTCCTGGATGTTGGCCCTGCCTCGGAATTCAAGCTATTCAGTAAGGTTCAATTCAAGATTCGAATGTGCGTTGATCGGCATATGTTGTACCAATAACATCGAAGTCTCTCAGCCGTGGAGCCCTAGCATGAGGACGAAGGTGAGCTTCATAATTTCGATGTAGGCGGCTGCCTGTGTGGCGCCCGGCGGTTTTTATCTCCCGCGGATGATTTTCTGATTATGGTCTTGACGTTGGCAGACAATGCCTACCTGCAGCTACTTGCCACCTATTTGGCCCATGTATGAATCCGACGCTCGTGGTTTTACTGCATGAATTAGTGGTCAGGTCCCAGGAACACTGTTTCCATCGAACTCGGCGGCCGGACAAATTCTGCCATGATATGCCTCCTTCGACATCGACTGACGGCGACGTCCTCTAGGCGAGTCAAATGGCATCGAGACGTGGAATCTCATGGTAGTCGAAGAGTCAGTTGATGGAAGATTGTTTTGCTTTGGGCACCACACGCTCGAGTAGACTGTCGACTTATAATGTCAGCTAACCATTCGCCGATGGCCAAAGCTTGAGGCCAGGCACAAGACAAAGCCACGCTTGACCATGTTCACCTATAGGCTATTGGCGGAACTCTTGCGGTGCTCTTGGCAACTAGTGACTCGACTGCAAAACTTGCCATCCCATCCAATTACTTATCACTTTAAACACTAATTAAGTACATGGTGTTGATACAGTCTACGAGATAGGGATGCTGCAAACCGACGAATCGGCAGAGCGAAAAGCGACAAAAGAGATACACAGCGAACGAATCAAGTGGAAGAAAAATGTCCTCTACGTATTATTATTCGATGACCTCAAACCTACTCCGCTTGTTATCCCGGCTGTCCGTATCGACCTCGTCATCGCGTGTCCGTTTCTCCCCAAAATTAAACCCATCGCCGCTGACAATACTTGCGAGCATGACGTTGTATTGTTCGTCAGAGAGGCCCATGCCAGCGAGGACGTTGATGCGCCCGCCGTCGCTGGTGTCGGGGCTGCCGAGGCCGTAGCCCATGAGCATGGTTCCCGGTGTCGATGACCCCGGCGATGATGAGGAGGCTGCGCCGGCTTGGAGAGCGCTCTCGAACCCCGCGTCGTTGAGCGGCGGGATTCCTGTCGGCTGGCGCGGTATCCGCATCGTCGTTGACATCTTCTCTTTGATCACCGTTAGATGTTGTAGGTGTTTCTGCACAAAAAGGTGATCAGCCAAGAAGGAGTAACAGGAGGCTGACATACCTCCAGCATGTCGAATAATCCTTCCTTGGTGAAAGGTTTCGGTAAGATATCGTTCATGCCTATGTGAATGTCGAATTGAAACGCAGGTCGGGGGGAGAAGACAGAGCGACATACCGGAAGAATAATATGTCATGATCTCGTTCGGTCTTGAATTACTTGTCATTGAGATAATAGGCGTTGCAGGGTCGAATTTCCGAATCATCGATGTTGCGGAGACGCCGTCCAATTTTGGCATAACGATATCCTGCACCCCGTTAGAAAGAACAAAAGCAAGGTGTAGATAAACAAACCATCAAGACCAGATCGTACTTCTCCAAATTCATCTTATTGACGGCACCAACGCCATCCACCGCAACGTCTGTCGTGCACCCGAACACTTGCAAGAACTTGCTGCTAAGTTTCCGGCTCACGGCGTCGTCGTCTACCAACAACACGCGGGGCGGCACTGCCCAGCCCGGCACAAACGTCGACCGCCGTACGCGCAGCGTTTGTTTCTGTTGTGGTGGGCTGCCGCTCGTATTGCTCGGACTACCGGTGTTGGGATTGGGACTGGTGTTGGTGAATGCGGCCTCCTGCTTTCCGACCATCTCCCCGGCATCGAACGACCAACCACCCTGCCCGTCGAGGAAGCTGCCTCCGCGGGGCATGAGATGGCCAACGGTGTATACTTCCAACCCCGCATGTGAGTCGCCGGTACTAAGACTCCAGGCGTCCGAGTTGTCTGGCAAGGCGACATCGAGACTTGGCGGATTCGACGCCGTAGGCTGCACCACCTCGTCCTCAAAGTCAGACGATTCTGGCGTTGATGACGACCGTTCCTCGACGACCATCTGCTGCTGCTGCCCTGCGCCGCTGTTTGAAGATAAAGTGCTGGAGGAGTTGTATATCGGTGTGTTCATCCGCGAACGTCGTTGCGCTTGTAACTCCTCGATCCGTGATAGCATGTCCATGCGGCTCATGGCAGCGCCGATTCCACTGGCTCCTACACCTCCCCCGAGCCGAGAATTGCTGCTACTGCCGACGCCGCCGCCAACACCCGAATTCGAACTCTGTCCGCCGAACGACATCCCCACCGCCTCCGCGCGGCGCGAAATCTCGCTCATCTGAACAAGCGTCGCGCGCGCCACGTCCGACTCAGGAAAGTTCTTGTCCAATATCCTCTGCGTCTCCTGCTGTTGCATGAACAAAAACGGGTTATTTCCCGCATCCATGCCGTCGTTATTCGAGAGCTGCTTCATTTTGCCTTCATGTTCGCGAATTTGCAAGAACAGCACCGAGAAAAAGAAAACAAAATAGTATTGATTAGGCACTGGGATCTGGCTACACGGAGTAGCGAAGGCGAACCTGTCACTCACCGGCGCCGTTCCCATTATTCTCGCGTAAAAAGTACTGTATCAGGTTCTGCATGAGCCCGTCCTGCTGTGCCATGCCGCGCTGGAAGCCGACCATCTCGACGAGGACCTCCTGGTAGCTCCGCTCCAGGTTCCGTACATGAGAGAGAACTTCTTCGTGTGCTGCGCCGAGAGATGTTAATTGTGACTGGAGAGAAGCTATCTGATTTTGCATTGTGTCGACTTTGTTGGCGGGGTCGTAGTTCCCTCCCGGAAATGATGACGGACCGGCTTGCGGATAATTAGCTGGTGGAGGGTAGCCGGAGGATGGTGTTAGTGGTACAGCGGAAGCAGCGGCGCCTGTAGATTTTCGCTGTGCGGGAACCTTGCGCTTGATATTCTCCAGAGCATCTCGTCTATCCGCATGAAAATCTGGGTGTCGAAATGTCCAGCTCTTCGCGCAATGAGACCAAGGTAAGCCAAAATAAACAGACACACATGTTCGCCGAATTGGTTGTCGTCCGTGTTCTTTACTTTGTGGAAGTCGTATTTGTTCAATTGGCGTACAAAGCTGGCGAAATTAGAGTGCTTGAACATTCGAGGCAATATTGATTTAGTGAATTCGTTCATGTCCTACTGCGCGTCAGCTCGGTTAACTCCTAAAGCAGCAAGCGCCAGCACCTTCACCACGAAACAATCGCCCTGAGGGCCCCAAGAGACTACATTCTGAAACGATTGGTCTTCAAGCATCCTGGACACATTCAATATAAGAATCGGAGAGACAATGAGTGAGCGGCGCAACTTGTAGAGTTTTTTGACGAAATCACTTGTTGAAGACATGCTATCCTCATGGCCATTCGTACTGTCCTTGCGTTCCGACATCTGGTCCGGGGACGCGTTCTCGCGTTTGACACCGAGAGTGGGGAGCTGCTAGAGAGGGTGTTAGCATCAACGAGGGGAACTAGACGGACGCGCTTGACAAGCCCCGGATACCGCCACTTGTAAACAAACGACAGCCAAGGCTAGCTCGACGCGTCGGACACGCGCTCAACTCACACTTGTACTCTGCTGTGCCCACTGCTGGGGTGGTGAATATTGGGGCCGTGAAGCAGCGATAGAAAGCAAGGGCAATAATGGCTGCTGGCTGCGGTATCGTTCGTCCATTCAGCGTTAACTTTGCTGGCGAAGAGGGTAGGTGGGGTTACAGGGCCCAGCCCCTCTCGACTTTTATAATTCCACGGCCAAGTCCTTGCCCGTTGCGTGATTGCACCCCGTTCGTCCCTCGATGGCTGGTTTCTTCGTATTTTTTCGCGCTTTCAACTCATTTATTTCAACACAACGACTCAGATCCTCTTTCCATCCTTCTCAGACTCATTCCCTCACCACTTGGGCTCCACTATCTATTCTGCGCGTCTACACAGTCCTAACTCGGGTTGGGTCTAGGCCTTTGCCCGAAGCCGGCTCTGGCATTTCTTGTTTCCGATGGTCTAGCCGAGCCTAGACCTCAAATTTAATGTCAGCCCTGGCAAGTCCCGAGATTCAACTAGAATGGCCCAGTCCTCCTCAAAATGTTCCCCGACAGCTCAACATGGTGCTCTTTTGGCTTGATATGCTCCGAACATGCCCGCTTTGGCTTCTGGCAATTTTCCTCTGAGCGCAAAACCGTACAGATACTACGCCGAGCGTTGCAGTAGTCGCTTTGTGCTCCACTCTTTGCCTTGCATGGCCAGGCATGGTCACAGAAACTCAAAGACCAGTCCAAAATCTGGGGCACGTAACTGGCGATGTTTGAGCGCTTTCTCTGGTTGTTGTGGTCCCGCGCACACAGCTCGGAAGTAAGGAACCTGTCAAAGAGCTATCCACAATATTTCCGGCCCGTTTAGAGCTCTGTAGCCGATGGGGAATTCAATAGTCCCCAGAGGACGTCCGTCTCTTCCTCTGCAACATGCATCGTCCTCAACACTATATGTGACGGTTCTTCCTGCAAGCTTTGACACTCCGAGTCAGACGACGGAACACTGATCGTACACGACGGAGGCATTTTAAACTTGGCTACACCGGCTCCTGTTGCCCGCAGCTCACAGGTACCAGGAACCCGACTATTGACGCATCACGGACTCTTCGCTCTTCCTACCGTCTCTGCTGGATGTTCAGTCTATTCAATCTTCACGGTGGGCTAACCTAGACGAATGACATCGACCTCCCCAACTACTCGTCTTCGTCGTCATTATCTCTGCTCCAAAATCCATTGAATCCAAGTGCCACAAATTTCCAAAACAAATAGCTTCCACCACTCCTAGCTGCTATCTAAATGTTCCGCCCCCCCTAACGTTTACTCTTGTACTTAAGAGCTGAACGATGAACTGCGGACGCTACTCCCAGGAACTGGTCCCTTCCTCAAGCAGGCTCTCCCTCCCCCCTCCCTTCGCTCCTTTGACCACCCACAATGCAAGCCGCCTCCTTGACCGTCCCACTCTCCCTCCACGCAGGCCACCGTCGCACCCCAGCTGCCAGCCTCTTCGGCGGGGCCACCGACGAATACCACGAGCTCGAGACGCAACTCTCAGAATGGTTCCACAAACTAACTCTCCAGTGCGTTCAGCCATCTCTTGTCTTTCCGCGCACTTACCCATGCCACCAGCGACCAATGGTCAAAATGCCGCCTCCAAAATGGCCGCGCCCGCTCAGGGCTGCACATCCTCCGCCCCCTCCTTACATCAACGAACAAAATTCCGCTTCTGTTCCCTCTGACGCTAGCAGATCTGCGCGCTCTCGATCGTACGTTTCTACTCTACAATATCCGCGCGTTCCTTAAACTTGCACTAACATGAAACGTACTATTTACCAGTGCCCTCCGTAGTGGAACTCCTGCGCAACTACGAACAGACCGTTCCCGCCGACATCGAGCTGGATGCCGCGCGGAGAAATTTCGCCCGCTTCGTCGGCGCGCCGCCTTATTGAAGCCCACGCGCTCTCTCGTTCGATCTTTTTGTGCAATCAACTTGGTTGGCTATGGATGTGCCATACGGACACTTTGTTCTCTTCTCCTTTCCTTCTAGAAGATCGGAACACCACTCTCTAGACATCTCTCATCGTCTTCTGGATACAACTTTGTATTGTACACCTGTACACATGTCCTGTATTTTTGTAGTTTCCTGTCATTGTCAGGGCATCGGTGTTCAGGCCGCTCGTAAAAAAAATGGAACGTCGATAACAATCCAAGCTCGGTTTTCCTTTTCGTTCAACTCCGAATCAGTACCCATCCAGACTGGAATTCAGACAAACTTCACAGATACTTGTGCTGAGCTTGCGTTTCCGAGCGGTCATGACTAGTGGTGGTAGAGTCCTTAAGTTGTCCTCAGGGTCACATTTTTGGGTTTCATCACTTCGAAAATCCACTAACTTTTCGTGAGGGTGTTGGCGATATGGTAACATATCTACAAGTCAATCATGAGTTCAAGGCCCCCAAATTCCCGTACACGCCTCGCCTCCCTCGCATTACGCTCTAGACCCATAGTCAAACAGCCAATCTTTCCCAACAGTAATTCTCCTCGACCCGGACTTCCCAAGAGATCAGCAAGATGACTATTTCCATTCAGACTCAATGCCCAACGCTTCCTCGCCCTTGTACCTTTCGGCAAATACCAAGTTCTTGATCGAATGAAGCGCTGTGCGGTAGGAGTCGTTGGCCTGGGCGCCTTCAATGCAAAGGTGTTCTAGCTGGCAACCAGAGTTCGATATGAACGACGTGAGCGAGGCGATGGGGTCGGGCATTAAGACCTCCCTATCAGCTATCAGGCGAGAAAGTTTTGGGAGGATGAAGTAGCTAAGGCAGTCATTTATTTCGTCGTCTTCATGGCGTATTGTGAATGATTCGAGCAAGGGCAGTGTGACTGGATGCTCCCTCACATCATCTTCATCGTCAAGCCTATTGGATAGACTCAGTTCACAGTGAACGAGATTTGTCGTCATGCGCAAGTAATGAAGGCAGCGTTGATATCTGATGATATGAAGACGCATTGAGGTCAACTGCGTCCAAGGAAGAACTGCTACATGAGCAGCGCAGACATCGAGGTCCACCGAGCGAAGTAGGGGGGCATCGCTGAACTCCAGGCAACCGTCGAAATCATCCACAATGACGCTCAACTTGCGAAGAAGCGGCATAGAACCCTGGAGGGTCGGACGATGGACCATGTCAATGTAAAGAGAAACATATTCCCAGCGAGCGCAGTAGGGAAGAATAGCAGCAATGAGCTCATCCCCTCCGCGTTTGAGCTGATCGGCCACCATAATCGAGATCGGGTAGTCACCGGATCTACTGAGCCAGATGTTCTGTAGATTGGAAGGGACGCAAGCAGGTATTGAGAGATATACTGCACGCCATAGCAGGGGAGTGTTTAGAGCAATCTCTCGCCATCTCGAACAGATATGTGTCAGAGGAATAGGCGACGATAGACCAACGAGTGGAGGCTGGTCGGGGTATGGCGGGAGGCAATGGACGAGTATCTCAGCGACCAATTCATTGGGGAGCGTGACTAAGACGGGGTATTTGACTGCATCGAGTCGCGTCTTCACCGTCGAGAGCTCGATTTTGAGGGCGGCGAGAGTATCCTCTAGGCCACATATTTGACTCTCGAGCTCCAGCATACGCGCCCGATCCGTTGCAACTGCGCTCGGCATGGCGAGCAGTGAAGACAAAGAGTTGAAACCTTGAAATATGGATGAGGCTTGGAAGAGCGCTGAAAAGCTTCAGCCTGAGTGAACGGTGCTGGGTGAAGATAACTTGAACATACGAGTGGCGTGAGGTCCGCGTAGAAATAAGGATGAACAGACCCCAACGAGCTCTCAAGAAATCCGAACGCTCGAGTTGATGGAGTGTTGGATTCAACAAAAGTAAAGACTACGCCAAAAACCTAGAACTACTTATAATCTAATGCATCTACTAATATGGAACAAGGCAATCTCTGAGTCAAATGAGTAACAAAGGGAACTACATACTCAGAACAAGGACCATCAAAGGACCATGAAATAACGAGTTAACGCCGGGACCAGTGCCGGGAAATCTCAACCGTTCAACTCGAATTCTCCCACGAACCCAACAATGATCAAACCAACAAGCCATCCATTGCACAAAAGCACCGTACTCCTACACACCAAGGACAAGATAATTTACTTAATTATCGTTTCGAATTTTTAGATACACGTAGGGCAGGCGTCGTGAAGCCATCCCCTCTCATTCCACACATAACGAGTCGTGAACATCATTACCGTCTCTCCCTCACCCGAAGCCAGACGATCCCTATAACCCCAACCCCAAAGCCCGCGATGAACGCAAACAATACTAGGACGTCGCGGTAGTAATTGTTCGATCCGAAACCGAACAACTGCAGCGGCATCAAAACGAGGGCCTCAGAGAAAACAACAGAGGACTCACCAGATTCATGATTAACGACGCGCTGACGTTAACAGGGACACCAGACAAGGTGTCTTGAATCATCAGGCCCGAGCCAACCTCGTTCACAGCTAGCGCTTCAAGGCAGTATTTGAGCGGACATAACCATTGAAGCCAGCGGAGGACGGGTGGGATTGATTCGAGGTGTACGAAAAAACCGGCAAAGGTCATTTGATATAGTGCCGACAGTGCAGAGAGGAGGATCGCGATTCCGCCGTTTTGGAAGAAGGTGCCGAGGAGGAAATTCTAGAAAGAAGGAGACAAGATGAGTATATTTCGAAGCGATAGATGATCAGAGTGACTTACGTAGAGCGTCATGGCGAGCGTATAGAGGACGAGGATGAATAGGAACTTGAAGTAGTGCGCAGCGTCATGGGCGAGGCCGGCCATCCAGTATGTGCTGTCAGCGTTGTTAGCTCGCGGCTCGTCAAGAAGGTTTCACCTACATGGTACCAACGATTATCGTCGGGATAATTCGTAACGGAATAACGTCAAATAGCAGTCGAGAGAGCAGCCATGCCGTCGGACTAACATCGAGAGGTTAAGCGGCGACGAGAGTAGGGAGATAAATCTATACCTATAGTACGAGCTTGACCGTTCGCGCAAGAATAATGGACGTATCTCAACGATATTGTACAGAGCGCTCAGAGAGGAGAACGCTATCAGTGCACCCTGCAAGAAACGGCATGAACAACCCGAAACAGAGTGAAGGGATGTACAACTAACGAGGAAGAACAGACAACCAACGCGAGACTGGAACCCGGCAATTGTGATGCCCGTTTGGAAATATAGACCACCTGAACCGAAGTTCAGATCAAGCCGCATTTGTGGGGGAGTGATCAAATAACTCACCGCAAAATACGCCTAGGATGGAGGCGACGCCAACGTGAGTGAAGAAAAGACTCTTATCTCTGGCGAACAGTATTCATCAGCTCGGAATCCGTTGAATCAAACACAAGAAAACAGACCGTCTCAGAATCTTCCACTCCCGCCCGCAAAGATACTGCAACTGCGTCAAGAACGTCGCAGCATACATCGACCTCTTCCCCGCCGCGGACGTCGTCGTTCCCTGTTCAGAGCCCTCCCCTGCTGAGATCGCGCGCTTCTCCATCGAAGCAGTATCCGGGGTAGTCCCACCCGGAGATACTTCGCCCTCCTTCTCGTGTTGGAGCTCGAACAACGCGGGCGGCGGGTCGCTGGCAACATCGAGCAAGTAGTCAGCGACGTTGTAACCCTGCTGGATCGTGGGTACAGCGCCGGGTGCTTGACGTTGGAGGAATTCTGCCGGGGCAAAACCTCCTGGGCCGCAGTAGAGCGCGCGGCCATGGGACATGACGAGGATGGAGTCGAAAATTTGGTATAATTGCGATCTAAAGAAAGTGATTCCAGTTAGTTCGTGACCAATGCTGTTATATAGTCAAGGGCATACGAAGGCTGATGGATTGAGGCGATGACAGGTATAGGATTCTCTGAATCGTGAGCGATGGCATGCAAGACTTTTGCGACCCGTGAAGCGGAAACGGAATCGAGACCTGATCGCAGCCCCGATATGAGAATTGAAAAATCACTGAGATATAGCACCCACCCGATGTCGGTTCGTCCAAAATCAAAACATCCGGACTCGAAATCAACTCCAACCCGATACTCACCCTCCTCATCTCACCACCACTGATCCCTCTAGCCTTTCCTCCACCAACATCCCCTCCCCAACCTATCCGTGTATCCCGGATCCTATCAATTCCAAGAGTCTGCATGATCCCCTCCACACGCTCCCGCTTCTCCGCGTCCGAGACGTTCTCAGGTAACCGCAATCGCGCGCCGAATAAGAGCGCCTCGTAGACCGTCAGCATAGGCGGGAGCACGTCTTGTTGCGGGACGAATCCAATTCGTGGCGGGCCGCTGTTGTTCGCTGAGGGGAAGGCAACGAGGCCCGATGTGGTTCCGGATTTTGCTTTGCCTGCGAGAATCTCGACGAGAGTTGTTTTGCCGGCGCCACTGGGTCCGAGCCTATGATACGTGTATGCGATTGAGATTTGGAAGGTCATGAAAAAGACAAGAACTTACACAGCCATCATCTGCCCAGGCCCAACGCGTCCGCTGACAGCGTTCAAAACGACCTTGTCACTATTTGCGCCTTGTCCACGTCCGAACAACGAACGACCACCCGGCGCCGGGACAACATAGTGTATGCGCGACCACTCGATTGCAGTGCGGCTTCCGTCTGCGAGACTGGGCTTTGCGTGGCGGGCAGAACGTTGTCTGATGAGCCCGAACACGAGGAACGCGAATGCAATGAGCAGAAGGGCGCCAACGGCCGCAAGACCACCGATGACTCCGCCACTGAGCTGTGAGCCATCATCGGTGGACGTGGAGTTGGCGGCAACAGCGGTGTCGATGACGCGCTGGGCGACGCACTCCCCGAATGTGCAGCCGCTGAGGGACAGACCACCACTTCCGAAGACGGCGTTCAATGTGTCTTGTTTGAAGAAGCAAGTGGTAGAGTTATTGTCGCACTCGATACCGAGGGTATTGGTGAGGGAGTTGATTGTAGCCGTGAGATCTGAAATGCCCGCCCCGCAGAACTGCGTTTTTGGGATACAGAAACATTTGAGGTTTTGGCACTCCCAGCTGTTTTTACCCTCAGGGAACTCTTGATGACAAGAATCAGCGGTGCAATAGAACTGCTCGATTCCGTTGTAGAATAGTTGCGCGTATACAGTCCCGTTGGAGCCAAAGGAAGTGGTATTCGGGATAGGAGAAGAGTTTGGCTCGAGAGTCCGGAGGATATTGAGGTTTGCTGAAAGCGGAAAGATAGCGGCAAGTGTCGGGTTCTGACAAGCGCTGGGAATTATGTATGATACCCCGCATTATGAAAATAGCACTTACCACAACCTGGCAACTCATTTGGCTTGCCGCATAGACACGAGCAGCGGTATTACAGGTAAGAGTATCATTTTGACCAGTGGGATCGCCCGCTATGGAGTCAGCGTCGGAGGGAGCGTGTCCAGAGGCAGTAAAAGCTGTTTGACATGCAGCCGCGGTGCTACAGACGTTACATCCCAGTCCACCCCAACCCGCACCACAGGAGCAAGAGGTGTCGGAGACATTTGCGAAGCCGTTTTGCTGGGGGGCAAGCTTACGTCCCGAGCCCTGGAAAATATCGCCTCCACATCCGGGGCTGGCGCAAGTATCCCCGCCGAAACCTACGGGACAAGAACAGTTTGAACCACCTCGTACACCATAGTTGGCGCAGTCCTGAGCATTGACTAGAACGACGCCGAGGAGGAGTAAACCGGCGACGAGGACCATGGTAGACGACGAGCAAGGTGTCTCGAAACTGCCCGATGGGTCTCGGGTGTGCGCAATGTGGTTTCACACCCGCGTCTGATTTACCAAACAAAATCGGACCACTTTTCCAGTTTTTTTTAGGATCGACAATCTTACGTAGCCTCAGTGAACCGTGGGAACTCTCGGCGAACGAAGCGGGCTGAAGCGGGCCACAGTCGTGTGCCCCGTAAGTGAGTAGCAATGCATTGCGCCAGAGACAAGGAACAGCCCGGACGAGGAGAGAGTAGATGAGCGTAGATGGTCAACTTGAGGCGCGCGGAATCAAATTGCCTAGAACCAACGGAAACTGCCGAAAACACGTGCTGAAGGTTGAATGAAGTGTTGAGCCTCAAAAACATCTCTGCCCGACCTTCAATTTTGCACGATAAATCACTTCTGGGTCCAAATTTCACAAGTTGTTACAATTTCTACCCCTCTACACATAGGTATTTCATGACAGCTTAGACCGGTGCCTGTCAGACTCAGACTCTGTCTGTCTTCGAATTTCTCTTCCATAATTAATTAAGACACCAGCGAAGAGATCCATCCCAATGGTAGCAGAGAGTTTCATGTTATATGTGGGGCTTGCAAGGTGAAGAAAGTAACTCATCTTTGAAGGTCGATTTCGCGTTAAATGAGTTTGTTGTGGATCAATTTAGCACCATTTGCTCTTGCTTGCTCATGCTGATCAGTCAGGTGATCGAATTGAACTTTTGCGCGAACCGCGTCGACCTCAATTACTGACGCGTCGAGTGACCCAAGCCCTGTTCCAAATTTTCAATATACCTACAATCTTTCTGGAATCTGTGCTCTGGGTCTTCTTGCAAGCTCCACTCTGGATCATCGCGCTTCCAAATCTCGATAAACCTGCAATCACTTTCAGGCAACGAGATGTCGGTCCCCCTCGAGGATATACAGCAGGTTATTGACACTGTTCTCTGGTCTGCGGACGTGTATTTAACTCAAATGCTTAGACAGTCATCTACATTCCGTATCAAGGAGACGAGGGTATATCAATCCAGCTTTTTGATTCGGCTCTATCTCATCGCAGACTAGATTCGGAGGAAGAGACAGCTGAACCCTCACAGACGCTCACCTTGATACATCCTGAAGATGATCTCGATGATGGGCCGCTGCTACGATTCGACGCGTACCGAGCAGCTTGGACACAGTGTCTTGACCGCGTCAAAGTAAGCAGTACCTCAACCCGTGCTACCACCCAGCTCAAGAGCACCCCTCTCCCCAGTCTATCATTGCGGAACTTTACAGTCCTGTAGTTACGGACATTGTCCTCCATCTCAGCACTGCTCACACGGACATACTCCCCGGACTCCCATTTCCTGAACTTCCTGTCATCACTATAACAGATGTCTCAGGAAGCTCCGTCTTTCTAGACCACCTCACGACTCGAATTGACGCTGAAGCTGGAACCATGGTCACTCATCTCTACCCCCACGACTGCGTCAATCTCGCCTTAGGCATGAAGGCGCTTATTAGTGGTTTTGTTGACAGAAGCGACGACGCGCCTAAGCGCAAGCCCGCGACTTCATTGGCCGCGTACGATATCAACGTGCTACAGGCGTGGTACGACACGTTTGCAGGTAATAGTGACTTGAGTGATTTTTCGTTTTTATTCGAACCACGACCGAACCTCGTCGTTTTGCTTCACGATTTCGAACAATTT
Source organism: Favolaschia claudopus (assembly GCA_037176885.1). Taxonomy (NCBI): domain Eukaryota; kingdom Fungi; phylum Basidiomycota; class Agaricomycetes; order Agaricales; family Mycenaceae; genus Favolaschia; species Favolaschia claudopus. The sequence continues at coordinate 838,873 of JAWWNJ010000105.1, forward strand.
GACACGAGCGTCATTCAAGACATGCTATATATCTGCAGGTACCTGGAATTCCCCATATAACATGGGACAGAAACTGATTTCTGTTTTACCAGCTTGCAAGTATCAACTCTCCCGCTTACATTCCTTCTGTCGCTCGCTGCGCCATCGCCAGCGTCATATCTGCAGGCGTCATTCTCTCGCTCGACTCTCACCTTAATCAGGCCGTATCATTTTGCGGTGCCTTCTGGGCCCGAGGTTTTGAATACCATCATAATTAAAGTAAGTCTCCCATATTCGCGTATTTGCGATATGTTGACGACACATTGTGCAGACTTTCTTCGACAAGGAGTACCATGTCCACCTCCTTCCCGGCCCGACTCTACTCGAGTATTTAGAGGATTATTATCTGACGCGTAACACGTCTCTAGATTCCTTGATTACGATCCTGCAGGTGTTCCCTTTCTCCTTCTTACTCATAGTCTAGACTTAGCTTAATCTCAATCCAGATCGCCCACCTCAAACATTTCACCACCGACGTCTTCACCGTCCTCTCCATTACCACCCCGCAGATATCCGCCACCCCCACGCCCACAGAACTTGCCTTCCTCGAATCCCTCCTCATTCGCCTCCACGCCGAACAATCCGCCAAGGACGCTTCATCGCAATGGCTCGCCCGCGCGCGCTCACCTGACATCCTTTTACAGGCCGTGGACGCCGAGCGGGAGAAGTTTTGGCACTCGGTCTCGATGACGAAGCTCGGCATCACAATTATGAATGTTATGCTCACTTCCCTGCGGGGGACTAGCAGTGCCGCGGTTCAGAAAGGGCTTGATCGATGGCGCGGAGCGGCGGGGCTGAGGAGGGTGTTGGATAAGGAGAAGGATGGGGTGGATGGGTTGGCGGACGTGTTGAGGTAACTGTTTCTTTTGTTGCGTTGCATCGAAATCACTAAACCCCCAATGTCACCCTTCGATAGAAAGCTATCCCCCGCGGAGTGCGATATGTTGTCCGAGAAGATCGAGCCCTATTCCGAGAATCTGCCTGAAGAATTTCGACCGACTAATCCTAACATTCACCTCAGCGACCGACTCGAGCATCTCCTACGGTGCGATTTATACATCGTTTCCTGGACCCGTCAAGAATTAACTTAGTTCACAGAGACTTGCTCGAACCGCCTGAGAAGCTGACATCACTCTGGACTGTGTGGTACACCGGTTTCACGCCGTTTCCTTCAGAGGTGACATCCATACACCTGTCTCTGCGTTGAGTTGACCCAAAGCTCAATTCCTTCTATCAGATGCTAAACCCCGCTCTGCGCACATCCATCATATCCGGCCTCTCCTTCCCGCAGTCATTCACAGGGCAAGACCTCCCGCCATCGGCAGACGACGAAGATATCCTTGAAGACCTCCCCGACACGAGCATACTATTCAGGGGGTACCTCAGAGCCGGCAAGATGATCAACGTATACGACTGGTTCGACCACTTCCGCACGGTGTTAGAGAGTCAGAGGGCGCGTGTGATCAGGACGAGCTCCCCTACGAAGGGGAAGGCAAAGGCGAAGGCAAAAGGCAAAGGAAAGGGGAAGAAGGTGGATGACGACGTGGATATGGACGGCGGGGATTCGGAGGAAAAATGGAAGCTGAGTGTTCAGGCGAGGTTTATTCGCGCTTTGCATGAGCTGGATTATCTCGGTTTCATCAAGCATACGAGTCGGGGTGGGGGTGGAAGGAAGGGAGAGTTTGTGTTGAAGACTGTCTTGGGTATTGTGGAGTAGGATTTTTATTATTATGGTGGTTGAGGCGGGTGGAAATGAACGGATATTTCAGCGACGATCTAGTTTGGTTGCGCAGCCAGAGTAATTTGGCACTCAAGCTCTGCTAGGCTTGTCGAGCTCGCTCTGTTGCGAGATTTACAATTTCGATAACGCAGAGTCTGAAACCATCAGCCACGGCAGCAGAGATTACGATGGACTTCGAAAGAAACGCGTTGAGTCCAGCAAATCCCAGTTGAGCACTGTCGAGGCTGGCGCGCGCTGATGACGACGATTACGTACATTAGTTGCTCTCTCTCTCTATGCACTGACACTGACGGTCTCTGTCCCTTGACTTGCTCATATGGATGCCAACGATCTCTACGACGCTTTTCTGCTGCTGACCCTCCACGACTGCACTCTGGCCGCCCGGGGAGCGTTGTATTCAGGTTCTTTGGCTTTGGAATGCGTTACAGTCAAAGCGTCGTCTACCAGTACTCGTGGCTCGTCCGGAGACTCACATCTGTATCTGGTGCTGCGAATCAATCAAGAAGAGTTTCCAGTGGACCCAACCACCAAAGTCATTCTCAGAAAATTAGAGTCAGGCTCCCGAAAGTATACATTCCTAGCAACAGATGTGGAGCCAGAATTTGTGCTCACCATCGCCTTGCCAATAATACCGGACTCCCATTTCTTGGACGACGTTGAGGTATTCGAAGGGGTCGTTGCTCAATATGCAGACCTTCAAGACGTAGCGGCCCACGATATCCCAGACCGTACGGATGGGGCCCCAAATATACACGATAAGGCTGATGCCGACGATCTTCGAGGACACCTTGTCCTTGTGAATCAAGACAACGGAGAAGTTGTCGGGGAATTCGACAAGAAATTCTCTGTTTTAGAAGATTCGACTCTAGGTCAACGGGGCCACGAAAATGACCCTGTTGTGATTGAGATCCCGGAATCTACGGACGCCGATGCTGATGCCTTGGAAATTTTTGCCCGTGCCATATCCCCAGAACAACAGGACTGGATTACAAAGAGTGCCACAATAATCAGGTAAACCAAAATCTCCCCATACTTGTGCCTTGTTGATGAAGTTCTTCCGAAGCCACGCACTAACGGGATCCACTACCCTCCTCCTCTCCGCAATTTCAGCTGGTTCCTCATATTATATCAGCCACTCCAAACCCTCTCCTCAGCGTGAAGCTTCTTCGAGCTCAGCTACTTCGTCTAAATCTGTGCCCCCACCGCTTCCTCCCCGCGCCGTAGCCTTTCTCTCGTCGGCGCGTACACGCAAAGGTTTGGCTGCTGTCCACTCCGTCAGTGGGCAGGCCGTGAAAGTCAGCGCCAAGACGATTACAGTCATAAATGGCATGATCAAGCGTGCGATGGGAAACAGCTCGAAAGGAAAGAATTCGATGCTCGCTCCAATGGCGAAGCCGCCACTACCACCCCGCACCCCTTCACCCTCACGCTCTGCCTCCCAGCTCGTCCCTCCCCCACCATACACCCCCTCAGCGAGCGAAAAGCCTGCTCTTCCCCCTCGCCGACAGCCGTCTCCTTCCCCCTCTAGATCAGCAGGTCCTCCGCTCCCTCCACGTAAAGGTGGCGGTGACCCTCCTGCTTCGGGAGAGCAAGGCGCAGTAAAGCTATCCAAAAAAGCGCGTATCCTTCTCTCCGCCGATCTCATCTGGTCAACGCTCGATCACTCCGCCAAGCGAATTCTAGATTCTGGGACACAGAATGTCGGTGCAGTTGTTGGACACAAGTGGGTCTTTTCTATATCTCGAGCAATGTCGCGCGACTGAACTGGTTTGCAAAAGATATGGTGCAGAGGCCGCCGAAAGCTCGTTGTTGATCGCTGGGACTGCGCAAAATTTGTCCCTGGTTTATATCGATATGCGCGGCATCGGACGTAGGGCGCTGTTGAGAAGGGCTGGGAAGGAGTTTGTGAAGGGAAGATTGTCCAGCAAGTAGCTCAACGCGAAATTTCCGGTCCATCTCTCGGCTCCTGAAGCCGTGGGCCGTTATCTCGAAAATATCCCAACCAGTCTCCCAATCTCGAGCATCTCATTGAGGTCACCTCACTGTATCCTAAACCATTCGTCCAACCGCTCAGCCAACGCTGGGAGCCTCACATAGCAGATACCAGGATTGAGACCCTCGCGTTGTCACTTAGTCTAGCATGTGCCAGCACACTTATCACGACGACCCATCCCTCGCACCTCCGCACTCTCTCGCTGGAGGCTCAAATGCCCCTCATGGACTAGCAACCTCTTTGCCAGTTTCCACAGGCCCTGGGGAGTAATTGCCCGGTGCTGGAAGACTTGACCGTTAGATGGACGGGCATTTTGTCTCATTCAGTGCATGTTCCGTTGGCGAACACCGAAATAGATGCTGCAGCGTTCGAGCTGCTTGCGCACTGCATTATGCTCTCTTCTCTAGACATCACCATTCCATCGTCTCTCACCTTCAATGAAAACGGTGCAGAAGGCTTAACCACCGTCCTCCGCAATCTTCAAATAAGCCGATTAACATTCATTTCCAAATGGCGGGCCGGCCGCTGAGCAGTGCGCCTTCTCCGGACTAGCGACATTAGTCCGTTTCGCCCAGAACTGTCGTCGTTTGCAAGAACCTCCTTTAGTCCTTGACCACAGCATACCCATTGACGACGTCGACACGGCCACGACAGTTTCTTTGAATCCAGAGTTCCGAGAATTATCGATCGTCCAATTCGCTCCCTCGGCCAATTGGGACCTAAAAAGCGTCGCACAATACCTCTCTGATCTGGTGCCGAAGTATTGTTCTGTTAAGATCCCTCCGCAATTTGTTCTTTTATCCGGAGGCAGTCGTTGAGACCAGAAAGGGATTCTTGCGCTCAGGTCATTCCCTGTCTTGTAACTCGTTCATCCAAATCGAAAAACACGAGATATCAAGTTGCAAACATCAAAAAGATTCTAGATCAATTGAAATTGATCGTCGCTTGGGCACACAGCTCAAATCACTCGTTTCACCTAGAGCGTTGCCCAAACTCTTTGTCTCCCGCCGCCATGCTGAGCACACCAGCAGCGGATCGGGCGCGTATGCTAGAGCTCGAGATCCAGATTTCTGACCTGGAGCACGCCCTCGCTAAACGCAAACTCGAGCAATCGACCGTGAAGAAGCGTCTCGACGCGGTCAAGTACCCGGTCTTGACATTGCCTAACGAGATTGTCTCTGAAATTCTCATTCATTACCTTCCGCCATACCCCAAATGTCCGCCCCTCGTGGGCCCATTCTCTCCCATTCCTCTGACCCACATTTGTCGCAAATGGCGACAGATTGCCCTCACTACTCCTCAACTGTGGCGAGCCGTACTACTACGCACACGAGACCTCCCTTTCGATCTGTCAGGCATCTGGCTCAGTAGATCCGGTTCCTGCCCAATCTCAATCGACATTGACGACGGATATTATGGCCCTTTGGTATCTCCAACTCCTACTCGAGGAGAGGAGCTTTTGGAAGCGGTCCTTCCTTATTGCGCCCGCTGGGAATATGTCGATCTTGGTATCGAGAACGTCGATGAAACTGTTGTCGAGGGTGCAATGCCCCTGCTTCGCCACTTGAGTGTGGTCAACGGTACAATGCATGGCAATCTCGATTTCAGCCAGGCGCCTCGACTACGCTCAGTCAGTCTCTACGCTGACATTCCCCCCCTGGTTTTACCCTGGACGCAACTGACCTCAATGCGTCTATTCGGCACGACACTCATCAACTGCGTACCATTTATCGAACCAGCAATAAATTTAAGACATCTGAAGATTGATCTATACATCATGGACGAGGACGAACATGATAAGATGGAGTCTTTCATCACACTACCCTTTTTGGAATCGTTTACATGGCGCCCGGATCCTGGCACGATAAATAACTGTCTTAGCCACTTCATCCTTCCCAATCTTTCCCGTCTTGTCATTGACGAGGACATCCTTCAACCCGACCCAATCGCCTCGCTCACGTCCTTCATATCGAGGTCCGGCTGCCAACTAGAGTGTCTCATCATTGTGGGAGATGAGGAGCCATTGTCTGATCAGTCCTACCGTGCAGCACTTCCGTCTGTCAAGAAGTTAGTTGTTGCCTCCCGGTATGATCAAGTCAAGCGACGGGAGATTGAATCTCATTGGGTTCTGAGTTCGGAGCTGTAGAGACGTTTGAGTATGGACCTGTAGAGACGTTTGAATCCAACCTTCACACTGAAGCACGCACTTCATTTACAACGTTCGAAATTTCGACTACAAGCTGGATAAGTCACTTACAACCATGAATTTGTCCAGATTTTGTCTGCCTTGGTTCCTCATGTTCCTGAGACACAAACGTAATACCTTCCGCTTTCTTCCTCAATCGATGTACAGTTACGCTGCGCATCTCGCCATTAGCCCAGAACCCAATTGTGTGGGGAGGGTCCTCATGTTATTCACAGCTGTTGTTCATGGAGACAGAGCCAAGTGGTTTGGAGCAGAACAAAGGGCAAAGGATAACATCACTTGGTGGAAACAAGTCATTGGTATCGAAGAGACACTCATGAGCAACGAGGGACTCGAGAGTTTTTAGAATGGGGCGCAATGGAAATATTATACTTTGGGCCTTTCGATAACATTACAGCAACCCTAATTCAATCGCCTTGATTTGCAATGCCTACGAGGAACGAGATGAGTATAGGTAGTCGTGAATTTGCCTCGCTCACTAATTGCTTCGAACACGGTCGCGATACCGCTAATTCGCCCGCGGCAAACCAAAGCTATCAACCGTGAATGGTAATGAAAAGGATACAAGATAAGGCAGGACTCACGCCTGGATGACCAGTCGGACGATAGCAGCCTCTTAGCTCTCCTTCTCCATCAGTTCCCCAGACAGGCCCAGTCATCGCTATAATTTTCTCGCCAAATAGAGGTCGCATAGTGTCGGTGATACGCTCATGAGAGGTGCTAGAAAATCAGTCAGCGTTTGGAGAAAACAAGCATGTTCGAAGTTCACATACGCAAATATCACTGAATCGGCTTCCAATGACGTTCCATCTGTGAAGCCTATAGAAGAGGCGCCGCTGAATTGGAGTATTTCAACACCTTGCTTGATCTTCACGTTCCCAGACCTTCGAATGAAGATTTTTTGAATGCTCGACAAGGGCTTGAAAGAAAACAAAAAGAAACCTGATGAGCTCCGCACAACCATTATCAATCCCTGTATTCATGATCAGTATAGCGAACATGATTATAAGCACCCAATGAAGCCACTAACAAAATCCTGAATCTCGGTTAATGCTGTATACTTGCGCTTTTGAAACTCGCTCACCTCCAAGTCGTTCATACCACAAGCTCAAGAAGGTTTTTTCCGTTTCTAGATTGAAACCAACTTCCCGAAGCCCACGATGAGTGGCTCTTTCTTCCTTCAACGTCTGCGCCATGGTTTGTTTCTCGATCTTCTGCATCAACTTCAACGGTCGGGCCATTGCCAGCAGATCACAGACGTCGATATCCAGTTCGCTGGGGTACATACATTCAAACATTTCGCGAGCGGAAGCGCGAGAGGTGATCCAGGTACTTGAACGCTGTACCATCGTAACCGACTGTGCGCCCTGTAACACGAGATCCTGACAGAGGTCGGAGGCGGTATTTCCTGCTCCGACGACAACGACACGTTTGCCGGAGAAAGACTTCCCATCGCGATATTCTGAAGAGTGCATAGTCGTTCCAGTGAAATCATGTTGACTGGGGATGTAGGGAACACGAGGAGCTCCCAAAGTTCCGGCCGCAACAACAATATGGACGGGATTCAAAACGAGGTGCTCGCCAGCGCGATCGACCTCCACCGTCCATTTTTTGGAGGTCGGGTCATAAGTGGGCCGAGGCAGAGGGCGAGAGTTCGTCCAAACGACGAGATCTAGGTCGAGAACATATTGTTCCAGCCAATCTGCAAACTGGTCACGGGAAATAAAGTCGGGCCAGTTGTTAGGAAATGGCCGGTAGAGCACTACATCAATCGTTGTGAGTTATATTTTCGGAGGGGGAAAGAAAACAGGGCTTGCTGGAGTTGCATTTCTTCGGAGAATGGAGTACCAATGAGGGGTGCCGTTTCCGCCAATTATCTCCGAGTCGGTGGTTCGTCTCAAGAACAAGGGCACGAATGTTCATCTGTTTGAATCGAGCGGCAACAACGAGTCCACTTTGACCTCCGCCAACTTTGATCTCTTTAGAATGTATTCAACAGTACGAGGAAAGAGGCACTGACTGATTAAAACGTGAGGATTAGTTTCGATCGCCCGCCGTTCGTTTCCCTCGTGGTGCTGAGCCAGAGGGTGCTCGATTTCTTCGTGTCCTTTAATATCTGCGAGCGCCATCATAACTACAAGAGCTTTCCACTGTCCCGACTCAGTGTAAATTAAAGAAAAATATCCTCGGCCGACTCCGACAGCACAAGAAAATCTGAATGCAGCAGACACAGCACGGAGAGGTAATTTGTTCGTCAAAGGTCCATATTCTGGTAACAGTCCGGGACGCGATTCGTCTAACTCGACGCGAGTTATGCTCGGTTGAGACTCTTTGGCGAAAGCATCAGTCAGATACGCAGCCAGTTTTGAGTGACCGTGCAAGCATCGGTTATCCCAGCTGAAGACCAGTATATCGCGGAAGTAGACCTTTGGATGACAGCAGGAGGCAATGGCGCTGACATCTCCCGACTCCAAGGCAGTACCGAATTGGCGAAGCCACGAGGACGAGACTTGGGAAGAATTGAGGGCCATGAACTTGGAAGGAGAAGATGAGGAAATTCAAAGGGATTGCACGATTCAACGCTAAACGTCTTATAAACCTTCATTGCGCTTCGCGCGAGGCTATCGAAACCGTATTGGCTTTCTAACGTCGAGGCGGGAGGTCCAAGATTGAAATAAGGTTGAAAGCCGCGTTCAGGGACAGGGAAAGGCGAGGGGCAGACGAGTCTACATGCAGAGAACATCCATTTGCATGCATAGTTTAATCGGAAAGCGCGCGTAGGAATCGTGCAGTGGTTGACAAGGAATAGGCTTGAGTGCAGTGAGGCGCGGTGCAAGTGTGTGTGTGAAGGTGTCGCGATCACGGGATGCAACAGCACCGCCAAACATCTTCAATTTCAGCACTAGGGTTGCGGAACAAACTCCCGGGGGTACAACAAAGTCGGTAATTTACCCACGAAAATTTTGGTTGGTGTAACAAATGTAATTTACGTGGTAATTTACCATTATCACGTGACTACGTGATCCTGCTAATTTCCACCGTTTTCTCGTCGTTTTTCTCAAAGTTTTCTCGCTGGGTCTGTACCTACAATTAGGTGACTTTCGCGAGCATGATAACCAGGTTTTACAACAGACCGAAGAAGTTCAAGAAATAATCTGGCGCAAGATTTGACTTATCATTGATCGCAAATTGATCGTGTCCTACTACACCCCACTTTCGGATGATCGGACGTCGGTGGAGAGGTGAGAATCTCGAGATATTTACATCCATGGGCCATACTTGAGGGTGTGGAGGCCCCAGGGGCACCCTGGCATCCACCGTAGCAGAGGTCTCTTGTCATGTGAGCAAGGTGCTAGTGGTATATTACACCGCGTCTTCGGGGAGAGGTAACAAATAAGATAGGCCTCATCCATATTCATCCAAACATCAAAATTCGGTTCCCACGATTCTAAATATTAGTATTAAGTGCACCAAGTTGAATTCGGAAATTGTGGCCCGGCAAAGCCTTTGTATGCATACGAAGAATAGGTCTTGAAACTTTAATAACGTTTGAGGAAGAAGTGAGAGACGAGATAGCTTTTTGCTGGGGGGATCACGAAATCACAACATCGTGACCAGTACTAGTAAAAATCTATCTCCTCCTTCAGTTCTTCGCCAAACTTTCCCAAAATTTGGGTGCACGTATATAGAACACTTTTCAAGACTTTGCCGGGCCACAATTTCCGAATTCAACTTGGTGCACTTAATACTAATATTTAGAATCGTGGGAACCGAATTTTGATGTTTGGATGAATATGGATGAGGCCTATCTTAGGTAATTTACCTGTCACGTGACCGAGGTAAATTACAATATTAATTTACCACCGACTTTGTTCCGCAACCCTATTCAGCACTGAACAGGTTCATAGTTCAGACGAGACCGCCCGCACCCCGCCTCATCACGCTAAAGTTGACTCGATGACGGCACAGCCCTTGAAATGGGCCTGAGATTCGGAGTGGTTCCAGCTTGACTCGGATAAGTATATAGGCCACAAAATTCCCCAAATCTACCGAAGGCTGCGGTACTGGACTGTGGGTCACTGTGCACAGTGACTCACCTGCGTCTTTCTCAATAAATTTGTCACTCCGCCCGATACTCTGGAACATGAATCAAGCGACGAGACCGCCCGTACCCCGCCTGCAATAAAAACAAAAGCCATTTCAAGAATGGCATAAATAGGAGTGATTCAATCCAGCTTCCAACTAAAAAGCCCATTTCACCCATGGCGACCCAGACGTACCAGCCTGCACCCAACGAGACACTCGGCCAATTTGTGGACTTGCTCTTCCAACGCTTGTTCTTCCACCGCGATGACATGCCGCTGGTGCTCTCGACATGGGAGAACGATGTTCTAGCCAATGTCGCGATCGAGTTCGTTCAACGTTTCGAAGCTCTTCTTGTACAATACCTCTAACAAGGGAACCAACTCACTTTGATTTAGATTGAACGGAAAGCACCTCCCACCCCCAGCGTTCTTCGAGCTCATCAAAAACTTCCATTCGACCTCATCTGGAAAATTGCTCTCCATCGAAGACTTGGTAGTCGTACCGTTGGACCCAGCCGCGCGCACCGGAGTCGTTTCGCAAATCTCAAAATTCAGCGTCACGAACAAAGCGGATGGTAAAACGACGGTGAACGTCTCGGTGACGACCGTGAAAGTCGAGGAGAAGGATGGTAGAAGAATAATGACTAGTCTTGTAGAGGCACAGAATGAGGTCAAGGAATGAGAGAGTAATATATCGACGTTCAACTGTTCCGAGTTAGTATGTATGAAGCCAAGCCGGATACATCTGCACGTCAGAAGACAACCAGCGGCGCACACGGGCCGGTGAGCGCATATATAGCTCGATCGAAGGCACGATAGCGCTCGACCGCCAATGCCCGCCAAAAGAGTCTGCCAGCTAATCAAAGTATTGTCGTCCCTCCCGATCTGAAGCGCTGTGCAAGTTCTGATGCGCGCACCAGCTCAAACCTTCTGCCGAGGCAGAATACCGTGCGATCCATGCATCAGTATGGCCCGGTGTGCTCGCGGCGCTCGAACGGGCGCACATAACGGACTACTCGATCCACTACTACGCGCCGCTGGAATTGTTGATCGCCAATTTCAAGTATACGGGTTCTGATTATGAGGGGGATATGACCAAGGTGGGGGAGGACCCAGAGACACAGCGGTGGTGGAAAGTGACCGATGGCATGCAAGAGACCCTGGTTGACGGAGCGGAAGGGAGTGGGAAAGATGTTCCTTGGTGGCGGTGCGTTGTTTTCTCTAGACCGCAGAAAGACGGTTTCTGATGGTAAGAACAGGAGGCAGAGGAGGTATTCCGATTCGAAGGGAAAGCTTGAGCGTTAATTTTGAGAAGCATGTTCGGGAAGCAGATAGAATTGAAGTTTTCAGACAAAGTATATACAACAAAGCCTAAAATAGGCATATGTTGGCGCTGCAAAGCGATTTCAGAATGATTCATGGGAAAGGATATGCAAGACGCACCTCAATGTTCTGGCAGTTGGAATGATCGGGCCTCAATTTCCTCCAACTAAAATCTGTCGCTGAAAACCAGTTCCTTGATCGAAGGGAAAGCATCGCGGTACTCGCTTGCTTTTATTCTTCTACCTGTGATACGGACATGATGTAATTCGCAGCCGCTTCTGGCTATGAAAGATTGAGCGAATCAACGGGATCACTCTGTAAGAGCAATTCGCAGATATCAAGACGAGAAAGAGCGGGTAGGGTGAAGCAGCCCAATACGTCAATCCTCGTTATGTCGCGGGATGCCTTTATAGTTAGCGAGCGCAGGGAGGGAAGCGTTACATGGTAGGGAATAGTGTGAAAGCCCATATCGCGATCAAGGGCGTACATATCGAGTTCACAGTGAACCAAGTTGGTGGCCATACGGAGATAAGGTATGCAGTTATGAGGCCAGATATTCATCAGGCGCAAGGAGGTCAAGCGGTCCCAGGACAGCTTGATACAACGAGCGGCACCTTTATCAAGGTCGACGGAGCGAAGTAGTGGCGCGTCACTGAAATCGAGACATGGAGAGCAATTCCGGACCCACAAAACTAATTTGCGGAGGAGAGGCATCGAACCCTCAACAGCAGCTTGAGGATCGCACCTTTCGAGAGAAAGTTGAATGTGTTCCCAGCGTTCGCGATAAGGAAGAATTGCAGCCAGCAGCTCCTCTCCTCGGAACGCGACGGATTGCGCACGCGACGACACAAAGAAATCGTCGACTTGTATGTGAAGTGGGCAAACTCCGGCTCGATGGAGCCATATTTTCCGTATATCGACCACACTGGCAGGAATGTCCTTTGCACAGAGCGACACTGCTCTCCACAATTCCGGAATCGCGAGCGCAGTTTCCCGCCATTGACGACAGATATGAGTCAAGATGATGGGGGAGAATCGACCGACAAGCGGCGGGAACTCGGAATACGGCGGGGAGTAACAGGAGCGGCGGGAAAGGAACCGAACAAAGATTTCAGAGACGATCTCGTTCGGCAAGGTCAAGACGGGATATGTGTAGGCTGTGAGTCGTTTTTGCACGACGGATTTGTCGGATTTCAGTGCAGCGAGGGAGCGCTCCAGGTCGGAGATTTGGCATTCAAGCTCAGTGAGACGGGCGCGATCTGCCGCAAGGGCTTCAAGCATGTCAAGTCGGGTGTGTTGAGAAACTGTCGAAGACAGAGACCTAAGTTGAGATCTGCTGAGATGTGTATCCAAGGAGCTGGCGTTCACTAGTACTCACTGCTCGACGACAACTGCGTTTCAAACTGTCGATGGACTATTTTTCTGAAAAACTCCGACAAGGGGGGTGAAGAGGAGCGGTGTATGTAACAGCGCACAGACTTCGAATTTGTATTTCTTTTTCCAAATTTCTTTGTAGCATTGTTCTTGCATTGTCCAGAGCTCGCAACCGTATACCAAAATCAGAGTCGAATGAGGAAGTCGAGGAAGCACACAACGATGTGCGAAACGGTGGGATCCCAAGCCTGCTGCCAACTTGTCAACAACCACAACGATGAATTATCCGACGTCGACGGTCTTGCCTCTCGCCTCAATCTGAACACCGGCCACGACTACTCCAATTTTCCTCAAGAGACTGCGCCGTCGATACTTCGAACTCTAGCGCTTATCGAGCTTTACTTTGAAGCAATTAAGTACGATCATAGCAGCGAATGGCACGCTCAACAGCCTCAACCACTTGTTCCTGAAACTCAAGGTCAACTTCCCCCAGCAACTCATCGCAAGCCCAACCTGGATGACATTCATCGACTTCATCAAGACCTCGTAATAATAATCGCACTGTCTGTGGCGGCTGTCCCTCGGCCCTTGTCCAGAGGATCATTCAATTTCAAGTAACCGTCTGCTTCTCTCTGGAAATTCATCTTACCGTACTCCAGGCAAGATGCGAGACAGATTGATTGCGCACTATAAATGTTGGACCCACTTTGAGCGTCCAGCGTTGTCCTCCCCCGGCGGCTCCCCCCACTATGGAAGACTTCCCCATTACCGAGGCGCAAATCGTCGCCCTGTTTTTGGAGAGCGTCTTCTGGGGGATATACCTCGTCACCTTCTTTCTGTGCCTACGCTCCCTACTCTTTGACCTCAATCTCGAACGAAGGCGGCTTTCAGATTTAAACTGGCCTATGCTTATCGTGACTCTCTCTATGTGTGTGTTCGCAACCTTGGACGTTGCCGTCGGTCTTCTGCACAACATCCAAGCCTTTGTTCAATACAACGGTCCTGGAGGTGCTGCAGAAGAGTTCTCTCATATCTCGGACTGGGTTAACATCGTCAAGGTACGCCCATCTTTGTTTACTCTCTCCCGCTTTCCAGTGGCTGACCTTGTCCTTTTCAGACAGTCGATGTCGTCATGCAGACGCTCTTGGGAGACGGCATGCTGGTAAGGCTCTTTATCCTCCCACTGCGCATTCACCTTTTACCCGTCTCCCCAGATCTACCGCTGCTGGATAATCTATCTCAAGTCATGGCCAGTGGGGGGGTTGTGGTTGGTTGTTCGATCCTCCTGTGGTGTGGTAGTGCGGTCTGCACTGGCATGATAATCCACATCGTCGCCACTCTACATTCAAATGCCCTCATCACTTCAAGCAGCCTGAACCCCTTAATCCTCTCCTTCTGGGTATTAAGCATCACTCAGAACATCACCACCACCGGTTCGTTCACTTTCCCTTTGAGCTTCTTTCATTTCCGAACCAACTCTCACGTCGAGTACAAAAACGCAGGCTTGATCGTCTTCCGCATCTGGCGTGTGGACCGCCGAAGCTCCTCCTTTGCGTACCACAGCAACTCTTCCTCTTCCAAAGCCCATCAGGGAAGACTGCGGGAAGCCATGCGCATAATCCTTGACGCGGGTCTCATGTACGCCACGGTAGCGGCGTTGGTGTTCATCACCCAGATGGCCAATAACAATTCGACTTACGGAGTCTCCGACGTCGTATGTTTCTTCCAAATTCATAGCTTTCGCTAGTCTCATTAATTAACCTGCTCATAACCAATTATCGCTCGCAGGAGGTACAAGTCGTGGGTATTACGTTTAACCTTATCATAATAAGGGCGAACAGGCGAGCCATGGACGAAGCGCAAGCGGCGCTGCCCATGCATCTTATCCGTCGTCCAACCACAGGCGGAGACGACGGCAGCGTCCATATCGCAGTCAACGTCGTCACCACGGTCCGGAGCGAGCACATCTCCAAGTTGGCGAGTGTAGAAGAAAAATGAAGCAATGTAATAGCAGTATCCCGCCGTATTATCGCGTATTATCTCAATGTAATGTTCTATCAATGAAATCACTTGTTTTCACAGTGTAACCAAAGTTTGCCACCGCATGCGACGTACCTGGTCTAAAAGTATGAATGTCCATCATTTGAGTTGTTCAACAACAGTTCAAGTTCAGGGATCAGACGTACATCCATTCAACAGCATTTCAGCGCTCTAATTGGCGCTCCGGACCGTGACAGCGACCTCGAACCGAGAGATATAAGAACTCAGAGAAGGGCACTGAGCCGAAAATAGTTAATAAATGCGCAAACGTTCCGTCTGTTGAACACACACCTGAAGAATTTCGGAAGACAACAGGGATGAATTCAAATAGAAATTCGTGTCGGATCGTCCCCAGGGCCCAAATTGAGTCAACAAGCGATTAAATTCGCGACCTGTGAATTGACGGGAAAAAAACGGCCGACGCTTGCCTACAAACGACAGCTCTGGAGAGATTCGAAATACAAGCTATATTACATTCTAACATGTAGATAATTGAATACGGATTAGCTTTCCAACCATCCTCCGCGCCGCGCCCAAATTAATTAATTAAACTCCACCACCGCTCTTCTCAACCGGGATCATTCGTCGTTCTTGCTTACTGGGTAAGGGCGCAAATGAAACCTCCTTCAAGGACCCACATATCTATGAGCGCACACCCGTCAATATACTTCCATCGCCGGCGTCAATAAAATGAACAATAGGATGAACGCACCTCAAGGAACTCATCAAAATCCACATCTTCCCTCGCCTTGAAACCCGCCTCCTCAAGCACATACTCCGTATCCTTGGCAGTAATATCTGCATATCCAGGCACCTCCTTCAGCACCGCGCCCAACGCCGTCTTCGCCAGCCTCATCTCCTCCTGCTGTTGTCCCCCTCCCCCACCGCCTGCGCCAGCTGCGGCAGGCGCGACCACCACCACTCTCGCATTCCGCCCAAAAGCACCCTTCAGCGCCGCCATCTCCGCGCTGTCGAATCTCGCCCGGCTATACTCTGGCGCCATCGGCGCCGCGTGCGAGACGATGCCCAATCCCCGCGCGACGTCCCATAGGGCATACGCAACCCGGTCACGCACACCCGTGGCGGGCGGCGCCGTAATGGTGGGCGCCAGGCCCATACTCGCAAGGAATGCAACGGCGCGCTTGACATGATTTGCCTTCTCCTTACGCGACCAGCCCAATTCCTGCGCCATTATGTCCGCAACGCGCGGGAGGGCTTCCAGAGCGGCATGTGCGTTAAGGAAGGATAAGCGGGTGCGTCGAGCGAGAACGTCGATGGGAGTCAGCGCGTATTCGTGCCGTACGGCGTAGCGTACTTCTGCTTCGATGACTGCATGTAAAATTAGTGGTAGAATTTGCATCGCTGCGATGTAGGCCACATACAAGGATATGCGGGACTGATCTTGATACCATGCAAAGGCCATGACTGACCCGTCGGTTCAGCAAAGGAGAGGACTGTCCATGCACGATCACCATAGTTGTTGGAGAGGTGTTTCGCAACCTCCGTCTCCAATCCATACTAATAGATAGATGATCGTCAGTCAACACCATCACCTCAGAAACGCAGCCCAACATACGCGTTGAATTAGCCCAATGAACATATTCCGACTCCACCCATCGCTCCCAACAAGCCTCAACGTCGAAGTAACGCACCCACTCCTCACCCGTCCCTGCAGCCCAAACACCTTAACAGCCTCATCCACCGTCTCCTCCGCCATTGCCCGATACGTCGTCCACTTTCCCCCAGCAATCGTGAGCAGCCCACTATCACTGACATGAATCATATGATTCCGCACCAGCCCCTCCGTGCTCGCCGCCCCTGGATTGCGCACAAGCGGCCGCAATCCGCTCCATGCGCTCAACACATCCCCACGCCGTACTTTGATGTCCGGCGCGAGGTACCGCCTCACCTCCTCGAGCACCCACCGGATTTCCTCCTCCTGCGCGCGCGGCTCACGTTCTACAGGTGCGGCCGAGTCGGTGGTACCCGCTATCGTGTTGCCTTCCCATGGGAGGAAGAAGATGACGCGGCCGTCGGACGTCGCGGGGTCAAGCAACCCCATCTTCCTAGGAGAGTAGTAGTTCGGTAGGGTGATGTGGATACCAGCGGAAGCCTGCACAATCGGCTGGTGTGCAGGGTTGTCCAAGGTGAGGAGCTCGTCAGAGAAGGGGCCAGTGGCGTTGATGATGCCTTTGGCGCGCACGTTGAATTCCTCGCCGGTCATGTTGTCTTTGACGCGTGCACCATTGAGCTTGCCGTCAGTGTTTTTATGCAGCTGAGTGACCTCGCAATAGTTAGCAACAGTGGCACCGTATTTGACTGCAGTCATGATGAGCGCGAGGTTCATTCGCGTGTCATTGTGCTGGCCATCGTAGTAAACTACGGCGCCGACGAGGCCCTCGCTTTTGAGCATCGGAAAGGTCTCAAGGGCTTTCCCCTTGCTCATGAGGTATGATGACTCCATATTCTCCTCACCGGCCAGAATGTCGTACATCTTGCATCCAGACCAGTAATATGGTATTTGCCAATACCTGCGTGCGATATTATTTTCGAAAATCTTGCGATGAAGCTGGCTCACACCTACTTGTAGATGGGCAGCATGATAGGGAGCATACCGGATAGGTACGGGGCGGTCTGAAGAAAGATGCGACGCTCATGAAGCGCCTCACGAACCAGTTTGTATTGCTCGTAGTCGAGTTCGAAGACGGCTTTCTGGAGGTAGCGCACACCGCCATGGACGAGTTTCGTGGATTTGGAGGACGTCCCTAGAGTGCCAATGGTCAATCACTGAATGTCTGATGACTCGGCGTAGTTTCGGAGAAAGAAGAAACTGTGAAGTTCCAGAGATATGTAATACACGGGTAGAAAAGGAACCATGGCATGCTCCTTTCAACTCGACGCTCCTCTGGGATTCGGTGCAGACCCGAATACCCGTATATCGCATTAAAATGAGCGGACCATTTCATCGGAAAATCGATGACCGCGACTCTGACTGGGCGAGCTTCACGGTATTGGCGGCTAAGCTCTGCCCAGGCTCTGCTGTCCAGTCCAGAAGAGATCGCGGCCGTGCCATCTAATCCAACTTGTTCATTGGATGAGTGACCAACACATGGCAAGAACATGTCGAGAGCATGCATAGAACAGCTCCGGTCGAGATTTCTCACCTGCGCTGAAGTCGTCCCGTTCCACAAGAGCGACTTTGAGACCCCTGCTGGCAGCATCGACGGCCACACCTGCACCCGTCGCACCACCGCCCACTACAAGTAAATCAAACTCTTCGTCCGCCAAACCGGTGGTCTTGATAGCACCCGAAGCCTTAAGAGACTTGAGCATTTGTTCTCTGGGTGGGGGTGTCCATGGCGGGGGCGGTCGGCGGGTTTCCTTGGTAGACAAGGGGTATGCAGGTCCCGAGTTCAGATACCAGTAGCCAGCGCCGACTGTGAGAGCAGTTCCTCCAGACACAAGTGCCAGGGAACGGCGAGAGAATATAGAACGCAGGAGAGGCATGGAAGAGTAGAGCCAGCAACAAAACTGACGAGTTCCCAGTTCAACCGCGGCCTGTCCACATCGGAGGAGAAAGAAACCACATCCGGCCCGTCAGCCCGACATTCCGGCCCGTGGCACGTTGTGCGTCATTTTCACGTGTTTCTTGGGCGTGATGCTGTGACTGTTCGCGACTTGCCATAAATAGCAACAATCGTTGGCGCGTCAGAGTACAAAAGAGTTAATCCATTCAATGTGAAGCAAATAGAGTGTAGTATACATCCCAAATTACAAATAAAGACACATGTTCCTAATAACAAAAAGAAAAACCCCCCGTGAATCAATGCGCGACAAGGGTGAACTTGGTCGCAGCCGAAACACTGCTCGCGCTATTCACCAATCCGCCATTCGAATCCAATGAAATATACTTCGAGTTCACCGCAGCGAGGATCACATACGTGCCATCGGACTGCTGAATGATTTTGAACGATTCCCATGCCTGTGCCGTCGCGCGCGCCGCCGCCAAGGGTGCAGCGCCATTCTGATCAGCCGTAACGAATTGATTATTCGCTGTGTTGAGAATGCTCCCGCCGCCAGGCATGTACGCAAGCGTGAAAACTGTCCCTGTAGTCGCGCTAGCAACCAAGTTTACCGCCGCAGCGGTAGAAGTGACGAATTGTCCGTTCGGCGCGCGAATGGTGAAGCTGCCGGCTGGGTTAGCGGCGTTGGCGGTACAGATGGTGCCCCCTCCCGAGTTCTTGCGCGTGGCGAGGTGGTACGTTGAAAATGCTTGACTTGTCGTGTAGCCCCAAGCAGTGATATTTGTCGAGCGCTGGAACGCGGTCGCCGGCGAGACCTCTCCGTAGGCCATCTGGATGATGTTCTTCCAGTCGTCGCCAATGGTGGGATCAGCCATCTCATTAGCAACGTAGCTCCAGACGTTTGTAATCCACGGGACGTCGTATAGAGCTTCGTTGATTGGGGTAATGGGGAGTATCTGAATGGCAGCAATTTCTGACCGCTGTGCACCCCAGAACCTGTAGCGCAGCGGCATCATGAATAAAATCTCGATCGCTCAGAAAAAAGCGACATACAGCCAAGCTCCTGCTTGGTAGTCTTCTACGTTCCCGATGGTCACCAGATTTCGCAGCCCTTGTTCTGGGTACGGGGTGTCTGGGTCGTTGACGTTGGGATACAGGTGCCAATATACTTGCGATCCATCGAGTTCAGTTGCCCATAGTAAGCGAGCCCAGTTTGTAAAGTCGGCGTTTCCGAGAATGTTTGCGAACAAAATGAGGCCGTAGTACCCGTTCATCTGTGTTCAGTTAAATAACATGAACAAAAGACATCAAGAACTTAGAACTGACCGCCTCCCCGGAAGACTCTTGGTCGCGCGTACCTCCGCCATTGGCTATGCCAGATGCTACGCAGTATGAGTGAAAAATCATCAAAATAGACATCAGACATACCCCACGAGTGTCCGGCAAACCAGTCCTTGCAACGCGCAACTGTGAAGTAAGGATCCGCGGTCGAAGGATTCCCGATATCGCGCGCAAATGTTGTGATGAAATGCTTGTTGGTATTCCACCACGACGAGTCGTATTTGGCAATGACTGCAGCACCATGCAGCATATACCCTAATCAGGCGAGTCAGCAGGGAAACATAGGCCCAAGAAAAGAACATACCATAATGGAAATGATGGTCGTTGTACTACAAGATG
Organism: Favolaschia claudopus; assembly: GCA_037176885.1. Lineage (NCBI taxonomy): Eukaryota > Fungi > Basidiomycota > Agaricomycetes > Agaricales > Mycenaceae > Favolaschia > Favolaschia claudopus. Next base: position 858,878 of record JAWWNJ010000105.1, read on the forward strand.
AGTACTATTGTTAGCGCGTTCAAAAAAAAAACGATCCGTACTCACATAACCGTTCCCAAAGTCGACGTTGGGATCGGTGGCTCCAGGGCCACTGACGACGCCACCCCAAGCGGTATCGTATGCAGCATACATGGCACTCGAAGAGGCCGTCTGCACGACAAATCAATTATCTTCAACGACGATGCTGGAACCCGCAACAAACCCAGTACGCAAAGCTTTGCTTCAGATTGTTGATGATTGCCGGGATCAAGTCCTGACGTCCCATATGTTCAGCGATGAGACTGTCAAACTCGAATTAGAGACGCAGATAAAAGGCAATGTGTTACGAACGCAAGCCGAGATACCGCCTGGAATCCTTTCCCCCAATAATAGAAGTCACCTGGTACCGAGACCTCCAAATGGGCCACTTCGTACTCCAACGCCTGAATTATCTGTGACCTGCATGACGCCTGAGGATCGCGTGGTGGCGACCAGCTGATGCTCGGGAGAGGATACGAGAGGCGCCAGACATTTCCAAGCACGGGTTTCATGGTGCCTTTAGCAGTCAAATAGCTCAAGCCAGAAACGTAGTTGGCATTAACGAGACGTTTCCTGAATTTCAACCGTGAGAAAGTGATTCTCGATGCCGTCATCAAGTTGAACGCACCTGTGATGGGGCCACGAAAGGTGCAAAAGGTTCGCGGCGTTCCCGACGACGTTCCACGTGAAGCTCATGCTGCCGGTGTCACCTTGGAAAGAGTAATCTAATGCGACACTGGTGGGATAGTTGCCAGAATACTGATCCAAAATAGCTTGGCTAGTCGATTCAGAAGTGACGCGCGCTAACCGGATGACGCCTGTAAAGGCAGCAGAGCCTCGCAGAGCAGAACTGGTCGCAGTCAGAGTTATCGAGCCGCCGAGAGAATAGATGACATAGGTGCCGGCGGCATTAGCAACGGTGAACTTCGTGCCGCTCACAGTAACTGCGATGATTGATTGAGAAAGTGTAGCTCCGACGTAAGAATAGATCTCACCGGACGAAGATCCAACGTTGTTTCCGTTGATGGAAACTATGTTTCCGTTTTGAGTGTTTAGCAAAATGGTGGCAGCTTTGTAGTTGAGTGTGATGTATGGAGACCCTGGGACGGCGTATGTAGTGAAACCAGCGTCGTTAGTTCCAAAGTATTTAATGGTAACGCTTTGAGTGTCCTATATAGCGCAAGGTCAATCAATAAACACCAAAACATAGAATCAAGTTTAGATTTACCCAAGCGGTGGCCTTATGACTCGTATGCGTCTTCGGGTTCTCAACATAGGACGCCTCCCAATCCATTTGAGACGGCTGTTTGATCGACGTTCCGTCAAATTGCCTTGAATTCGAGATTCCAAACTGAAATCCAGTGTCAAGCGCACAGCTCATGTAAGGAAACGGTCCCGCAACAATGCTGTGGCAAGCGTCAATGATCGACCATGTCTTGTAATCATCGAATACACACCTGTTTTGGGAGGGTGAGGCGGCATAGCCAACCCACCAACCAGTAGTCGGGAACGGCGGCCTGAAGTCCTGGAAGAACGGTCCAGGAGGAGCACCATTGACGACGTTCCCGCGAGGCAGAGCAGGAGCAGAGGTATCAATGGGCCCGATAGCAGCTGCTACGAGCGAGACAAGCTGCAGACAAAAGAACAAAGACATGGCCGTCTGCGCTGCACGAATATTTGCCTCCTATCCGCTTATAAAGGCGCGGAGGGAGTTACTATACGCACATCATGTGGACCGAGCATAACAATCCGAAATCAGACGACGACGCTGACGAGAATGACCTCGGATGCGTGAGACGGGTATCAGAAGAGAGTCGCCTCGGAAAAGGGTTACCGAGTAGATGCAAGGAGCAACCACGGTAGAAAGAGGAGAATAGATGTACGCGATGGGTGAGGAGAGGGTGCCAGTGTGTGCATGCCGTGACCTTTAATTAGTCCTTGTACCGGACAACGGAGTCGATGACCTCGTCTCTCCTCGTCTCCGGCAAGGAGACCGCCTCAGGAGGTACGCTATTATTGCCCGGTATGATACCGAGAAAGCACACATGATGAATCCATGCAGCCCACAAGCACATGTCATCAGTTTTGTCGAGAAAGAAAACGGCCGCAACGAAGAGTCTCTACCACCAGACCAGGAACCGCACAAGACAGAAAGCGATAATCTGTGAAAATTCACACGTCGTCGCCATAGAATACTCAGAACTTAATGAAACGATCAGACTCCATTGTAACTTACCTTGTAAGGGACTTCTCGGGCAGAAGGGCAGACGAAAGTCAACCGTCCTAAATGGGATGAGACAGGTATCTTGCTGAGCAGCCGTTTTGGACGGAGTCCACTGGGCAGCTGAGGATACCCAAGAGATTGAGAACATCATATGGTTCATCAGACGGTTGCAGCGCCTCGGAAGTAGTAGCCGGCTAGGCCAGTTCGCTGAGGAGAGACAAGGATAGGCCATCGCCTGAGCGCTACCCCAGGGAACTCAGGTGAACGACGAAGCGGTAAGAGTCAAGAGTTAGGCGGAGCTTTCACCGGGAACTTGGCAAGTCTGGCAAGTTGACTGCAAGCTCGGAAGCATCGGTCCGAACATTTTGGCTCTGATATTCACACGGTTTTCAGTTCTGAAGATCAGCATGATTCAGCAAGAAGATTAGCAAGCGCCATTATGTCATCATGTAGAGACTCAAACTCAGATTGAACCAAGATTGAACTGGATCTGTATTAGCAGCATGTTGATAACGAGGTCTTGTGAAGACGCACAACGGCACACCAGATTTGGCATCGAGGTCGTAACGAGCAGATTTATCATTGAACCAATTCAATGAACATTGAAACCAAGGCGTGAATAGATATACACTGTACATGCTGCAGACACCTAAGAGTACTTCGGGTGAACTCCAACATAGGTTGTCACTTTCAGGCATCCACGCTCGAGATCGCCCAAAAAGGATTCTTGCACCTACCGATTTAGGCCGGCCCGGAAGCAGTTAGGAAGTCAAAATCCACGCCATGCTCAGCCTGATTGACGCTTCGTTCGTACAAACCCCTATATCCTCGCTTCTGTTTCGCCGCACCCTTGGCTGAGGACACTTCAATTCTCTGAGCGATCCGTCTCGCGATCTCGTCGTCAGAAACATCGAGATGAAGGACACGATTTTCCACATCGCATTTGATTAAGTCTCCATCCTGTACCACACCGAAAACCGATGCCGACAGCACAGATTCCGGTGAAATGTGCAGGACAATCGTCCCACCGGCGGTCCCGGACATTCGGCCGTCCGACAGCCGCAACATGTCCTGGACGCCTGCGGCACCGAGTTTGCGCGGTATCGGGATTAAACCGGCCTCCGGCATCCCGGGGTGCCCAATAGGTCCGATTCCTTTCAGAACAAGTACTGAGTCGGCGGTCACCGGTAATTCTGTGTCATCAATGCGTCGCGCGAGATCTGCCGTGTCGGAGAATACGACGGCGGGACCGACGTGATTGAGCAGACGTCGGTCCTTGGAGGCAGATGCTTTGATTACCGCACCGCCAGGGGCTAAGTTACCTCTCAAAATAACGATTGAAGAACAGGGATAGAGTGGATTTGACAGTGGTCGAATGATTTCTTGAGAGTAAGGGAAGTCGTGAGCAACGGCTGCGTCCAAAACTTCCCCGAGCGATTGACCGGTTATGGTTTGCGCAGAAAGAAACAGGAGCGGACGGAGAGTCTGGAGTAGGGCAGTCATCCCGCCAGCGTTATGGAAATCGGACATGTAGTTGTCGCCACTAGGTTTGAGATCCACAAGAAGCGGCGTTTTTCTCCCAAGTTCGTCAAAGGTGTCCAAAGTGATAGAACCAGCGACGTTCGGATGTCTGTTTACCATTGCCATAAGATGCACAACACCGTTTGTTGACCCTCCGATAGCTTGAAGGACGGTAATTGCATTAAGGAAAGATTCTTTGGTGAGTATGGTCTGTGGATGGAGGGCATTCGAAACGGCGGCGACCGCATTCTTTCCTGTTTCTTCAGCGACGCGGAGGCGTGCCGCAGAGACGGCTGGGGCAGATGCTCCTCGAAGGGGCATAAGACCAAGGGCGGCGGTGATGCACGCCATCGTACTCGCAGTCCCCATCACGCCGCAAGTTCCCGACTAGAAATACCGTCAGGCATCCTGTTCATGGGGAGTTCATTCGACCCACGGTGGGAGCGAGCTCGTCATTTAACGCGGCGATGTCCTCTATGTCAATGACACCCGCCCTGTAAGCAGCCCAGTTGTTACGACAATCGGTACACGCGCCGATTCGGGTTCCTCTGTATGAACCAGGCATCATAGGCCCAGTGACAAGAGGGAGAATCGGCTTGTTGGCAGAGATACCGCCCATGATTTGCGCTGGAACGGTTTTATCGCAGCCGCCAATCATGATACCTAGGTAGTGTGTTAGCTTGTATCGTTCTCGTTACTGGAAACGACGCTACAGGCGTCCAAGGGTTGAGCCTTGATCATTTCCTCGGTATCTATAGATAACAGGTTTCGCAAATACATGCTGGTGGGCGAAGCGAAAGATTCGTGGAGGCTGATCGTAGGAAATTCTATTGGCAAGCCACCGTTGAGCTGGACACCCCGCTTGACTGCTTCTAGGAGTTGCGGGACATTTGCGTGACAAGGGTTGAAGCCGGACCCAGTATTAATTATTCCTGATAACGAAAATTCAATTTGAAGTTCCCCGTGAATGTGCTCTGCAGCGACGAAACAACGAACCTATGACCGGTCTGGAAAGGGCATCTTCCCCATACCCCGCCGCCTTTATGAACGCTTTCCGCAAAAATAGCGAGAAATGGGGATCGCCATAGGCTGTAAGACCTTGACGCAGTCCATTGGACTTCAACGGCTTGGAAAGGTCGTAATCCTCTAGAGGGTCAACGCGGGTGGGCGCAGACGACGCGGACATGAGAGTGGCCCGCAAACACTTCGTAGGCCAGTAGATTAAGTTGAATATAGCTCTAGCATGCGAACTTGAACCCGGGCCGCACGAATCGTTGGCCAGGGAAAATCGATGATGGTGGGCGGCTGACTTGTTGATTACTCTCAGGTTCAACGATGGCGGCGTCCGTCGACTATGGGGATCTCGAATATACGCAGCCAACCAATCGAATCAAGGGCTTCAATATGGAGCCTGTTCCCCAGCGCATCTTCGATGGGATGAAAAAGTACGAAGAATCAAACAGAGGTGAGTAGGCCGCGGCGTTTGACATCTTGGCCAAATCTTTGACACACAACTTCGCTGCAGGATTCGGTTTCGTCTGCTTTGAGAGACAGCTAGAAGGCGACGACGGCGCGCGCCATGCTATCGTATCGCACAGGCCAGAAGACTCTCAAATCTCAGAATTTTGGAGATTGAACCTCGCTTCCCCGGACACCCCCCTTGAGCGGATTTCTTATTTCGATCTTGGCAGTGGGCGGACTGTCGACAGCTTCAGCCCTGTCTCTGGAGATGACTGGAGAGGCGTCTGGCGTGCGGGCGGCGCTATACTGGCCATGGACCTTGACGGCAGCGAGTATGCGCAACTCTGGCGGTATTGGGAAGATTCTCGATCCTCCACCGTGCTTCCGCATATCGACAGCGAACTCGAGAATAAGCCTGGTGGTCGCTTTGAACGCCTGACCCACGATAACCGCAGATATAACAACGTGCGCATCTCGGAATCAAACAAGTGAGCAGGAGAATTATCAAATGTTGTGGTCGCTTTACAAGCCCAATCTCATAGAATTATGGCCTTCATTTCCAACAAAGAAAATGGCACCGACATGCTGGTATATACCACTGAACTTGTGAATTCCCAAACTGGTGCAGCAGCAGATTCCAAGCCTTTCACACTTCCCGCGAGACTTGTAACTCCTCCGTCGGACAAGGAAAACTCTCGTTGGCTCATCTCTGACATATCCGTCGACGACCAGTACCTTCTTCTTTCCAAAAGCTTCACGTCCTCTCACAGCGAAGGTTACATCGTCCCCGTTTCCGGAGGTGCACCAGAGCGCATTCTCTTGCCCAACGCGACTGAGAAAGAAGAAGAGACCGTCTACCTCCAGAGATTCTCCCGCGATCCGGCGACGCCTCATCGGATTTACCTGATATCCAGTGCATACGGGGATTTTGAGTCAGTCGTGGCCTTCGATCGAAGCACTGGCACTGTCCTGCATATCACAACCCCTGAGCCCAACCTCAAGGCGCTGCGGCCAGTGAACTGGTCGTGTGAAGGGCTTATCGTCACATCCGAATATGTCTACTTCAGAGCCAATGCGGGCGGCTACACCAAACTTTTCGTGTTACCACTTTCTGGGCCTGAGAAAGATACCGTGCTTGAAATCAAGCTAAAGGACTGGGAGGGCGGGATGTTCACCTATTCTGTCAATCATCGCAATGGGCGGCCTCACGAAATTGTTCTTGCTCTTATCTCGCACCTGTCCAGCACCTCCTTGGCTCACCTTGACATCAAAGACCATCTGGACGATGTCAAGGTCGATGAAAACGGTGGCGCCTACATATCTGTACCTTTGGATAGATACAAGCAGGCAACACCCATCCCCCCTTCTTATCGCACCTTTCCGCCCAAACTATTAACCTTCAGCAGTTTCGATGGGCTGGAAGTCCCGTGCATGTACTATCATCCAAACAACGGCCAGTCTGCGGTACCCGTTGTAATCTCTATCCACGGCGGGCCAGCCAGTATGTCATCATTCATCTGATTTGCAACCTCCATTCCGACGTTGACTATGTAGGTCAATCGAAGTCGAATACGAGGGCGTGAGTATCCACTCATCCCAAACCATCAGCGCTGATAGACATTGAATTTGAAGCTATATTCACTGGTATATCATGAATGAACTGGGATACGCGATCATCTACCCCAACGTGAGAGGCAGCAGTGGTTATGGCAAGCATTACATGGCTCTGGATGACGTTGAGAAACGTGAAGATTCCGTGAAGTAAGAAACCTTTCACACATCCTATGTGTTCTGTTCATCTGTTCGCAGGGATATCGGGGCGCTCCTAGACCATATCGAAAAGTCTATGAAGAATGAACTTGACTCCTCTCGCATTGCTGTAATCGGAGGATCTTGTCAGTATTTCTCCGAACTACATGTGCATTCACTAATGTGATTTTGGCAGACGGTGGTTACATGACACTGGAACGCGTTGCTCCATGTCTGATGATGTTTATGCTAACGTTGTCTGTCATTTAGGCTTCTCTGATCCACTTCCCCACCAAATTCGCATGTGGTCTCGCCAACTTTCCCATTGCGCATTGGCCATCGTTCCTCGAGAAAACAGCGCCGCTTCGTCAAGCTCACAGGCGCGGAGAGTACGGCGATGAGAGGAAGCCCGAAATCCGCGAGTATTTGGAGAAGATTTCTCCACTGAATCGTACTTCTGAAATCAAGGTGCCCCTGCAAATCGCGCATGGCGACTGCGACAGTCGCGTACCCGTCGATCAGGCTATCAGGATGTGGCAAACAGTCTTGAAGACCGGCATTCATAGCGAACTGATGGTTTGTGAGAAGGAAGGGCACGGTAAGTAGTATAGCAAGAGTCACAGCCTCCTAGGCCTTGACCACCCAATTCTTCCAGGTTTCAAGCAGAGGAGCGTCATTGAATACACGAATGCCGCCAAATTGCACTTTCTGGAGCGGTATCTGCCTGTTACATCCCCGCGTTCACCCTTGTAACTCCGATGCGCCTGTTTGACAATGAGGACGACGGTTCGAGCAGTGTTTTTCGAGTGTAAATATTCTTCTCAAGTGTGTATTTGATTTAGTCAATGAACTCGAAAGCAGTCGAGGCATATCCATGGCGCGTTCATGCGCTCATACTAAGAATCACTCCCGCAACGTTCGAAGCAAAGTAACCTTGCGCATTGAAGTGAACAGGAGTACTTCACTCTTTACACATGTATACCACAACACACAGCATCATCTCTCTCGACCAACAAGTGCAGTCGTCGACGATTCCTCCTGGAACAAGGGTCTGCAAGGGATTAAGAAGAGGAATAGGAAAAGAAAGGTTTCAAACGTACAGCCGACAACCTTATGCGCGCTTTACATACGTACAATCATTCCACCAGAACACCAGCACTTCGGTTCTTCTTGGGGACAGAGCCGCCCCCGCCCCGCTTGCCTCGGCGCGGGATCCTGTCGGCCGCATCGCCGCTGTTCAATCGCGTCGACAAGATACGACGCGCGCTGCGTCCCGGACCCGAGCCCAACGCTGCTGCCGGCCGTGGATTCGGACTTGAACCCGAGCCCGCCGACTGAACCGAACTTCTCCCCCGAAGCTGTTGTTGTTTTCGCGAGCCCTTCTGCTGCACCTGCGCCTTCACCGTTGCACCGTCCCGTCCCAACCCCAACTCCGACTGCTTCCCGGTGGATCCTTCCGTCTCCGCTTCCGCTTCTCCCTTCGTCTCCTCCGAGTCCTTTCCCGTTCTTATCTCCGACCGCGACCTCCACCCCACCCGAAGAGCCCCAGCAATATGGGGCTCCTTTAGGGAGCCTGCAATACCGTCAAACACCCTCCTCGTCGCTGCCATAGAATTCGTCTTCGTCGTCGTCGGCGCCCCCTAGGTTGGTGAAATCAACCTTGTACCTAAGCAAGCCGCCAATCCCGCCAAAACCCTTGACGAACTGCGCGCCCTCCTGACTGCGGTTCGTCACAAACTCGAGGTTCGCGCCAAAGTCCTTGTACTTTTCGGCAAACCACTCGAGGAGACTCTGCGGTTCCGCACCCTGCTCCATCTCGAGTCCTGTGGACTTGTCTATGAACTTTTCGCGGTCTTTTTCTTGGTCCTTGTTTGCGTGGATGATGATTTCCTCGCCGGCGGCGTTGCGGAGGGTGTAACGCGTGATGTCGAGGTTCTCCCAGACGATGAGAGTTTCGACGGCGCCAAGATCAAGCGCCTTGAGGGTGTCGTCGATACCGAAGCAGTAGCGGCCAGTGTCTTGGCTGATTTCGTCGAAGTACTTCTGAATGAGCTTCTTCTCCTGAACGAACTTGACGTTCGCTAAAGCGTCCGCGGCGAGTTCAATGGCCTGTGAGTCTGAAGTCAGCATCCCTGAGTGCAGGATGGAAAAATAACACAAACCTGATTGAAGCCATTCTCGCCACCATAACTGACATCGACAACTTTGATTACTTTCGCAGCAAGCCGGAGATCGAACATGTCACTCTGGCTGAGCTCAGTCTTGAAGTCGGCGCTGCCAGCAAGGACAAGACCAGTGACATTGACCTTGTCGTTGGTGATGAAGTGCTGCACGGCGTGTTCGGCAACCTTCCTGACGTAGTTGTGACGCTTCTCGTCGCGGAGACGGGAGAAACGAAGCGCCGACTGTCCACCACGACCGTGCTTTTTGGGGAGGTCGACGGTGAACTTGTGCACGACGTCACGGGTGTTGCCCGCAAGAGTGCCGAACAGAGTGCCGTTACCATCCATGACAATGAAACCGAAGCGGGAGTCGGACTCGAGGAGCTCTGAGAGAGCTTCGGTGTGGAACTTGTTGTCGCACAGGTAGAGAGAACTGTGGGTGAGGTCGGAAACTATCCGGTGTATTCCAACAAAATACGCACGTATTGATTGGTTTGTGCGGCTCGAAGTCAAAGGATACTTTCTTCTCCTTGCCTTCATCGGTTAGAATGGTACCGACGAAGAGAACCAGGCCATTAGGGGGAACACGATTGTAAAGCTTGAGACGCTGCTGGGTACTGGTGATAGCGGCCAAGACGGAAAGTCGGTTGACACGGGACTTGATGTTGGACGCTGTACCGTACTCTTGAGTCAACATCGCCGACGCTCTGGAGATTTGATCCTGTAAAGTCAATTAGCATGGCCCTCCTCTCGACTGTCGGAATCAGAGGCCCGGGAAGCTCTTCGTCGTGTTTTATCGAGTAGTCTAAAGCTCGTGTGAGCAAGTCTGCCGACGATGCTCAGATCCGAAATCGACAACCAGAATTCCATGTCAATCGATTCCAAAGGCAAGATTCCGAGGAACCAGGAACTATGAAAATAGATGAATGAACGAAAACTTTTTCAATCTTGAAAATATACGCACTATGCGCGCTTTCTATGCGTATCCACCTCGTATTGAAGAAGAATATGACAGATCGCAGCAAAAACAATTTCGTAGAGGGGAAGATCACGGTCGATGACCCAGCCAAAAACATCGTCGACAGCTTAGAATTCGGAGACGAAATTCGGTACCACGACGACTTGAGAGAGCTTCCCGGGGCAAGATCGACTATGGATCGCACTTGTACTCACTTTTGGGGGTAAGATAAGACTGATCATGGAAGTGCCCGCTCTGGAGAAAAAAATGAGACGGGTAAACAAAGGTTTGGTAGCGAACGAACCCTCTGGCAGAGTCAAGGCTCTTGATGAGCTTCTTGACCTTCCACATTTGAATATTCTGCTCAGCAACATCGGGCTGGCTCATGACTGCCGGGTGTAGAGTGCTCGACGACGAGGGGTGACCTCGGGAAAGTTGGGATTTTAAAGTGTGACGTGTGACACTGCCACTCACGCTTTGACCACCGCGGCCAACATGAAACGCAGACTTGACTCAGAACACCGTCTCGACAAACGAATTCGACTCGACCGTGACCAACCTCGCTCCCGCCCTGTTAGGCTGACTCCCCCGCCCCCGACTGACCCTCCGCTCCCCGCAAAATTGGCTGTTCCACCAAAGCCGGAGCCTCAGCGGCCGCGCATCAACAAACTCACCCCAGCTCGTCCGTTCCCAACGGTTCCGACATCGGTATCGGCTACCGGGCCTCGTTCGGCGCATAAGGAGGGCAAGAATCTTATATGTATCACCCGCAAGACGCCTCTTGGGACCTATCTAAGACGATGTAAAAATGTAATCATCAACGACGGGTACTGGATTTATTCTTGAGCTGTCTGTATGTGTCGCTGAGGAAATCAAGATATAAAACCCTGCATCTAAGTGCAATGGGCGCGGCCATTCCTCATCTCTTGCAACTCGTGGTTGCGTTGCCGTCGACACTCCCTTTCGCTGCGGATGAGATTCATTCGACCGTCACCACGGGCACTATCGAGGTACAGGACGAGGTGATTCCGGATGATGAAGACGAGGATATAACTTATCGGACACGAGGAAAATCGACGCTTCAGGTCGTATTCAAAATCGGGGATGGAGAATTCGAGGGTGATGCTTCTGGCAGTGCAAAACGGTCTAGTGCGCGTTCACAACAACCGAAGAACACGGTGCCAAAACAACCGAAACCGCCGGGCGGCCAGCCTAAAGCTGGAAATTCCAGTCGAATGGTCGTAGCCGAGCCTGACCAGGACGACATGGAAATCTGAAGAGAATTGTAGGTGCCAAATGCATCTAAAACTTCGGTCGCTTACTGTGGCCAAATGTTCTAGCTAGGTCTTTACTCTGTCGCAAACTTCTGGCGCCATCTACCTATCGCATCTAATCCCTGTTCACCGCGTGCAATCTTATCTATCGCATCAGAATCTAATCAGATAATCGCTGCTGAAAGGGTCCTTGTTCGTCGCATTCACAATTCCTGGCTCAGTCTTCGGGCCCCAACTCCTGCTAATGGAGCATGAAACGTTCTTCAAATCCACCGCAAGGCTGGCAATCAGCCGTCATTATGGAGCAATTTTACGGGAACCAACCGTTGCTCCCTTCCACGACTGTGCGACAGCAAATCACAATTCTGAGTTTTCGGAAAAGCAACGTATCAGTGATTCCCTTGGCAAATCGAACAGCTCTTATGGTTCTATACGTTCTTCCGAAGAGCGTAAGTCCATTCGTCATTCTTCCCACCGCTTCCCCTCATAAGCGGGGCTGTTTCCCGATTCTCCTCATTTCGAGTATCCCGTCTCTCCCCCAGCAACCTTGACCTCTAAAACGATGAGCGCTACTCAAACAGTGACTCAAACTGTCGCCGACACCTTCCCAACAACTCTCTGCGTAGGCCAGCCGGATATCGTCTACCATCCTGACGAGGGCAAGTTTCGCGCTCGCACTGCGCGTCGTCTCGCCGCCGATCCGGCATTACCCCAGCGATCTCTACCAGACAACTTCCCTCCGCAAGTCGATGGCCCCATTGTCTGGGAGGGCAAGGACTGGAAGGATGAGAGTCAATGGGTATATAACCTCACCGACGAGCAACTAGCTGAAATAGACAGAGCTCTGGCGCATTTCGATAGTACGTTCTCCGTGACGACGTATACTGACGCTGACCCACCACTAGGCTTGGATAAGCCGCTGGGGTACATCAATAAGGAGACGTTCCCTCTCCCAGCCCTCTCTGCGGAACTCTGGAAACTCGCGGAGGTCCTGTACAACGGCCGTGGGTTCTTCGTCCTGCGCGAAATCCCCATCGACAAGTACTCTCGCCGGGAGCTCGCAATCATCTATGCCGGTCTGCTTACATGTCCCTTCACCGTCGAATCCAGTCTTGCTGATTTGTTGAATGAAGGTCTTTCCTCCCACGTCGGCTCCGGGCGCGGGAGACAAGATGCTACCAACGCGGTCCTCGCACACATCAAGGATCTGCGTGCCACGCACGCGCACGAGAAGGGCGGCATTGGTAATGCGGCGTACACGACGGACAAACAAGTCTTCCATACCGACATCGGGGATCTCATTGCGCTGCTCAGTATCTCGACTTCTGCTCATGGGGGTGTGTCGCGCCTCAGCAGCGCCGGTCGTGTCTATAACGAAATCGCCAAAACACGTCCGGACCTGATCACTGTGATGAAGGACAATTGGCCCCTCGATAGGTTTGTGTGGCCATCCGATCTGTTCGTTTCGCTGTTATGTCTGACTTTTGTGGGTATGTAACAAAGATTCGGCGCGAACCCCGGATATGTCGAGCGTCCGGTTTTATACAACGAAGATGGACACATCGTCATTCAATACTCGCGCCGACAATTCGTCGGGTACAACGCTCAGGTACGTGTCATAACTTCAATATCATAGCACGTCGCTCATTCGTCCGTCCCCACGCGCAGGTGCGGTCTGCGAACATTCCACCTATCACCGAAGCCCAAGCGGAGGCGCTCGATATGATCCATTTCTACGCGGAAAAATATTCACTTGAGCTGAACTTCAAAAAAGGCGACATCCAATACATCAACAGCATGGGGCTGCTCCACGCGCGGGACGCCTTCACTGACGATGAGGAGCACACGTGAGTATCGCTTGCCTTTCTTCACCACTTTCTTTTGCTTGGGCATCTGCTTTCCGCTTTCCACCCAGTCTTGGTTCCTCTTTCTCATGACTCTGAGAAAACTGACAATCCCAAACCCATAATAGGCGACATCTCGTGCGGTTGTGGCTCAGGAATGACGAATTGGCGTGGAAGACCCCCAAGCCTCTGGAGGAGACCTGGAAAAAGCTGTATTCGGTCCCGCCTGAGGATCAGAGGTTCCCTCTGGAGCCTGAGATCAGGCGGACGGCTGGCGGCGCGACCAAATAGAATTTTGGGTATTGAGACTGGTGTACCCACATAACATTAACATAAGGAATATGTACATGGAATGGACGCTATCACGCGTGAACATCAACCTGGAACCTGCTGTCGCTGTTCGAAGGATGAGTGTTACCTAAAATAGGCCACGCGTCCACATGTATAAACAAGCCTGAAAATGTTTCGACGCGCTCTCTGCTGGATTCGTGCCAAGGCGACGCGAGCGGTCGAACGACTGCTCCTACGCGTCCTCGCTGCCGGACCCGTCCCAAGACATGTCGCCTTCGTCATGGACGGCAATCGGCGCTATGCACGTAGCCATCACCAGCCAATCCAGCAAGGACACAGCGACGGATTCATGGCCCTCCGCAGGGTACGCTTGGGCTGCCTATTTCGCGAATGGAGAGATGAATATTAAGGAGCAATTTTATTGAAGGTACTAGAAGCCTGTTTGCGTCTTGGAGTCTGCTGTGTCTCTGTCTATGCGTTTGCACTGGATAATTTCAAACGTTCGCCAGAGGAAGTCCGCGATCTTATGAACCTTGCTCACGAGAAACTTATTGAGCTATCGAAACATGGGTACGTTTTCTACGCTCTCCCGCACTTCAAGACTATATTGATTTAATTTACACCTCACGGTGCAGAGAACTCCTCCAAGAATACGGCGTACGACTCAATGTACTCGGAAAAACGTCTCTTCTTCCTGAATACGTTCGCGAGGCCATAAGCCATGTCGAATCTGCAACGCGAAATAATAACAGATACGTGCCTTCGTCTACAATTTGGCTTGCAAATTGATGTTTTGTTCTTCTTTACAGCCATACTCAATATCTGCATGTCTTATTCCGCGCAAGATGAAATGACATCCGCAGTCGACTCCGCTATCCGCCTCTCCTTGGAAAAGTCGGATCCAAATAGGTAACACCATTGCGTCGCCCGCCCGGTCGTGTTTTGAAATCGGCTTCGGTGAACAGATGTGAAATAACAGAAGACGATATCGACGCGCAGCTATACACCTCGCTGGTCGGAAGCCCTCCTCTGGACATCCTGATACGAACCAGCGGCGTCAAAAGGCTCAGCGACTATTTGCTTTGGCAGGTCCGTCAACTCATTGACCTTACCTCTGCACGGCCCCTTGACATCGCGCTAGTGTTGTGAAAATACCCAAATTCATTTTTCCAAGGCGTATTGGCCTGACTACGGATTTTGGGATTTATTGCCTGTGATCCTGGACTACCAGCGGAAGATTTGGTCTCAGGGAAAGTTATAGATTATAGATATCGTGCCTCTTCTACCCAGTACATGTATAGTAAATCAGAGCATTATACGCTGTAATAACCTTGTATACTAAGATGCATGGGTCGATGCCAACGAAACCGGACTTGTGAGAAGCTTTCCGGCACGCTGGAGATGGACCAGATGTCGAGAGACCTCTATAGCATGCAACGTGAGCTTCATGTCCCCTCTGTCTGACCGTGTTCCGAGGTTATTATTGTTGCTACACAGGATATACATACTGCATCGTTTCAAAATAATGCAACTTCCGGTGCCTGAAGAAACCCATGAGCACAAACAGCAGAAGTATAGAATGAATACGAAACGCACCAGCCCTCTCGTCTCAAACGCAAGCCAATCACCGGTACCCGTAGGAAGCAGGCCCATAGATCGACATTTCCACAGCCCAACGCCGAGAGTGAGCACATTGCACGCGATGTAAACCAGCTTCTGCAACAATAAGGTCGTAAACGACTTGGGATTCTTCGCTGTCGAAGGAGCGAATTGTGCAAAAGCTTCGGGAAGGAAAAGCAAAAATTATAATTATAACATCAACAAGCCAGCGAAGTGAAGCAGCGCACCGTCGTTTATCCCAGCGAGGTTCTTGAACGGCGATATGAGCAGCATGACGACGATACCGATGCTGAATATCTGCACGCCGCTGCCAGACATGTACAGCATGAACGCCTGCATGGGCAGCGATTTTGCCGGAGCGGTCGCAAAGTCCAACGCGCGTTTTTCCTTGATTTGGTTGTAGGCTTCGGGCGGGGGCGCAGAGGACGTTTTGGCGCCGGTTCTAGACTGTCGGTGCGTAGCACATAGCAGGTTTGGTGTCAGACCTTTGAGGTACAAAACGTGCAATGGCAATGCCGCGTCCTACATACAGTTATTGACTTTGAAAACCCTGGAGGTGGTGGAAGGCTCCGCCATCTAGCGCTGAGATTAATAGCCTGGATATTGGGAGTGAAGGCGGACCGACTTGGAGGTTGACTCGAGGGTAGCGTAGTCGAGGTTCTTGGACATGAGTGCTCTCAACAAGAATATTCACGTGAGGGCCGGGCGATAGTCAGGTTGGCCGCGGCAACAGGCTCGACTTGAGTTCAGAACCAGTTCAGGATGGATAGTCACAAGCAGAATGGTATTATACAGATGTCAACGCCTTCAAGGGCTACACGCAACGAGAGTAAATTACTTTTTCTTCTGTTTTTTTGAATCTAGGAACACGAAATCTACGCGGAAACTTGGATAAAGTTTCCGTCCAACGTTGACCGACACCACTTCACCACAGCACCTTCAGCCCCATGCAAGAGCTTTATGATCTTAAGCTGCGGATACGCAACCAAAAGCGCAGGCAAAGTCTTCCTGAAAGACGACACCGCGTCTGCGGCGGACTCGTCAGGCGGGATCCACAAATTGAATTTGTCGCGGCCTTGAATGCGCAAAGTAACTTCTTCCAGCATTCTGTGCGCCGGGACAGATCTCAAGGCGTTCTGAATATCGGACGATGACAGGGCAGGTTCCTTCACTGCCAGGGATTTCAATACCGGGAAGTATTTGTGGATGGCTCCGAGGAGCGATGAAGGGAGCTCGACGCCGTCGAGGCGGAACGAAAGCGACTGTAAAGAGCGCTCAACACCTGCGAGCGAGGCTTCGAGGCGGCTCGGATGACAAGGAAGGGAGACGTCGACTTCTCTAGGACTGCGACCCCGAAGGAACGTCGCAGCGAGCGAGTGAGGGCCACGGTAAGTTTTGAGGAGCGGCAAGACACCGTCTGGCAGGCCCTCAAACGGCGGACGAGGATAAGGTACAGAGTCGACGTGAATGGATAGGTGCTCGACGGCGGGACAGCGTGACAATGCGGGGAAGAGGTCGGTGGAAGTGACACATTCGACAGGAATCTCCAGCGTGCGGAGCTTCTTGAAAGGCGACGAATTCGCAAGCGTGACTAGTATGCTTGTGGTCGTCGCATGTAGCTGCTCGAGATGGGTGGGGGACAGAAAGAGCAGGCATGGGTTAGGTTCCCGGCCCATCGCAGCGTCGGAATATTTGAACGTCACTTCCTGGAGGGCAACTGACGGGGCATCTGCAAAATCCATCATATCTCCGAAACACATCTCCAAGCTGAGGCTCGTCAATTGCAATCTCTGCAAAACGTCCAACCGCTTGGGCGTCAAGCGCACATATCGACATCCTAGGACCTTCAAATTTGGCAGCTTAGGCAAAGATTCGAATATGACGTCGATGAGGTTGTCTGTGATATCGCCGTGCTCTTCAGGCGAAGGCGGAGAAATGGAGCATTCGACAATGGAAGGGCAGATCCGCGGGGAGAAAAAGAACTGCACGCGCTGAAAAACTGACTTGTGGTACTTCTGAGTGGCCGCATTCGCGCGTGCCGCAACTCGAGGGTGGGTAGAAATGGTGCTGAAGAGCATGGGCTGCGCGAGAGAGTAGAATGAGCGACAGGCGAGCGTCACTGGTGGAAGGAGGAAGAGTGGTATGTGCATGAACACTTTGAGCCATATCTCGGGCGGCAGCCTGGATGCAAGTTCAACGGCCGGGCGTCGACTGCGTTTAGAACCTAGATTGGTGAACGAGCGAGCCTGGCGGAGGAGCTTAGAGAAGCCTGGGCTGAGAGGGCTCTTGGCCGACTGTGGGGGAAGACGAGAGCTGGGGGACGAAGGGAAATACGAGGATCCATCGACGGCACTGCTGGGTGATGCAGCCCACGGAGATTGAGGGAAAACTCCCGAGTTGGGGGTCAAAAGCGATGCAGCAGGCGCAGTGAGGTATCCGGGAGAGACAGGATGCAGACCGCCCTGGTTGTTGAAGCGCAAGTCCAAGGGCTCAAGAGTCAAATGTTGTCTGCGCGATGGAGTGGTCATATTGGGTACTGTGGGGGTTTTGTCAAGCTGAGGTATGGTCAATGAGTAGCAAACCTACCTTAGTTAGTTGAGGGACGCTATGGAGGGATGGATGGAGCGCAGTGGGAGGTGGATCGCGTCGAACATGTCGCGTATTTTACGGGTTCGGCAAAAGCGATCGAGTAAATGGGGATGATGTCCTTTTCTTCATGATTTGCAAACAATTAAGTACGTAAACAGTAGACTGTTAATGATCAGTGTGAGGTCAACCTTCCACCTGGTGTGAGCCATAAATTGAAGTAATAATTCGAGACCCAGTCAAGAGCCGTCTTGAAAATACAGTATCGTCGAAAAATGAGCTCAACGCAGAATTATACCTGTAAAATAGAAGTTTGGTGGTTGCCCGCGTCGCCAGGTAAAATGTTTCGGAGTTTCCAAGAAGTTTCAGCTTACCCTTGTTGTCGTCCAGCTTTTGTTTCCGTCATACCTCTTCCTTCCGATCACGCCAGACTTCAAGTAACCCAATTTGGCTCTAGACTCTCATCTGCCAAAAAAAATAAATTGGGACGTTAGCGAAGGCACATTGCAAGAGGTGACCGATCTCTGGATCAGCCAATAAATCCCACGACCTACCCCCCCCAGAAAAGGCAATGATCATCAGTTGCCATCAAACGCCGCCTCAGTAAATCGCTCTCTCTGCCAGGTTATGGTGTCCGATGAGGCTGCCAGTGGGTAGATTGTTTCAGAGTAGTTCTAACACCCTATTAGTCCTGTACTTTCTGTATTCACAACAGGAAATTCAGCACACCCAGGCACTGAATGATTCTATTATTAGGACGACTAGACAAAGAAACAAGAAAAACTGCAAAGAAGATTCCTGAAGGTCAGCAAACGTTACTTCCCTTCAATTGCATTGCACATTGTACCCCAGACACGATTCTCGCCGCAAATACACTGTGAGTTGGAAGAGATCAGTGGGGAGATCATTGATCTCGCTTATGCCGACATCAAATTGAAAGATCCAGAGATCAATCACCTCTTGGCACATTGACTTTGAGATACCCGACGACGCGATGCACATGTCAATCCCTACAACCGAAAAGATTCGGAAAGAAGACATATCGTCTCCACAGGCGTCGCCGTGGTATTTGGAGTACTCACACACTCATGCATGCTCAGAATAGCTCAGAATCATCATGATGTCGCGTTCACAAACTCTGGTCTCTTTGATTGCTCTCCGAAGATAGAGGGACTATAGCCAAGCCCTCTAGTACCTGACCTGGTTCTTGTGGCCTCCACCGAGTCGACGTGTTTTAGCCTCATCGATCTCATCATCTAAAGGCATTTATGAATTTCCACGAAGGTTAGGGGACCGTCCACCGTCAATCCTTCATGAGGATCAGGGGTCTCGGGCCACACACAGTATATGCAAGATGCTTGTCTCTCAATCTTCAGGCAGTATGAGCTTGGTTTCGTTGCCCAGGACGTTCGAGTTGTTCTGAAGATGGTATAGGTTAGTGACGTCGGCAGGTCTTGACTGCTTCGAGTAGAAATGGAACCTTTTCGAGGATCCACTCGCATGACTGCCTTCACAAAGCAAAAGCGAGTCCGGAGATACAGATTTCCGTTCATTCTTGACTTCGCAACCTTCCGGTCTGTAAACGAAGGATTTGCTGTTGTCTCGAATACTGCCTAGCTTGAACATCATGCTGCACGTAGTCGACAGTCGCTCAAGTTTCTTCTGAAGCGTCGATGAATGAACCTCAACCATGAAAGCCTATGTCGCGCATTCATAGCGACCGAAATGTGGCGGCAGAGATAGGAGCAATGCAGAATCAACCAGTATCGCTTTCGCAAATCCCTTGCTTGAAGTTGTCATCGAGCGAATGATTGAGGCGCACAGTGATACACTGATGGAGTCCCTCGTCCTAAACCCAATCCCGCAATGAAACCTATTTCGTCTAGAAAGAACGACACGGCGCTACTCACGCGAAGCGCCGAAGTGCAGTCGGACTGGACTTCGGACAGCAGTGAGTATCTGTTCTTCGTGCACGTTTTGGCCATGGTGTATCGTAAGGCATTGAAAGGACTTCTTCTTCAAAGCCGGTCCTACTCCGCCGCTCTCATGTCATACGCGGCAATGCGGGCTCGAAAGCATGAGATCGCGATATGTATGCAGATACTGTACATGTAACTCATGCCGCCGAAGACGATTTGCTCACCCCGCGTTTTCATTTACGGATGAAGTCATCGATCGTATGCAGAGCAGATATACATGTACAAGGATCGTCTTTGCACAATACAGTCAGGAAGCCGATGGTTTTGCACCCAGCTGCCTTTCCAGTGGTTCACTGCGGACGCCAGAGCGTGCATCCTCGAACATGACGCAGTTTTCCGGCTTTGTAGTCAGGAAGCCGATGATGCACAAGGATCGTGAACTTCCAAGATGCGTGCGTTTGCTCACCAAGCATGCAGCATGCGCCGTCGAAGGGAAGGGACGCCTTATCCAACGCCACGGATTCACCGAGAAATGGCCTGCGGCGATGGCAAGGAGATCAGCCAGAAACGAGAGATAGAGACCTAGGTACCACGACATTTATATTTTTTTCAGCATCCTGTCGAACACGGCGGCGTTGTAATAGCGCTCTCGGGCGGGCGGCACAATCACAATCATCTCCCTCTCCCACACGGCGCAGTATCCATGCAACTATACCACAAAGCGGCAGCCGGAAGCGAGGCAAGTCAGAATCACCGATATAGATGAGGGACCAAGACTATATGATATGATACAAAAGGTGTGCGTGCATTCAGTCTGCCAAGTACGTCGTCTTCGTCGAATTTTAGTAGTTATCAATATTGCGGGTGCTGAGGAGGGGGCATCATAGGCGGCTGTCCGGGAAAACCTGGGGGAAGAGGACCACCGAAGCCAGGAGGCGGCGGAGGGGGGAATCCTCCACCGAACATGGCCATATTCGGAGGCGGGGGAGGCGGCATACCGGGCATCCCAGGCATACCTGGCATGCCCTGCATCGGTGGAGGCATACCCATGCCAGGCGGCGGAGGCGCCATCCCGCCCATCTGCATCGGAGGAGGCATGAGCGTCTGCTGCTGCGTGAAGCCCACGGGCGGAGGTGGCGGCTGCGCTAGGATGCCGGCAAACTGGCCCTGATATTGGTAGCCGGGTACAGGCGCACCAAAGGCGAGGGGTACTGCGGGTGGACGCGCGGCGACAGGTAATGCGTTATTCTTGCGAGCTTGGGCAGTGAGGAGACGTTCGGCGGCCGTGCCATGCCGTTCTCCCTTGCCGTCTTTTTTGAATGCATATTGTACGGTGATAGCTTTGTTCATTAGGAACGAGCCATTCATAGACTCCACGGCAGCGTCGGACGCGTCGAAATCCGTGTAAGACACGAAGCCGTAGCCTTTGGACGTTCCTGTGGAGGGGTCACGAGCAATCTGGAAGCAGGAAACGTCAGCAAGGTACAAGAACCACGAGGGAAAAGAAGTAGTTTGGTTCAAAGAAAATCGAACCTTGGCAGTCGTCGCCATCATGCCGAACGCACTGAAGGTGTCGTACAGCAGTCGTTCATCGACGTTTTCATCCAAATTGCCGATAAACAAGTTTGCACCGACATCAAGTTGTTTCTTATCGGAAGAAGCCTGGGGATAGAAACAACATACGATCAGTAAGGAATGAGGGTGCAATAGAACGAGAGGTCGGTAATGCCGCCGAGGGTGTTTGAGCGTACGGTGGACCAGCATTTTTCCAACATGAACGCACCTTGTTGACTCGAATAGGTTTGCCCCATAATTTAATTTGGTTCATGATCTTACAAGCATATTCGGCGTCCTCCTCTGTCAGAAACTCGCAAAAGCCATACCCTTGATGGGCCATTGAAATGCGATCCTTTGGGAGATGTACATTGACTGCGGGATGAACATAAGGGGCACAAAATAGACCGAAAGAAGCAGAGAACGAACCGACGGGACCTGCTTGCAACATCAACTCCCAAACCAGCGCGTCTGTACACCGTTCATCGAGGTTACCCTTCACCAGTATAAGCTATATATCCTTCAAAATGTTGTGAACGTACGAGATACACTGTCGCCTCTTGATTCCGGTCATCTTGAGGACGCGACGCCATTTTGGATTCTGACTGAAAGTGATTTGTTTGGTGCTGTTATAGCCGAGTCCTCCGACTGAGACCGCTTCTTCTTGACTTCCACAACTTTTATCGCCGTACCATCTCTTCCAAATGCCACATCTTTCGTGCCTAAATCCTCATCTATCGTCAAAATGGCCTCACGTTTCTGAACTTTGTTACTCGACTTTCACTGGATTCTTGACAAAAAGTTCTAACGATTCACGTCTCTCGCCGCTGTAGCTGCTCTTGAATTTTCACTATACAACTCCCTATGGCTATCCCTTATCTCTGCACTGACACAGCGCTCTACGCACGTACGTCGTATGTCGGTATAAATTATTCTGTCACAAACAATTCTCGCCGTCCATCTCTATCAGATTCCAACCAACCAGCGCATAGGCCCTCCCGCTCTGGCCCCGCCATTGTCTCCCGTTGACCCTCTCTATCTGCTCTTACATGTCACCAAATCTGTTACAACACACATATTTTCTCCGGAGATGCTTTGCCAAACGCACTGCGGCACGGTCTTAACTCGCCCTAATCTCCAATCGGGGGAAACTTTCTATGCTCACACAGCAAAAATGCATTAATATTGTCGCGGCACCCTCTCTCTATGTTTATCCTTCCTATTCCGCCATGATTGCTATGACTCGCGGCAAGACCAGACCGAGCGCGACTCTATAAAATCCAGGACCTATCATTTCACGCTTTTCTCACTTTTCATTAGTCCCCGAGGAAGTTCCCCTGCCCAGTACCGAGAACACCACACCATGATTGGTCCTCGCGCCCTCCTCCTCTTATTCGCTGTCTTCCTCTTCGCCTTCCTTGCGGTCGCAGCCCCGATTCCTGTCACCAAGGACGGGCTAGTCAGGAAAGCCCTCAAGCAGTTCAACCCGCGCGGCGAGCTCCCCAACCGCGTCGCTCGCGACTCAGCCAAGCCCTCTGGCTAGTACGTTCTTCTCTCATTCAATGCCCTAGAACATATCCTCACCTTCCCCAGTGTCAAGAGAGATGCCCCCAAGCCTTCTCAGTATGCCCTTTGACCTCCCACGTTTTTCTGTTTCCTAATACTAAGCGGATATCAGGGTGTACAAGCACTAGATCTTGCTCATACACCTGCTCCTCTCCCCCTTCCTCCCCATCCCCAGCTTCCATCGATGCTCTCGCCTTCCACCACTTTTTATTCGGACTGATAAATACATGAACGCCCCTTCCTGGATGGATGACTTCGTCGGTTAGAACAATCACCGCGCGACGCCCGTAATATAATGATTCAGATCGATTTGTTGTTTTGGCTGTATAGTACTCATGATGTATGTATCCCAAAAACCGTCCGCAATGCTCAGCAAGCCTGACGAGACGACTGGTTTCGTGTCCAATCGCATCTTGATTTCGGTTCGCTTGGCGTCCTTCGTGGTGCGGTGCCGCCTCAGGCGTGTCTTTGTCTTTCATATGTACATGATGTATGAGAAGAAAAGAAAATATGCGTTCGCGCTGCGCCGTGGTGCATAAGACGGCGGGATGTCCGCTGTTTTGAATTGCTCCATGCAATGGGCGAAAGCCGAAAGTATCCTGAAGAAAATACAGAATATTGCGCGCCGGGCCGGCGCCACATCTACATCAATCCATCCATCAAGCGCATCGGCGCAATTTGACACGCCGAGGTTAAAAAAATTATTCCGTTTCCTTTTGCCAAAACAACAGGGCAACATGGGCCGGACGCCTCTAGGTTACAAAAGAAAAGAGACAGTAAGCACGATGATGGAACGAACAAAAGAGCCCAGGAAAAAGGGAACCATCGCCGTCGTCGACAATATCGTCGGAATCGAGCATAGACCAGGCATGAAGATATCATTTAACTAGGAAAAAGCAGATAGGGGTGGAGGGACAATATACGACAGTACCGGAGATGAGGATGAGTAAAAAAGGGCGGCGCTTGTCGTCGGCGTAAAGGTGTTTCGTATTCGTAAAACGGATCCGTAGAGAGAGACAAAGATTAAAGACGAGGCCCAGTCTAGAGGACAAGACACTTTCGTTTCGGACCTCTGACGACCGGCGGCTCGAGAGCCGCGACGATTGCCTGCGATCGATGGTCAGCGATGGCGTGTAGAATAAGCGAGGCGACGGGCCGACACGCACCTCATCGAAAACGTTCTTTAACCCCTTCTGCGTCAGCGCCGAGCACTCGACGTACTTAACAGCGCCAAGCTCCCGCGCAAGCCTCTCGCCCTGCTCGTTCGTAACAGGCCGCTGTTTTTGCCTCGCCAGCTTCTCTATAACCTGCGAATCATCCCGCAAATCGACCTGCGTCCCGACGATGAGGCATGGCACGCCAGGGCAGTGGTGGTGGACTTCCGGGAACCATTTCTCCTTGACGTTCTCGAAGGATGCGGGGGATGTTACGCTGAAGCAAACGAGGAATACGTCTGTCTGGGGGTATGATAGCGGGCGAAGACGGTCGTAGTCCTCCTGACCTAGACCGCCATCAATGTCAAAGATGCGAAGCGCAGCAGAGGTTCCGAGTGGGACAGACCGGCAGTATCGAAGAGCCCTAATGTGTAGGGGTCCTCCCCAATCATGACCGTTACTGCATAGTTGTCGAAGACCTTGTAGGGCGGTCAATGGCAATAGGGGGAGAGCGAAGGGCGAGAAGCACGCACAGTCGGGACATATTCGCTAGGGAACTTGTTGGTCGTATACGAAATGAGGAGACAGGTCTAGCAGAGAAGAAGGCCATTATTAGTGGCGCTATAGTTGAGGAAATAGAAACAGCGGCGCACCTTTCCCACAGCACCATCTCCGACTACTACACATTTGATCGTTTGCATGTCGGGTTCAGGAGTCTAAGGTGGGTGATTGGGAGCGAGGAGACTACACCCAGTGCGTAAGCGTCGACCGCACAAACAACAAGCGAGAAGAAGGTGACTGTGGCGGAACGGGGCGATGATGGATGCAGTAGTTTGGCGTGGTAACCACCACAGATATGGCAGAGCCTCGTGGCAGTGTCGCAGACAGTGACGGATGCAGGCGGCGCTTGGGCCTGCTGGACGTCGGACACGACGACGAGAAGACACTCACAGTTTAAAGGAAGCACAAGGGGTCCGGGAGGTTGGTTTAGTCGATATTCAAATCGGCCGTGGCTGAAACCAGAGATTCTGGTTAAAAACGAGATGAAACGAACTGCAAGGTGAGGACAACGCCGAGGACGACGACGACGAGGGAGGTACGTACAGAGACTGGGAATATTGGCTGACGACGCTGACGACTGTCGCCAGACGGAAGAACAGAGTCTGAAGCAGTCAAGTGCAGAGTTGATCGCAGGTAACATGCACAAATAAAAATCTCGATATCGTCCTCAACAACCACTACAATTACTCTAAGCTCGCACAGATTCCAAGGACCCAACACATCCCTTCACCCTCTTTGAACTTTCTTATCTCGTTTTTTTCAGAATTTCTTTCGATAAACGCCGGAGGTTGTAAGTAGTCGTACGAGCAACTCCAGGGTGGTCTTCGCGACACCTCGAAAGCTAAACTCCGCACACAAGTCAGCCGGTTTTGTTTTCGCCCTCAGTCTGCTTATCTCTGCCCCCGAAATTTCCCACTACGCATCGTTAACAATTGCTTCTGTTCTTGGTGCTGACGTACGGGATGATACCGATATGGAATCTGCGACTGTAGCTGCTAACCGCGGTTTAATCAGCAAACGCGCAAGTCTGATTTCGGAATATTCAGAGACCCACCCGTGTAAACACGTTTTGGACAGTTTGGATTCGCTGCCTCTTCCATCTTTGATAGCGCTGGCTACATTACACGGAATTCCATGTCAAAATTGTTCGCGCGATAAGTTGTTCAATGTAATAACCACTCATCTAGTTTCCGGTGCCTGTGGGTCGCAGAAGAGCAACTCAACGTCAATTGGATGCCAGTCTGTTGTCCGCCAAATGTTCAGAGTTTCGGTGTCTGAATCTATGACTCAGGAGGAGTTTCAGCAAACGTTACAAATCCGTCTGCTTACCCAGTTACAGCCCCGTCTGTCCAAGTCTGTGGCCCGTCGTATACTGAATATGCATAATGTTGAATATTCTGTTAACGACGGTCCGGCGAAGTTGCGATCTCTGGTTGGAAAGTATCTCAAAAGTCTTGACAGTAAACAACCTTGTTACCAGTCAAAGCAGACGAAACGTGATGCCGAGAACGAATCCCGTGTTCGACAGAGTGAAAAATTGAAAGCAGAGTGGCCACAACTTATTTCGTCGGGTCTGAAAGAGAAATTCAAGAAACAATTCAACGCATTGATTTCAAAAGATGCCTTGTCTACGTTCACCTGTGGAAGCTGTGTTGAGCGCCGTAACATGAAGCAAAGAACGACCATTTCTTTTGGAGAATTTGATCTGAGCCTGCTTACTGTAAATCCCCGGATGAATCCTCAGGTAGTAATTCGGCGTCAGAGAGCGAAAATCCTGATCTTGAATCCGAGAAAGTAAAGCTGCCGTGGCTTGATCCAGATATGATACCGCCACTGATGCCTGTTGATTCTGGTCAGTACGCCTCGCTTTTGATCGACCCGCAGTGCATAGAGAATGATCTTGACAGCATGGAACCCGTACTGGTTGTCTGTACCGCTTGCAAATCTGCCCTAAAATCTGGCAAAGTCCCTCGTCTGTCCATGGCCAACTACAATTATCTTGGACCGATTCCACCCGAGTTGAAAGATTTGTCGGTTGTCGAAGAAGCCATGATTGCCCGATGTCGAGCTAAATGTTGGATTATCCAGTTGCGTGAAGAGGATGATGCCGGTCTGCCAAATGTTCAACGCGGAATGAAAGGGCATGTAATAATATACCCACAGCAGCCATCTGCCATTGCGAATACACTGCCGCCGTCTATCGAAGAAATTACAACACCTATATGTGTGATTTTTGTCGGTTCAAATCCGCCGTCCGATGAGTGGATCAAAACCAAAGCCAAACCGTTGATTGTCCGGAAAGAGAAAGTTTTGAACGCACTGAATTAGTTGACCGCTCATAATCATCTGTACAAGGACATAAAGATCGACAAGTCTGTGTTTGACGGACATGGTGAAACAGTCGATATCCCGTTCCATATCGAGCATGTCATTCCGTCCGCTGGTATCGAAGCCACAACATCGTCGTATGCTGAGAAGACCTCAAACAAGTCAAAAGAGTCCGCTGAAGGGCCTCCTGTCTCTTCCGAAGCCTCGAGTTCTGTTAAAGAAATGATAAAGAATGCCGTTTCCAGTGTCTCTTACCGTTCTGATGTCCCATTTGAAAGTGTTGTTGTTACTGATGTCAAGGGCCATGAATCGTCGCGCGTCTTGAGGAAAGCAGCCAGCCGCCACCTGAAAAAACCTGACGGAAATTATCTTGAGCTGTGCCATGATCCGTTGCCCGTAAATGAGTTCAACAATCCGGACTTGTTTCCGTTGATCTACCCCACCCTGTTTCCGTACGGTATTGGTGGAATGGAGGATAGCAGACGAAAAACCGGTCTCGCTTTTAAGACTCACCTGAAGCATTTGTTCAATTTGTCTGATCGGCGATTCCAAACTCATTATTCTTTCCTGTTTACTGCTTTCAATATGCTTCAGCGCAGAACAGTCTTGTTGAATACCAGTTTTAAAGTTCGGAGAGATAATTTTGATCATATTGCGGCCGAGTTTGCCACGGTGTCAGCCAGCGCGATCCACACAGTTTCTGAAAGGGTCAGTAGAGGTGATTTTCGAATGTCCGATGATGCAGAAGAGAACCGCGTACTGGCCCTAATGAAACAAGTCAATTTGATAAGCACTCATGTTCAAGGCTCCCCGCAATCTAAACTGATTATGCGCAATGAAATCCGAGGGCCTACCAAGTTTCTACATCACCATTAATCCGGCTGACGTGTACAATCCTCTCGTTCGTTTTCTTGCTGGCGACGAGATTGATATTGATAATCTGACTGCCGATGATCTTTCGAATGTCTGGAAAGACCAGTCTGTCTTAGTTGCCCAAAATCCTGCCGTTGCTGCTGAATTTTTCAATGTCTTCATGAAAGCATTCATTTCCGCGATTCTAGGGTATGACAAAAAGCAAAAGGATACTGAAGGTGGAATTCTGGGCGTTGTAAATGCTTACTATGGAACTGTTGAGGCACAAGGACGTGGTTCATTGCATTGTCATATGGTTGTATGGATTGAAGGCGGTCTGAATCCGAATGAAATCAAGTCCAAAGCACTCGAAAACGGCGGTAATCTAGAATTTCAGCGACGTCTCATGGAATTTTTGGAGGATACAATTTCTAATGCCGTACCGCCTGATCCTCGTCCTGAATCGGAGTTTCCCCTCGGTAAATTTCATCCGTGCAGTACGCGTGGCCCCGTTTCGGCGTCTGATCCAGAAGAATTGGAACTGTTTCGAAAAAAAGACCTGCATCATCTGGTAGAGACATGTCAGCGACACGAGCACACTCCTACCTGTTACAAGTACTGGAAAGGTCCAGGATATATAAAGGAGTGTCGGTTTGATCTTGATGCATCCAATGCAAAGCCTCTGAGTGTTTTTGATCCTGAGACCGGAGAATTTGAACTGCGTTGCCTGGACGGATTGGTAAACAACTTCAATTTGACGATGCTGGAGGCTATACGGTGCAACATGGATATAAAATTTATCTCGTCTGGTCCCGCCGCAAAAGCAGTTATGTTTTACATCACAGATTATATCACGAAGTCCCAGTTGCAAGCGCATGTTGCATATGCTGCCCTAGAGTTAGCTGTCACTCGACTCGGAGAGTATGACCCCGAGAAAGATGATTTTGAAATGCGAGCTCGATGTCTGCTTCAAAAGTGCGCACATTCTATGATCGCTCAACAGGAACTCAGTGGTCAACAAGTTGTTTCATACCTTATGGATTTTGAAGACCATTTTACAAGCCACGAGTTTGCGAATCTGTATTGGCCAAGTCTAGAACGGTTTATTGAGAAAGAGCGCCCAAGTCCCGAGTGTTACACCCATGCAAGGAACGTGCAATTGGATTCAGAGTCTGATCCTCCAACAGAAGTGCATGAAGACATACCTGGTGAAGTTGCTTTGAATGAAGGACTGAGCGATGATTTACCCGAGTCTGATGCAAACAACAATGGTGAAGATCTGTTTGCGACTGCATCAGTAGATGTGGATGAGATTCGGTTGAAAATGGACTTGGGCGGGAGATTTGTTGCGTCAGCGAACCAGGGAGCAGATTATTGTCATCGCGGCTCAGAATTAGATTCGGTGTGTGTCTGGGACTTTGTTAGTCGGGTTGAAAAGATCAAGAAAAAGAAAGCATCCCACAGTCATAGAACGGTGTCTGGCCATGCAGTTTCGTCCGATGAAGATGAACCTGAGAACACGGTGCCTGTTCCCCAAGTCTGTTGGAACAAAGATGTTGACGGTGATATTTTGCGTTGGAGTGGTAGATCAAGGCCTACTGTTAGTCTGAATTCTGAACATCTTGAGTCTGAAACCCGTGTTCTTCGTGTATGTGCTCCTAATTTGCGAAAGGTTCCCGTACTGATTGGGCCCGCTTTGCCTCGTCGAGACCGTACTGATTCAAAAGATAAGCATGCAAGGTTGATGCTGATACTTTTCAAACCGTGGCGACATGTGTCGGACTTGATAAATGAGAATCAAACCTGGATTGAGGCGTATAATCAGTTCGTTCAACAATGTTCAGATGATGTGAAAAAGGTCATAGATAATGGACAGTTACTGCATGAATGTAGAGACAGTCGCGATGAGCATTATAAAAATCGCCACAATAGAAAAGACCGTGGTCATGTGTCCGCTGAAATGGTGTCTGCAACCGATCGAGAAATGTACGGTGAAATGGATGAAGTTCAGGTTCTTGATCATTTGGAGTCAATCAGTTTATGCCA
This sequence comes from Favolaschia claudopus, assembly GCA_037176885.1. Classification (NCBI taxonomy): domain Eukaryota; kingdom Fungi; phylum Basidiomycota; class Agaricomycetes; order Agaricales; family Mycenaceae; genus Favolaschia; species Favolaschia claudopus. The sequence goes on from JAWWNJ010000105.1 coordinate 888,566, forward strand.
ATCTAAACGATGGCAACGTACCGTTGATAACATCTTGCTTGCTAAACTGTGCGCAGAAAATAGCGGTATGTTCGGCCCCGGAGATCCTATGGAAGTTGAACCTGTTACACGCGATCATTCTTGCCATGAGATTATCTGCGAAAGCAATGGGCATCTGGAACACACCTGGGAAAAGGTTTACTCTGACCGGAAAGACGCATGGAAGAATGTTGCTCGAAACAATGCCTTGAGCTCTGAACGGCAACAGGGACCTGTGTCAACTACTGTTGACTCACATAATTTGCTTCGAAGTGGACGTGCTTTCCGTGACAGTCTTCCACAACAATTTTCGTCTGCGTCCGTCAGAAATTCACCGAACAAGGAAAAAGAGTCAGTACCTGAAGCGGAGTCTTTGATGCAAGAGATCATCGAAAAGTACACTCTGAATGTCGAACAAGTCCGAGCCTTCAGAATCGTAGCGGAACATAGCACGAATCCAGATGCGGACCCACTGAGAATGTTCATTGGCGGCCCTGGCGGTACGGGAAAGTCTCGGATTATCGATGCCCTGAAAGAGTTCTTCGAGAAAAGAGATCAGAACCGGAGATTTTGTCTGTCTTCGTACACAGGAGTTGCAGCTCGTAATGTGTCTGGAATGACATTGCATGCGGCCCTGGGTATGCGTCAGAAAGGTAGTCGTCAGAAAACAGGGAAAGCACTTCGCGATATTATGGAGATGTGGGACGGCGTCGATTATCTGTTTGTTGACGAGATTTCAATGGTTGGCTGTGCCCTGTTACATGAGATTAGCTCGGCTTTGAGTGCTGCAAAAGGTAGTACACTTGCCTTTGGTGGCGTCAGCGTTGTCTTCGCCGGTGATTTCCATCAGCTGCCGCCAGTCGGTCAGAATGCGTTGTATACTCATATCAATCCCGATGCAAAGAAGAACGGGAAAAAGAAACAGTCTGGGGTTAGTACTTCGAAAGCTGGGACCGAGCAAGGTCAGAAAGCGATATTCGGAAAGCTGCTCTGGCTATCTGTGAAGACCGTGGTTCTACTAACGGAAATTGTCCGTCAATCTGGACCGGAAAATAAGAGGTTCTTGGAGCTACTCGGACGTTTGCGATACGGGAAATGCACTGAAGCTGATTTTCAACTCTTGAACAGCCGTTTGCTGGGGAATCTAGACATTGATTGGACTACGGAACCATGGAGAGGGACGCCGATGATAGTTAACGAGAATCAGATGAAAGACGAGCTGAATCTTGAAGCTACACGGGCCAAACACGGGCATTTGCTAAGGCAACGGGTGAAGAGATGCATTGGTATTATGCTAGTGACAAGATTGGACGTGCACTAGTCGAAGATTCTGCTCTCCAGACGCGGTTAATGAGCCTGGATTCAGGAAAGACGAACCAGAGACTGGGAAAGATACCGTTGGTTGTTGGTATGCCCGTGATGATTGCGCAGAATTTCGATGTGCCTGGCGGCGTTGTTAATGGTTGTTCGGGGATCTTGAAGAGCGTCCGCTACAAACTCGACTCACAAGGACATCGCCACGCACTCTCGTGCGTCATCGTCGCACCGGACACGAGCCCTGGTATCATTCCAGGGCTCCCCGACCACCACGTCGTAGCCCTGGAAGATACTGTGGAGTTTACGCTCGAGCACCCCTACACGCACAAATCTTGCACGGTGAAGCGCACCCAGCTTCCCGTCCAACCCGGATTCGCAATGACCGCCTACAAGTCGCAGGGAAAGACTCTGCGCACGGCGGTGGTCAACCTAGCGGACACCCGTGGCACCGAGAGTCCGTATGTGATGATATCTCGGGTCACATCCCTCGAGGGCCTTGCGATCCTCACACCATTTGACAAAGCAAAGATCTGCTGCCATTCTTCCGAGGATCTGCGGCGGGAGACGAGAAGGCTAGAGCTGTTGGCCTTGAAGACAATTGCCGTGTACGGTACCGAGGTGGAGAGGTCAGACGCGGTGAAGCAGCTTGAGAAGGAGGTCGGTGAATTGGATGCGGAGCCAGATTCTTCGGCACAAGAAGAAGACGAGAATTCAATTCGAGAGGACCCAGCAACCAGACTCCGGCGATTGCAGCGAGAAAACCAGCGGCTTGTAGAGCGTACAAATAGTAGCAGAAGACACATGGTGCAGATGCCGTCACCGGAGTCACGGCCCGATCAGAAGCGGCGTGGTAAAGTCGCTCTTGATGCTCCCCGCCATCCTCCACCGTCGCAGCTGCACAATGTCTTGTCTGGGAAACGGAGAGCTTTGAGCCAAGGAGTGTCGGAACAGGTGAGTCGTCAAAGTTTCACCACCTCTTCACATACTGACTAGACACCTCGCGCTAGGATTCCGCCAGTATTAGTGGGCCTTCGCTCCGCAAACATAGACGCGTGGATCTGGACTCGCAACCCTCACGTTAATCTGCCATCTCCTGCTTTCCACGTATCTGCTGCGTCCTGGACGAACAGACCTTTGAGCTTGAAATCCTAGCTTGTTCCCGCACCGTATTTCCTGCTGCTCACGGTATCAAGTCAGTCAGAAGGTGAGCTGATTTTTCTAGCCAAGTATGCGCAGTAGGATAAACTCGAGCATTTCAGTGTCAAGGTCCTTCTCCCTTCCACTCCTCAATCTACGCTTCCGCACAGCGTCCATCACAGGCTTTGTCAAAGAATATAATATTTGGTTCTGGTACAATGAGAGAGCCGTTAGGCTAGTACATTAGTGAATATGAGAATAGGTCGCACCTGGTACAATGAGAGAGCCGTTAGGGGCCCGTCTCATTGACCAGGATCAATACATGGTACACTTGTCAAGATTAGATAAGATGAATTGGTTCAGGCTGGCGCAGCGTCAATATCTAACACCCCCCCTTGACGCACGCCATCTAGGCTGAGCATCTTGACCCACCGAGCGTGTATGAGGCGGTGTAGAGGTTTGGTGAAGAGGTCGGCGACATTCGTGTTGCCGGCAACATGCATTACGTCGATAAGGCGTTTCAAGACACAGTCTCGGATGAAGTGCTCGCGAATAGCGATGTGCTTCATTTTCGAGTGGGCTTGAGGGTCATGAGTGCATGCGACCGTCCCTTGGTTGTCGCAGAATAATGTAGTGGGCTGATCTTGGGGAAAGCCGAGCTCCGCAAAAATATTGCGGAACCAGAGAATATCCTTGGCGCAGTGTGTAGTGGCCAGGTATTCAGCTTCGCACGATGAGAGCGCAACGACAGCTTGTTGTTTTGAGCTCCACGACAAGGGAGAGTTACCCATGAGAATCACAAACCCAGAAATGGATTTACGGTTGTCCCCCATTCCCCAGTCGGAGTCGCTAAGTGCGGTGAGGGTCGGTGTCGACGAGTCTCGTCCTCCGAGTGTTATACCGTGTGTCGTTGTTCCTCGAAGATAGCGCAGGAGATGCTTTGCGGCCGTGATGTGAGCTGGGCCGTAGTTTGCCATGAATCGGGCGAGTTCGCGCACGGCGTACGCAATGTCCGGTCGCGTGCAAGTCGCTAAGTACATGCACTTACCGACGATCGCAGTATACGGGTATTCTTTCGCCTTCGCGGTGTCCTCAGCTGTAGCTGGTGCCAGACGAGCGCTGGGGTCCATGGGGGTGTGGACTGTGTTGCTCTTGTCGAAGCCAAAGTCGCGGAGGATAGACTCCGTGTACGACTTCTGATGCAGGCGGATGGTACGGTTTTCCCTGTCGCGTTCGATGGTGCAGCCGAGGTGGAGTTGCGGCTCGCCGTTGTCGGTAATCTCAAACTGAGCAGCCAGCGCTGTGACCACGGCGTCGGATTCCGCTTGCGAAGACGAAGCTATGAGCATGTCGTCGACGCTGGTGGTGATGATAGAATACTCTTTATCGAGTCTCCGCTGATAGACACTCCAGTCAGACTCGATCCGCTTGAATCCAATTGTTTCGAGACGTGAGTTCAGCTCCAAGTACCACTGGCGTCCAGCCTGCTTTAGCCCGTAAAGGCCCTTCAGTAGCCTCCAGAACCCCGGGCCCGCAATGGTGGGCTTGCGCATGTAGATCTCTTCCTCGAGTGGACCGTTGAGGAAGGCAGTTTTGACGTCGACCTGCCGCAAAGTCATGTCGTGGGTGGCCGCGAGAGCGAGTACGAAACGGATGGACTCCCACCGCGCGACGGGGCGAAGGTGTGGTTATAGTCCTGGCCAGGGATCTGGGTAAAACCCTTTGCGACAAGTCTGGCTTTGAATCTCGATATACGTCCATCGCGGTCGCGTTTGATATGTAACACCAACTTGGAGGCAACGGCTTTGCGTCCCGGTGGGAGCTCCTCGACCTCCTCGTATACTCCCTTCGCTCGTAAGGACTCGAGTTCCTCGTGGATGGCAACCAGCCACTGGGGCCAGTACATTGATGATTCCGCTTCATGAACGGTCGTCGGATCTTTTGCATCAGGATCGTCGATGGGCTCGGTGAGCGCAGCGTAAGTCGCTTCTGCCTTTTCGAAAGCTTGAGCGAGATCGACAAATTCTTCCTGGTCGCATTCAACCTCGAGTTCTTCACCATCGCACAGCAGGACGGACAATAGATAGTCCTCCGAGAGGAGGAAGTCCTTCCCCCCCTCGTCCAATGTGGCGTGGTCAATGATGTATTTGGCGGGGATCTGCCGAACGCGCGGTTCGCGACGTTCAGCAATTGGCCTGTCATCAACCTCCATAGGGAAGTCGGTATCGATTGGTCTGTTAGCAGACGATTAGAGACTTCGTTAACGAGTCATAAGTGCGTTAACGCACGGTACAACTGCTCGAGACTGCATGGTCTTCGAGACTTCGTCTAGAAGACGTTGTACGGGCCTGGTTACACAGGTCAGATTTATGATTTAACCGTAGCATGTGTTATCACATACTCGGGCGTCGCACCTCGGTGCTCGGGTAATTCCATTTCAGTATCCTCAGTTAAATGAGGCCTGGTTAAACAGGTAAGTACGGTTTCAGCTATCGTTAACGATAGCGCGTACGGGTTTAGCTCGGTGGCTGGGTTTTGCTCTGCGGCGGGCTGCTGAGCAGCGGGATTCTGCTCGCCAGCGGAATTCTGCTCCGTGGCGGCTGGAGGAGCAGCAGTGGGGACGGGCACCCGATCTCGGAAATGTTCTTCAAGATCGGACGGCACGTCCTCCCACAGTATTTCGGAAAGCGGGGGCGATGGGAGGAAGGACGGGAAGCCATGAAATTCGACATCGCGCCGCGAGCGGACGGACTTGGCAGTTGGGAACCAAATCAGGTATCCCTTCGAGTCGCGCGCGTAGCCAACAAACCGACCTTCCTCACCCCGCGATGCCAACTTCGGCTGTTCTGTCGAGTTGGTCTTCCTCGCAGTGACGAGGGCGCCAAACGGGCGCAGATGGGACAAGTCGGGTTTGCGCTTGAACCAGCTTTCAAACGGCGTAGAGCCATTGTCGTTCGCTGAGTGGGGGACGCGATTCTTGATGTGAATGGATGTTTGCGCAGTGAGCGGCCAGAACCAGAACGAGAGCGAGGCGTCGACTAGCATCGCCCGAATCATGTGCTCGATCGTTTGGTTCAGCCGCTCTGCAACGCCGTTCTGCTGCGAAGCATCCGGCACAGACTTCTCGTAGGAGATACCATGCTCTGTGCAATAGTCCTTGAACTGGCCAGAAACGAGCTCGGGTGCATTGTCGATACGAAGATAAACGATTTTGGCGCCCAAGAGGTTTTCTGCTGAGACGCGGAACTCGTGGAAGCATTTCAGAGAGTCGGATTTGTTTTTAAGGAAATATATAGTGGTGAAGCGGCGGTAGTCGTCGGTGAAGGTAATAAAATGTTTGAAGCCCCCATACCCCAGGGGCAGAGCGCCACAGATGTCGGAGTGGATGCGGAAGAGTACACGTTCGGCGCGATTTAGGGCTTTGCTTGGGAACTTGAAGCGCTTGATGTTGGCGAGAGCGCAGACGCGGCAGTTCTTGACGTTGACAGTGTCGACCGGGAGGCCGAGCGTGGCGCGGGTGAGCCCTTTAACGTCGAGGTGGCCCATCAGACGGTGGAAAAAACCGCCTCTTTCGTGGCCTCAGAGTCGTCATCTGGTCCAAGAATTGCCGTGAGCGAGGGAGTTGTTGCGTTGATGAGTTCGGCCGAAAGCGGAAGCAAATTTGCTTCCGTGGGACCTTCCACAATCTTCGCACGCATCCTGTACATACCACCCACAATCTCCCCGAACGCAAACGGCACACCTTCAGCGTTGAAGTAAGTGATCTTCCCCATCCCCATTTCCGTCTGAACCCCTTTGAAGTCCAGTTGGGTTCCAGAAATAAGATTGCAGCGCGCGGTGGGAATGTGAAGCGCGTTGCTGAGGGAAAATTTGCGGCCGCCCTGGTGAGTCCCTTCCAACACAACTTGCCCCTTCCCTAAAGCTTGGGTAGTCAAGTTTGTACCGAAACCATGAACACTCAACGGCTTCGAGAATGCTTTGTACTCGTGGAAAGACGACAAGTTGTTGAAGACGTGGCGAGACGCCCCAGTGTCATGGTAGACGTTGTTGGTTTGCTCGACCGTCGCGTTCAGGATAACATCAACGACATTCACCCAAATTTCATCCTCTTCCTCTTCTCCTTCAATCTCCAGCCCCCCCATCATGAACGCGAACTGAGCATCAACCGTCTCGTTTCCTGTCGCATCATCAATCTCTTCCTCTCCGTCCTCGGTCATTTCCACCATGCCGGCAAAGCGGTTTCCTGCTGCCTGAAGAGCTTGGCGACGTCTCTCGGCGACACGCTCATCCGGCGACAGGTGAATGTCTCTTTGCCCTCGATAATGGTCTGGGTACTGACCAACCTTACCGCCGCCATAAGCAAAGCAGTTCTCCCGGAGGTGACCAACAGGCGTCATACAGTAGTCGTTATCGCAGCGAATGCGAGCGCGTTGAGGAGCTGGGTTGTTGTTGGGATAGTTGTTTGGATAGTTGTTCGGCGCGGGAGCAGCACGACGATCGTAAGGGCCTTGGCGCCGTTCGTTACGCTGGTGCGCCCGCTCATTTTTCCTATTGGTGGGCTGAGCAAATGACGCGCTTGCAACAGCCCCCCCATCATCCTCATGGTTTCGAGCAGCCTTCGCTGCGGAGGCTGAGTTTGTCGCAGTGGAGAAGAGGCCTTTGGAATACTCTTCGCGTTGGAGACGTGCGAGTACGAACGACGAGGTGAGTGGTTTCCCCCCTTTTTCACTGTTCGTCATGTCGTCAAGGAGGGAGTCACGGCAGAATTGCCATTTATCGCCCTGCGACATGTTTGTGATGAGACATTTGGCGAATTCATGGTCGGGGAGCATGGTGGCGTCGGCGCGGCGCAGGCGGTGGTATTTCTCCAACATTTCGACTCTCCACGCGACGGGATTGGTTGTGCACATGAGGGAAGTGATCTGGCTTTTGAGGGTGACAGCCAGTAGCACATTCGTAGGTTCGAATTCATCCCTAAGTGCGATCCAGGCGTCGTGTGCTGACTTACAGTCCTCGACGGCGTAGAGCTTTGTCACCGGAACGGCTTCGACGATGATGGCGAGTGCCCTCTTGTCCTGGGTGAGCCAAGCTTCCGCGTTTTTCTTCGCAACATTGACCTCGACCTCGTTGCCGCGCGTTTGGATGGTGACTTCGTTACCGTCAGTGTCGAACCCAGTGTGAGTCTCGCTCTGCACTAATTTGGGAATAACCGGCGGCTGATAATCGTCGCCCTCAATATATTTCCAGTACCCCGCCGCATTGAGCTTGTATTTGGACTTGGTTCGGAATTCGGCATAGTTGTTGCTACCGTCCTCGTTCTCGACAATGGAGGTGAGCTTGATTCCTCGCCATTCTTTCTCGTTGTCGGCTGATGTCATTGTAAGATACCGGTAGGGAAACGTGGTTGGTGAGATGTGGTATGGAACGGTATTGAGGCAGTCGAGAGCAGCAGCAAATGGAATAGGGGTTGTAGCGCAGCAGAAATCGTAGATGGATTCACAACTGGAGGCCCATAACCTGTCAAAGAATATAATATTTGGTTCTGGTACAATGAGAGAGCCGTTAGGCTAGTACATTAGTGAATATAAGAATAGGTCGCACCTGGTACAATGAGAGAGCCGTTAGGGGCCCGTCTCATTGACCAGGATCAATACATGGTACACTTGTCAAGATTAGATAAGATGAATTGGTTCAGGCTGGCGCAGCGTCAATATCTAACAGGCTTCTCCCATCCTGTGTCGTTTCAATGCATTGTTCTACGCTACCCTTCGCTAAAACCAATATTTCTCGAATCCCCAATTCCTTCGTTTCGACTTGGAGAGGTAGCCTGCCGACAAAACTCTCTACTACATTCTGACAACCTTCCTAAATCACCGCTCATCACGTCGCAATGTCACCTCGTAGCTTACATTTTTTTTCCGAAAGTGTCTGTTGTCTTGTTGGGACTCACCTTTGCCTGCATCATAGGCAGGACATGTCGGGCTTACTTAGAAGTATGTGTGTACAACCAAATAGAATTTTGTTTCTTTTTCTTTACTTAGTGTGCGTTAGATTTGTGCTAGATAGTGGGCTCTGCCGCATAAGCGGGCCGACTACGGATTATTCGGCAGCTGCTTTGGCAGTGGCTATGTAGTGGCTGTGAAGAAGCATAAGGAATTTCGGGAACGCTGAATAAACCTTGGCAAGCAAGGTAATTGCGTTCGGCTTTAGTTGCGCTTGAGGTGAACGTCTGTCTATGATTGCCCTCTCGTCCAAGAACTCAACATGAATTTGAACGCCTCGGCTGCGGCGGATACCGCATCTCCCTCTGTTGGCAGTTCTCGAAATTTCACGGAGACAATCCGTTCGACTCGGGGTCGAGGCATGAATTCTGCCCATATAGCTTTTTAGATTTTAATTTACTCAGTCAATTCTCCCTTTGCTCGGACTCTCGGTTCAGCAAGTACACACCTTCGGCTCGCACACGTTGAAAACGGTTACTGCCGCACTGTTCCTCGTGGGGCCGTGCCGTTAAAGCTTCAACTCGATGGTAGATCTTTCGTCGATTTATTTTTTGGTTCGGGAGCGAATTTTATTGCTTGCCTTAATCTATCCCTCCGAATCAAGGTACTTCTGCTGTCCCGACAGCGGTGGGTAACAGCAACTGGAGTGCCGTTGGAGATTCAACTGGACAGCAGATCTTTCGTTGATTTATTTTTTACTTGCAGCGATTCATTGCTTAACGCCTCAGTCTGGCCTCCGAGGCAGACTGCTCACATTACCTCGATAGCGGCGGGCGCCGCACCTGTCTCCAGTGTGCAGACAGATTCTACGCACTACATGCACGAAATTACCCTTCGACTTGGGTAGAGGCACTCCAGATGCAACAGGCTGCCACTTTTTGTAGTCTTCCGTTTTGTTTGTTACCCGCATCTTGAAGCATGACAGTCTCCTGCGAACTTAACGATTGTTCGAAACTATTTCCTCACTCTCTTGCTTCGAAAAACTCGCGCCGGTCAACTCCGCTCGAAGGTTCATCAGCCGAAGAACAGCCGTGGATTATATCGCCAGAGCCGAGGATTCCGCGTCCACGGGCGTCACACATCAATGATCAATGAATTGCCGGCGGGCTCTGGTGTCATTTCTAGTCACTGCAAAATTGCAAATGTGCAATCACCGTCTCCCTCTCAACATCCGGGATGTGGTTGCCAGTCTTGAAAGCTATAAAGTCACGGTCGTAAATCTTTAATTCCCCCCGTTGCGATCACTGGCATGCACCTTCAACGACTTCACCAACTTTTCGCCCGCCTCTCTGCAGGCTCTCGCCTCACTTCCGTCGCTCAGCTTCCTGAGGATGGTCGTCTCGCGTTACCGATGGAGCTGTGGGACGCCTTGTTCACCCATTGCAGCGACGACACCCTTCTCAATCTCGCCATCGTATGCCGTCCCTTCAACGAACGCTGCATTCTGACCTTGCTCTGGTTGAACGGAAATTCCGCATCTGATATCGCGGAGGGCCATTATGCGGTCCACCCCACCGTCCTCCCTGCGTTTTCTCGAGCGCTATATATCCCCCCGCCAAAGAACATCATATGCGACCTCCCCATCACCCCCGACCTCGCACAGCACCTCGATGTGCTCTCAGACATTGCCTGTTCCCCTCGCGCGGTGACACTCGACAGTCTGACTCTCCAACTTCCACGGGGCCACGAGTGGTTATACGACCCTTCCAACCAGGATCTCCTCCGTCGCACGATCACATCCATCGCCGGAAGCATAGTCAAGGAGGTCATCATTCTGGTCGCCAAAAACTTTATACGTCTTCCTGTCCAGAAACTCGGGGAATTTTTCGTCCGGGACGAAGCATCAGCAAAGCGCTATAATCCTTTATACGCCTTCGCCATACCCTGCCTAAATTCGTTAACGTTTCACTTCCATCGCACCTCATCGCCATTGACCGTCATCGTTATCAACGATGTAGAGGTCATGAACATCGAAACTGTACCGGACGAAGTGAGGCCTGGGCCGCATCACTTGAATGCCGCCCTCTCGCACGTCGTTCTTCCGCATCTCACCTCGCTCACCATCAGTGTGGATTACATCGATCCCACCGTGATGAGGGCCTTCCTCCTTCGTCACCCTCAAGTGACGCACATCCAAGACGAACGCATATACTCCTTCGAATCCCCGGAGAGTGATTTCACCGCTCTCATCAGCCCGCCCATCGAACTGCCTAATTTGCAGCAGGTCAGGACGAGGAATGCGGCTCTTCTCATCGACACAGCGCCGTCCAAACCCCGAAAAATCACTATTGATTGGGGGCACCCCATCGTGGAAGTCCTCAACCGCGATTTCGATAGTGTATTGCAATATCTTTCTCAATGCGAAACAAAAACACACCTCGAGATTAGCACCTGGTCCATGCCACGGACTCTGGCGGACCGGCACGTTGATCTTGCGACGCAACTGCGCTGTGTGGATACGGTTCAGCTGTCCTCCGCGAGTTTCCAAGATCCCGAGCTCTGTTTGCGCTGGATCGGGTTGTTCCCTGCACTGGAGGAGGTCATTTTTTGTGGGTGGCGCCAGGTCATTAAGATGCAGGAGAACCCGGACGATTTACTCCGGATCGCAAGGAGTATTCTGCTTTCGCCCGGCGGAAAGAATATTGTCTTGGAAATTGGCGTTTGATCTAGCGATCCGTATTTTGCTACTTCTGTATGGGCATGAATGTATCAACTTGGAGAGTATTGCATGATTTCTGGAAGGCACCTGACTTACCTCAAAATTTTCACGACCAGAGCTGCCCATAATCGCCGTGCCCGACCAGTGCCTGCAGTCCATAATGACCTAGATAGCAGGTCCCCTACAAATGATTAATGGCTAGATGATAGGGTTCCCCGAAATCCGCCGGATTCACAGCTGAGGCCTAGTGTCTAGGGTGACAATATTTTTTTCTCTGGGGAGTTATAATATTATAGTGCCTGATATCTGTGTACGAGCTGACAGTCTATTTGCGCAGTAAGGGAGGGTGGTTTCTAAAAGAATAATGCCTCCAGATGCTAGGCTCCGGTGATATATAATATTATTATGCCTATACAACAAAGGTCTGCTCACCTTACCCTAGACAAAACATTATTTCTTTCCAAGCCGTTCAGGTGACAGCTGACTGCCCAGTGGAGGTGTTGAAATATTAATTCCTTGGAACCTTAGCATCTAGCTGATTAACTTGATGCAATACAATAATATTTCTTGGCCAGCTGAGTAGCTAACAGCTCACAGCCCATTATAGCTAGTATAATATTAATTCGCCTAGGTTGTTAGCACTCAGCTAGTTATTGAGGTTGAAAGCAATAATACTTGTTCACCTGAATGACTGGTCTGAGCTGTTCAGCAACACAGAAAACATCTTGCCTTGACAGATGGTATCAGCTGTCCAAGTGAATAATAATATTGGCCCTAGTCTCTTGGAGTCAGCTGATGGACCCTGTAGAGCCCAATATTATTATTGCGGCTAAATCTTGAGCAAGAGCTCATTGCCAAGAAGAATATTTGTTGCCTGTGTGACTATGGATGAGCTGGTGAAGGAAACAAATATTTTTGTACCTGTGACCCAGGATACAGCTATCAAAGAACTGGCACCTATAATAATATTATCTTCCTTACATAGCTGGTTCCAGCTTCCGAAACAGAGAATATTATTCACTCTGGGGGCTACTGTTCAGCTGACACAATTGTGACACTAGTAATAATATTAAATTGGCTGTGCAACAAGACCCAGCCGACCATTGGATATATTATTTCAGTGCCTAATTCACTGGCTCTGCTTGTTGATGTAGCAAATATTAGTTGCCCTACCTAGCCAGTCACAGCTAGTCAAACCGAACAATACTTCTCATCCAATCTGCCAGGTTGTAGCTCATGAACAATAATATTGATGTAGCTACATCTCTGGCAGAGCTTGTTATATCGTATATTATTGGGCCTTGGACCGCTGGAATCAGCTTGCCAATAAAATTAATATTCCTCAGCTGTTCTCGAGATGCAATAATCAAGATAAAAAAATGCCATATACGAGGATTCGAAACCTCAGCATCCTGATAACAAGAGAACCTTAATGACAAACAACTCAGTCTTTATACCAAAGAGACATTGATTATGTATGTGTGGTGTGACACATTCGACTCCCTCTGTCTCCATGGTATCAGCATGGTACAATGAGCGGAATGTGCAGCTTGCTTTTTTTTAAATGTTCAATACCATTCTACCAAAGCAGGCAAAAAATATTATCATCTAACAGTTAGGCTTCAGCTCATCCTTATATTGCTTGTGCTGTATAACAAGTCAAACATGCTGTTTTCGAGCAGCCCACCTGGAAATGAATGTGTGTGTGCATTTATAACTTTTCTCGCAGAAACAATATTATTGTCCTAAATGTTTGGCAAAGCTCAATAATATTATCCATCCTTGTATCTAGAGGCAAGCTCAATTATATATTTGAGTAATTACAAAAACACCATAGACATCCTTGGAACATGATTAAATGCAAAGGAGAACCCAGCACTGCTCTCAATTGGTATTGTTATTTTCGACTCTACCACTGGGTTGTTTCCTTTTTAGGCTACTAACGCTTCCCATTTGAAAAAGGCAATTACACTACACCTCACATCCTAAAAAGGAAATTCTCAACATCACAGCCAGGCACATGTTAAATCCTGCATGTTTTCAACTTTGAACTTGTATCCAGCATTTCTATTGTCTATTCTGAAGATTTGGAACATCTAATGCCGGTAATGGTGCCTGCCAACACACACAAAACCACCAAATATTTCTACTTTATGTACCCTAACATGATTCACTGTTTGACAAAGGAGCAATGGCCACAAAACACGACACTGATATAGAGTGGTACTCCTTCTATCACATGGGTACAATAATCTTATCATTTAGCCCTGAAAAGCCCGCATATGTTGTATTCTGTGAAAACACATATTGTGCTGATCCTGTACCTCCCTATTCATTGGTGCTGCCCTATGTAGGCCACAGTACTTCACTGAGTGATATCTTTGCCTTTTATAACAAACTACACTATCAGGAACCATCCTATAATGTGATTTCATTGCAACAACAACCAAAGTCTGTCTCCCTGTTACCTCATTAAAGGAGTATGATGAAAGGTGAGACAGACTAGTTTAGACAATTTTTGGTCTGTAAAAAGGTTTTGTCACCAAACATATGCTACAATCTCGTCAAATTCTTGAGCTATACTCAAGATCATTTTTGACATTTCTGAATTGATCTGTGAATAGCCCTCTAAACATGGCAGATATGGCCTTGAAAACACTCAAACTGCTCTCACTGAGTTCATAACTTGCTCAAACTAAGTTTTCCTGGACAGTTACATGAATGTATGCTAAAATGACATTTAGTCCATATGCAAGTTTTGAGGTGTCTCAATCCACTTTACCGAAAACACAACTTTCTCAGATCTTGGTCAATTCTCATGTAATAAGACATTTTTGGATGGGGATCAATATTCTAAGTCATGTTGTATTCTCAGATTTGGCTGATATGCCCTCCTTGACACACAATTCATCAAATCATCCAAAACACATATTTGACAATATGAGATCAGAAGTGCACAAGAAGGTTGGATTTATGACAAAAAGGAGTTTTACTGATAAAGGACACAAGCTTCAATGACTTGAAGCAAGCTTAACAACAAGTGATGATCCTAGGATAAGGAAATATAGACATAAATGACATTGGATGAGATATCAACAATAGTCTTAGAATGTCACCCATTTGATATACAGACTTCATGCACAATCACCTCTGGAAGTGAGGGAACACATTACAAAGTTTATTTGTCCAGTACATGTACCATGATCACTGAGGCAACAATTTCCTGATGTAGGGTAAATTCATTGTATAGCTGCATATTAGATAGTCATAAACATGCTAAGACATTCAAGAATACTTCAATTATCTGGATGACCTTATCAGAGTATATGGAACACTTTATGATAACTATATTGCATTTGGTAGATTTAGTCTGAGCATTTCAACAGTTTCACAGGCTTGCACTGCTGTTTTTCAAAGTTATAGAACTGCATTGGTTTCAAACACCATTCAAGAATCAGTATAAGCTGTTATCATCAACGGCCTACATTGGCTATGCATGAGTAAGGGCATTTTATCAAAAATTTCCTTTTTTGGGTGCTAGGAGTCAGTATCCAAAAAGGAATGTTGTGATTGAGGCTCGCAAAAGGCTGCCTGCTAGAAAGGAAGGCAGCCAAAGGTAAGTGGGTCTAACAGAAGAATTCTGCCATGGCTGGTTGGTGTATTGGTAGTATATGTTTATGTTGTTTTATAGTTGTGAGATGATTGCTGGTTCAAACCCTGATTTTGGTGGTTTTTTGATTGCCTTAAATTTTGGCTCTTGTGCTCTGCTGCGTACTCTACTCTTCCCATGGACCATCATTTCACTCCACACTTTTTCTTTTGCTGTCACCTCAATTTCTCGGTGTCTGAAACACCCTACCAAAATTTGAGTAGCTTCTCCCTAGCTGACTGGCACATAATATTGTTATAGTTTTAGAAAGCAGAACCCTAGCCGCAAGGAGGATAATACTATATGATAGGCGAGATGATGTCATCTAGCGGGTATGCGTACTATGAGCTGTAATTCACCAGGTAGGGCAACTAATATTTGCTACATCAACAAGCAGAGCCAGTGAATTAGGCACTGAAATAATATATCCAATGGTCGGCTGGGTCTTGTTGCACAGCCAATTTAATATTATTACTAGTGTCACAATTGTGTCAGCTGAACAGTAGCCCCCAGAGTGAATAATATTCTCTGTTTCGGAAGCTGGAACCAGCTATGTAAGGAAGATAATATTATTATAGGTGCCAGTTCTTTGATAGCTGTATCCTGGGTCACAGGTACAAAAATATTTGTTTCCTTCACCAGCTCATCCATAGTCACACAGGCAACAAATATTCTTCTTGGCAATGAGCTCTTGCTCAAGATTTAGCCGCAATAATAATATTGGGCTCTACAGGGTCCATCAGCTGACTCCAAGAGACTAGGGCCAATATTATCATTCACTTGGACAGCTGATACCATCTGTCAAGGCAAGATGTTTTCTGTGTTGCTGAACAGCTCAGACCAGTCATTCAGGTGAACAAGTATTATTGCTTTCAACCTCAATAACTAGCTGAGTGCTAACAACCTAGGCGAATTAATATTATACTAGCTATAATGGGCTGTGAGCTGTTAGCTACTCAGCTGGCCAAGAAATATTATTGTATTGCATCAAGTTAATCAGCTAGATGCTAAGGTTCCAAGGAATTAATATTTCAACACCTCCACTGGGCAGTCAGCTGTCACCTGAACGGCTTGGAAAGAAATAATTTTTTGTCTAGTGTAAGGTGAGCAGTCCTTTGTTGTGTAGGCATAATAATATTATATACCACCGGAGCCTAGCATCTGGAGGCATTATTCTTTTAGAAACCACCCTCTCTTACTGCTCCAATATATGGCCAGCTGGTAGCCGGACATTAGGCACCATAATATTATAACTCCCCAGAGAAAAAAATATTGTCACCCTAGACACTAGGCCTCAGCTGTGAATCCGGCGGATTTCGGGGAACCCTATCATCTAGCCATTAATCATTTGTAGGGGACCTGCTATCTAGGGCATTATGGACTGTATATTGTGGCCCGACGTACTTACATCGAGTCGACGAGAGACTTCAGCTGGTTGTGCAGCCGTAATAACAGTTGCGTCAGTTCAGGGGCTTGAGTACTAGTACGCAGAAAGAGAGTGTAGCTCCGAGCCTCAGGCTTTCAGACGAAACGATTCACTGAGTCCAGTGTGGCGAGCAAAATTTACTGAGGAGATTTTGAAGTGAGTGAGACCCAAGGGGCACCCATCCTTAAAATCTTGGACACGAGGTCGGAAAACTGACTTAGGGCTCGGTCGACGCCCACCCCCCATACGTAAGCGTTACAAAATCCCCAAAACGGGTAATTCCCATCAAAAACTGAGAAAATTTGTCCAAGTTTTGCCGTGATTTGGATTGTACCAGCACACTTCGGGGACACTTTGGTGCTCAAACGTGTTATCCCACACAATTCTGCCTCCCAGCTGGCCAAAAGTTGCCGTTCGGGTCTGGTCGTGGGATACATAATATATTATGTAATCAAATATTTTCTGTTACTTTTTTTTGACCTTCGGAAACGCGTTTTTAGACCAATCAGAGGCTGGGTCGGAAAAGTGAAATAAGGTACTTCAGACCCCCACCCCCCTCTAACCCCGTGTCTCGGGTTTTGCCGGTGGGTGCCCCTTGGTGAGACCGCAGAACGGAGAGAGTGGTATTTGAGATGCTGGCGTCCCGATGACCAAGCTACTGATCTAGCGAGATAATTCGTTCTCAGACGCTGCGTTGAGGCCCCAGAGCGAATGCTTCATGGTGGAAGCAAGAGAGCGTGTCACAATGTGTCACAGCTTGTCTATGTTTGATCAATGATCGCTCCGCCTTCCTTCCAACAACCACGTCGCTCAATTGAATAGCGGCGCACACTCACAAAGCTCTGCTTTTTTCTCAACGATACTCATGGCAAATACTTGATATGCTCTGATCTCCCTTCAACCACCCTGTTTCGCGGATACAAATGTGGGTTCGTTTGGGGTTCGTCTGATTCATTGCAACTTGCGCATGCCCTTATTTATAAGTATTTTCAATTTTGCCAGTCTGAGGCTTCCAGTGCCCTTTAAAAATCAGGATTCCACACTGCATTGAGGTGGATTCGCAGCCCAAAGTATGTTCCGAGTATCTTCGGGTCACTGTTCAACAATATCACTGTTTCCAAATTCCGGACAGTTCCAAACCATCTTGAACTTTACGGTCGTCTTCGGCGCCTTGTTGGCATCAGCGTCCGTCGGAACGTGCACGATCCGCTGCGATCCGAAATGCAAGAGTCGGCAAGACTCGTTGTTGCGACATCGAGCTCCTGGGATATGACATTACGCCGATGATCTAATTTCCGACTCACCCCAACAGCTCACAAACTGAGAAGCCTGAGAAGCGGACATCTGCAGCACTTTACGGTCATGACAAGAAAGTGATGATGTCACGGCCGATGAATGTCTTCGATTGTATCTGGGAACCTCGCCGAATCGAATTCTGGCATAAATGACCTTGGTGGTATTTCTTTTTTTGCATTCAGCTAAACTACGCTGACACCATCTCCCCCCTCTCGTCCTCACCTCAACCACTTCCCACCTGCCCTACTCAACCACTGACAATGCCCGTCGACGCATCGGCCGGCCTCCGCTCTGTCTCCCTCACCAACCAAAACAAAACCGCTGTCATCGTCGGAGGCACACTCGGGATCGGCGCAGCCGTCGCGCGCCTCCTCGCGAAGCTGGGATGCAGCCATATTATTATCCTAGGACGGAATGAGAAGAGAGGGAAGGCCGTGGTGGATGTTATGAAGGGGTTGGCGCCGGAGGGGAGTGGGCTTGTGGCGGAGTTTGTTAAAGCGGATTTGTCGTGAGTTTTTGGCGCTGTTTCTTTCGGCAAATCGAGACGGTCATTGGGATGGATTTTTAGGGATAGTCAAGGCATGCGAGACGCGGCAGCAGCGATACAGAATGCGGTGGGGGAGAAAGGGATTGATTTTCTCGTGCGTTGTCGTTGTTCTACGCTAAATTTTCAAATCTTTTGAACGACTTGAGATTTCTAGGTCATGACTCAGAACGGTCAGGTCGTAACATTGTATTCAACTCAGATGGGTGAGCCGGCTCTCCTGCTTCAAGTTTACTCGACTCCCCTCAACTTGTTCCTTTCCTCGCGCTTCTTCAGTCACGACACCGCATTCGCCGTGCAAGCCATCTCCCGCTTCGCCCTCGGCTACCTCCTAACAACATCCAACGCCCTCGCACCCAACACCATCGTTCTCTCCGTCGCCAACCAAGGCGTGAATCTCCCGAGTTTCTCGGTGGACGATCTATCTTTGAAAGAGCCGTTCGAGAAAGGCCGCAGCGCGCCGTCTTTGTTCATGTATCAGTCAAGAAGGGATAGTACGCTTCTGGATTCGGTGTTCGAGGTGCGTGTCGATGTGGTTTTGAACTATATGCTACGCTATTGCTCGAGACTTAATTGTTTGCTTAGGAATTCAACATCCGGTTTCCGCAATATCGGTACTATAGCATTCACCCCGGTGCGCACCCGCCTCTATGACTGTACTTCTCTCGTTGACGCCATCGAATTATGCAAGGCCTCGTGAAAACGGAAGAATTCTCCCTCGACTTCTCCCCGGGATACATCAAGATTCTCATGTGGCTCGGGCTCAAACTTGTCGGAATCATGCCAGACGAATACGCGCCGTACCCTGTCTATGTACGTCAAAAAAATCAATTATCCTTCCTCTTCGTCCTTTCTATGCGCCGAATCTATGTTGAGTCGATTTTCGCGTTCGTGTAGATTCTCGTGGGGAAAGACAAAGAAGAGAAATTAGGCTCGCGCAGGTATTTCAATCGCGTGCTCAGCGAGAGCAAGTTGGGGAAGTGGGCGAGCGAGCCGGAGAATCGGAAGGCGCTGTGGGTCAAGTTGGAAGGGATTGTTGCGGAGAAGTGATTGTCGAAGATTGCGGATATTCGAGTGTATTACTGGTTTCAGGTTCTAATTGGAGGCGGAGGAGGATGGCAGTACAGTACTTGTGCATACAATCCATGAAACTACCGAGCGGTAGCGTTATAGAAGGAGGATCTACAGGGGGTAAGCGCACATAAAACCTTCACGTAGAACCTGATACGAACGACAGTTGAGAAATTCGGTGAGGGTGGTATTGCTCGCTGTAGTAAACCTGTCCTCCAATCCAAACAGGATGAACAAGCGCGGTCAAGGGTGACAATTTCGACGTGAACTCACTCGCGAAAGCAATGACTCGCTCAGGACAAGCCGTATGACTATTTCCGCACGAAACAATTTAAACCCAGGAAGATCACCACGACATTGTCGGGCCACTACTTTATATTACAAGTATTATTTATAATTTCAGGCGACGGAAACATCGATACAGTATGGAATGTACCCACAATCTATCACTTCGGATGACTTACGGGCAAAAGAAGCCGGGATTATAATTCCAGCAGGTCACCAAGCGTCGAACGGATATGATATGAGCTCGTTAAAATATAGGTTCACAATAAGTACGTACGGGAAACGTCCACGAGGAAAGGTCGGACGACAGTCGTCGCGATAACCACGACAATCCATAAAAATAAATGGTATCAGCGAATAGCTGTGATACATGTATCGAAAGACACACCCAACAACGATAATTTAGATCCACAAACGTTCTCACGAAGAGACACAATAATTCCAAAAATTGAGAAAACACGACCACGGACACAGAGTAGTCTGAATCGAGTTACACAACAGCCGCCTAGAAAAGCCGCCGCGTGCCGCAAAGTGCACTCAAGGAGGATACATCTGCTTCACCACCCGGAAATCCCACACACGCCTCGTACGCCATACCACACCTCGGTGAAACGCTGCACTTGAATATATCGATATGAGATGCAAAGTGCGCAATGGACTAATCCACTACAAAACACACAAACAACTCAACCAACACACACAACACTCCAACACTTATATATGTCTCAACAAGATACACCAAGTGCTTCCTATTGAGTTCGTGGGGTCCAATCCGAAATCCAGATGTAGTTCAACTTCGTCTACTGGTCTGAACTGACGCAAAACAAGTTCTTTACTGACTATAGTCTAGAGGAAATCCGTCCGCGGACTTTCCAATGAACAAGGTATATCGGTTTTTAGGATACAAGACTGGGAGGAACTCCGACAGTCAGGGCGAATTGAATATATTAGACACCAGCCAATTGCTAGAAATGCCTCGTACACACACTTCTTACAGTGCCACTGCGACTGTAGACCTGAACTTCCAAGCTCTCAGGTACGTTTGACACTCCTTTATATAGCACAAGCTCCAAGGCACTAATCGTATCCCGTCAGGTTACGTGCAGGCAAGTCTGAACACGATGCGTCCGCGGATAGATCGTCTACTCTCTTCAACTTGGGGAGATACTAGTTCACTCTTAAGCACACTTTCACTTCAACTGATTCTGAGTAGTCCGCGGGTTAAGTGGACCAGTCAAACGCAACACTGGTAAATGGGGGCGAGCAATGCTCAAACGGGCCAAGTCCTTGGAAGGTTACTGGGTTGGCTATGCCACGACAAAACTCCACAGTCCAAAGTTTCCGCGGGTGAACGCTTCTAGAAACTTAAGTCTTAATTCACACTTGTCTGAACTTCAACAATTCGTTCCTAATGAAGACAAAAACTAGCAAGCAGATAACTCCAATTTAAATGCCTCTACGTCCCTGCCTGAGTACACCAACGCCGTCAATGACCTGCGCGCGATGAACTAGACAAACGACGAGAAATACATGGTCTTTTATACTAATGCCAAGAAAATACATGATGTAAACAAATCTGAGTCAAGATACAGAAACAATTGAGTTGGGATTGGGTATACGTAGGTCTAGCAGCCGTCTGCCGCTCTGAATCGTCACGATCCGTCCATGAAAAGTCATCTATTCTGACCATCTCACGGTTGAATCACTATCTTGGTCATCCGCGGATGTGTATCACTGTTCCGCTCCGACGTGTCTCCCCGGCATCCATGTAGATCCTCTAAATCATATGGTTGCTCCACTCCGTCTAGACCTTTCTAGATCTCTAGTTCTGTTTCCAGACCATCAGATCACCGTCCAAGACATTCCTATGCTTCAGTGTCAAACTATCTCATCAGCGGCATACAGGAAAGTGCTTCCGTGATGTACATGCCGAGTCCGCGGAGTATTCTCCGTGACATGATGGATGTCCGCAATCACTGTTCCAGATCTGAGGCACCACCCTGCCGTTGATCCAACGTCCGGCACCCTTATGTTCAAGGTACATTGGTGCGGCAACTTGTCCGTAAGTCTTCGGCAGGTCCGCGGCGTCTATGTATCTCATAGACCTTTCGTTTGGATACTCCGCGGGCCTTCCTCCGACATTCCGTCTTGCTTTACTACAAGTCCAGACTGCACTTCAACTCAGTCTTCATCTGTTACTCTTGCAATACCCAAAACCTTGGGTTACTCCGTGTGCCGCGGGCCTCTATGATTATCTCCAGTAACGTTACGACCAGCAGCTCGGAGCTCACTCTGATCCTCCTTCAAGTCACCATGAACAGGAGTACTGACTTCCTATTGATAGTCGAGTAAAGCCCTTAGTGCCATGCAGCTAATATGGGTATTTGTGCCACAAGTCACTACAAAAGCTAGATAAATACGCGCAAAATTGACCACGCGTATCATCTCCCCTTCACTAAAT
This sequence comes from Favolaschia claudopus, assembly GCA_037176885.1. NCBI lineage: Eukaryota > Fungi > Basidiomycota > Agaricomycetes > Agaricales > Mycenaceae > Favolaschia > Favolaschia claudopus. Next base: position 910,431 of record JAWWNJ010000105.1, read on the forward strand.
CTAGACCGTCCTCGGTCTACCATTTGTAGCCCTCAGTGTACTAGATATTGAGTGGTCCGCGGACTGACTGCGTCCGACTAGACGTTCTAATTTTTATAGCGCCTACACACATGCACACTTTTTCACCGTCTATGATTTTGAATCTGCAAGCAGAATTCAACTCAGTCCGTTGGTCTCAACTTGTGCTCAGCAAAATCCATTTTTAGACTTTTTTTGCTTCCACAGACGCCGATCATTACGTCATTGACATTTCCTGTCTGACTTTTATCAAGACAGGGGGTGTGCACTCAATCTGCACTCCTCCACTCAATTTTCTCCATAGTCGACAATTTTTTCGACTAACCCTAACCCTATACTTGCGATTTAACGCTTGGACCCTTGGGCGCTTCCCTGGTCCTTCAGAATCCTTATCTGTGCCTATCTAATTGTTTGGGCGCCGGCTCAGTTCAATCGTCGTCTTCTATCAAAAACAAGGTTTTGTCCAAGGTTCGCTGCGGAGAACCTCTTCCAAAGCTTGCTAATAATAGGTCGCTTCCGAGCCTTCCCTTATCGGGCTTCAGATAAGATCTGAATACAGTAGTCGCCGCGGCGGAGGGCTTCTAGCAAAATTTGCCTAAGTCCGCTCCGCCACATATACTGGCTGGGCAGGACTTAGAGCTAAATTCTCTCTCTTCCCTTTACCACCACCACCACATATAGTGCTTTGCACTGTGTGGTCCCACTGCTTTTTGGATCCCTCTTCGTTGTTCGACGCACACGTCGCTCAACGCATCAACCACTTCGACTGTCTTTCGACTCTCCCTGACGCTCGTCGTCGGCGGAGATGGCGTCTCCCACCAAATCTGCATCCAAGACATCCGTTCCTGCAACGTCTCCGCGCGCACCAGCGTCTTCGTCGTCTTCTAGTTCTGAGTCTGAAGACACCCGCCCCGCGCCTCTGGATTCAGACGTCTGCCGTCGACTCTCGAAGCTGCCTATCTCCCTTTCGGCGTCCGACCCTCGTGCGGAACATTGGGCTCCGTTTGATGTCGAGGCTGCCCGCAACTTCCACGAACTCAACCACATTGACGAGCCGCCCATTTCCGACCAAGTTCAACGCATCAAGGCGTTCTATCCCATCATCGTACGTGGTAGTATACCCTCTAATTGTCTAGGATATTAACCATTATCCGTAGCGCGAATATCGTAAACGCGAGAACATCCCTCCCGAAGTGGAGCTGTTCTTGTGGTCTTCTGCTCGTCTTATCCTAGGAGTGATCGAGGCGCTCTCCGCCGCCAAACTCAAAATTTCCAACACCGTTCGCCTGGCTTACAACGCCGCGCGCCCTGCTCAGAGCTTCCGCTGCCAGTTCGATATGTCCGATCGTACTGTCAACGTGATTCCGGAGACGTTCCTTCTGCCAAAAATCGCTAAGAAGGTGGTCCGTGTGCGCAACGTCGTTGAGTCTGACGTTGAAGCTGTCCCTCAGGGGATAGTTTCCGTTGATGACTCCGACGCGCCGTTGGCGAAGCGCCGCAAGATGGAGGCCTTCGTCGCAGTTCCGCCTCATCCCGCTCCCGCGCCGGCTGCGCCCTCGGAGCCCGTTGCTCCGCCCGTCGTTCCAGTCGCACCCGTCGATCCGCGCCGCATTATTTCCATCACTCATCGCGACGAACTGCTCGCTGTCGCCCTCACCATGCCCAAAGATGACACTCCGGCCCCAGCTTTGATGAAGATTCCTCATCATTACATTCAGGACTCGTTAAATCCACCTCTGTATTCAAACACGGCGTTTCCCTGCATTGAATGCGTCTCGCACCTCCGTCGTTGCCCCGGGATTGACGAATCCACCCCCCGCGCAACGTCGTGTGCTCCTTGTGCTCAAACCCACAAGAAATGCTCCTTGAACTGGCCGGCCAACAAGCTTATGAAACTCATCGAACAACTCCGGCCGTATCAAAACTTGGCTCCTCAAACGATCGCGTCCTATCTTCAAAAGCTTTACCAGGCTACCCTCGACTCGGAGCATACTGCCGCCCTCCACGCCCGTGCACTCAGCGCTCAGCGCCTCGCAGCTCAGGATCTGGCCGTCGTGGTCCGCAACGCCGACAACTCGATGGTAGACGCCGCGTTTACGCAACTCTTTGAAGATCCCGCTGACGCCGTTCACTTGCGTGACGCCGTGGACTCGTTTTTCGACCTCGAGCCGGAGTTCTTTGCCCAGGCGGCCCTTCTTGCGGACAACCCTACTACGTCCGTCATTCCGCCTCCTGCAGGATCTGTTGAAGACACCCGCGGCACCTTCCACCCCGCGTTCTCCAGCCGCAGCCTCCCTCGCCCTCTGTTTGGCGAAGTGGACGCTTCACTTCTTCCTGGAACCTTGGAGGCACCCTTGGAGCGTGATCCCGCGCCGCACTTTTCCTCCGCGCCGTTGATTCGCCCTGCGGTTTATGTGCCGCCGGTCTCCTCGGTGTCTGCGTTCTTGGATCCTTCTTCCGTCAAACCGTCGTACGGTCCCGCTGGCGTGTCTAAACGCAAGAAGGTGGCACGAGCCCCGTTTGTTGAAGGTAGCTCCAAGGATGGGCAGGAGGAGAAGGTTCGTCGTCGGTCAAAGCGCAAACAAACGTCGCCTTGAACTTTCTCGTTTTTATCTATACAATACATACAATACTTGCTGGATTTTCGCGCGGTAGGCTACCGCTCTAAAAAGCCAAAAATATGTACATTCTTGTATCCCGGCTTATTACATAGTCTACTTGCTTAGGTAGAACTTTTGATAGACTTGTAATAAGCCCTGCAATATCATTAGCGCCAAAAGCGCTTCAATCGCTAGCTGATTCAACCGTGTGAATCTTTTTCCTTATGAGAGCTTCCTTTAGCGCTCAGCTTAGCGCCAGAATTTAGCGCCGGCCTTAGCGCCTTGGCCTCTCGAACTCCGGCAACTCTTTCTTACCGGCCGATCATCGGATCGATCAAATATGATCCGATCACGGTGATCTCCGCCACTCAACTTTTTCAACCTAAGTGCGAATTTCACCAAGTCCCAACTGCTTTTATAATCCAAATTGAGTCATCATATGTCGATCCTCAATTCAAATTACTTGTTTCATAGCAGAAAGACTTCAACTTCTCAACTCCTTGCAGGATCCTGGTCCGCGGAGTTTCAACTTCAACTTTTGTTCAAGTAATGAAGCCTCATTGAATCTTCAATTTCTACTAGTTCTCGCCACTTCATTTTCTGGTGAACTCCGGGGACTTGCCGTCTGACGCGTCTCCGCGGCCCTCCATCAATCAGTGTCGCAAGTCACTGCGTGTAGAAACCGATCATCAATATCCTCCCAATCAGGATTCCATGACTTCCGATTTTGAAAACATCGGCCTCAATCGCCTATTCTTGGTGAAACAAATTTCTCCAAGCCTAGATATGGTAACAGACGCATGGACGCGCGGACGGCACACCGCCCATTCCGTGTCTTGGCTCCCTCTCTCCCCCCAACTAAAATAAAACATGCGTCCTCGCATGCAGTTATATCAGCGAAAGAATTGAGTTGTCATGCGTCTTGGCGTGTTCCAACGATTTGCGCCTTTGTAACCAAGTTATCGTAACTCCCCGGACCTTTTGCACATAAAAGCCAGAGGTCCGCTCCGCTAAACTTCGTCTCGTTCTGACCACTTCCATGCAATGGCGCCTGACCGCCACCCTCCGCCTGCACTCCAGACAGCAATCCAAGGCATTCAACAGGCTCACACTGAATATCGTGGTCTCCGAAAGGCGAAATTCTCGGATGCGATCTGCAACAGAGCGCTCGACACGGTGCTCGACCGCGTCGTACGTTCGCCATACTCTGCTACTCACTACTATGCTGACCCGCGGGGTTTCTTCCAGACCGGATTTCTCCCAATGGCCTCCGCGCTCCAGCACCCCCAGAATGCTACCGTCACCCAGATCATTCTAGGACTCCCTGACCAGCTTCAACTCGCTGTCAACGAGCACGGCTTCCGCATTCCTAGCAGCCACAACGTTACGCTCAACCAGTTGATCAACCGCTACCACAATGCTAAGAAGAAAAAGAAGAAGGACGAAAAGGCCAAGGTATGCCCTCGTTATTTTATCCCTCCTTAGCTTCTCTACTGACTTATCCCTTTCAGCACAAGTCCAAGGAGGCTGCCGAGGATACCGACGGTGACGACTCCGCGGATGAGGCGTCTGTCGCTGACCAGGTATTCTCTAGGCGTTCTCCACCTTACGATTCACTTTAATCGTCTACAGATGGACATTGACAAGGAGGAAGGTATGAATATTACTCCCTACTTGCTTGCCGCGTACGGGGCCAATTACCGTGCAGGTTCTGGCGCGGTCCCCGGAGGTCTTTCGTTCAACAAGACCAACGGTGGCAAGAACAACAAGAAGAATAATTCCCGCGGAACGGTACGCTCCGCTTTATTCTCTCTTTTCTTGTCCGTCCATCTAATTTCTGGAGCAGATCAACGTGTGTGGGTCTTGCTCGTCGACGCAAAACGGAATTGACGCCTGCCCCGTCAAACCCAAGGACTCCAAAATCTCCGAGGGTAAGGCGCACAAGAAACGCGATGCGTCAGTTGAAATCGTTGACGATCCGATTCCAGAGGAGATGTTCCAAAACGTTTGTCGCACAGTTGTACGCTCCCTCTCCATGCACCCTACTCACTGAAAATTTCTTTTCCTCAGCGCAAGCTCAGAGCTCAGGCCGCTCAAGAGGAACAAGCCTTTCTCGACCAGGACGACTCAATGGTACGTAATCAACTTCTCACGGTTGAATCCCTCTAATACGCAAGTCGTACTAGGTGGAACCTCCCGCGGGCCTTCAGGCGAGTCCAATTTTTCGTTATACGACTCCCTTTCACTGATTTCGTCCCCAGTCCCCCGCGGAGATCGCTGATCCTGATGATGCCGCTCGTGGTCGCAAGCGTACTCGTCTGGCGGACGCGGCTGTCGATATGCTCCACGAACCCACTTTCCGAGTACGTTTCAACGTCCCTTACTCCGTTATTCACCTCATTATTCAATAGATCTTCATCATGATCTCATTGTCATCACAGACCCTGCGATCATGGACAAAGCGGTTCATAACGCCAATGTCCATGCTGAAGAAATGGATCCCCACGACTTTCGCTCTCAGTCGGAGTTTCTTCGCCACAGCATGCGCTCCGCGGCCTTCAAGTTTCGCTTCTGGTTGTCGGAATACAATAAGTACGACGACCATCTCGAGAAGCTTACACTGGACTTCTACCAGAAGTATCCTGATGACAGGCCTATCCGTCGTCCGCACAGCGCGCATGGTGTACGCAAATTCTTCTTTGCGCACTGGTCTGAGCTTAACGCGCCCTCGCAGCCTTAAATCCCTTGCTAGGATTATTTAGCTACAAGTTTCCGTTTTTATATTCGTGTCTTCAACAGACACATGTGTCTTCAACAGACACACTTCCGCTGCTCAACCAGCAACCACAGTCTCTATCAACCCGGGCGTATCGTATTTCAGTAGTGCTTCCAATACAATTGTTTTGTCAAGCCATTCCTGCGTGATTTCCCTTGCTTTCTTCAATTCTGAGAGTGAAACTCCGCTCCGCGGGGTGCCAAAACTACGTCTCCGACTTTGAACAACCTCTCATTTCTTCGTCAAAAGAGCCGCGGGAGCCTTAGCGTCTTTAGCCTTCAATTGCTTACGCTGGTTGATTCCCTACATACTCCAATTCTGAATTAATGATGGCCATATCATCGACTTCAACCGACACTCCGTTCCAGGCTTAACTGTTTCCTTCTCCGCAACGCTTGTCATTCGTAGTGAGGGGTCCGCGGGCCTCAATTTCTCTACAAATTGGGTTTCTCTCCGCTGGATACCATTCAAAACGCTCCGATGGCACTGCGTTGAACCATTTAAGCTGTGATTGCTCAGTCAACCGATCGCAACTACACTCCTGAGTGTCCAAAGTGCTGGGTAATGTCTCAGCAGCCCTGCCTGGCTTAAAGACAGCTGCGCGGAGCTTCCAAATCCCAAATACCCCTTCCGCTCTTTTATGTGCTGCGACCCCTACGACGAGGAGAATTTACCACCTGACTACGGCGACTACTACTACTCCACTCCTTCGCCTCATCCTGAGTGGGACGCTCCTTTCTTCCCCATGGATGAGATAGGCGCTCTTCGTAGCGTTTTTGGCTACAATTACGATGCATCCACCACTAGGGAACCCAAGATTCTGGAGGTCCGCGAACGTCTCCGCTACACTCTTGCGTTCCTTGCGGATAACAAGGTGCGCTTCTGTTCTCTCCAAATCTCGCTCCTTACTTAGGGGAATTCTTCCAGCCTACTGTTGCTTGTTCTTGCTGCGAAGCGGAGCACGGGTCTATGACTTGTAATCCTCAGGCTTGGGGCGCTCCTTGCGATACTTGCCTCCGCAAGTTTCGCACTTGCCCTTTTACTGAGCAGAACAATATGTTCACCGTTTTCCACGAGCGGTGGCCCTGGTACGTTTCCAAAAATCTCCGCGGGGTTTTAATCATTGCTGAATCTCCCCCCAGTTATCATGTTTGGCAACGACAAGTTCCACTTTGGTGAGCTCGCAGAAGAGTTCGACCTCGCTTTCTACTTCCTTCAGCGGGGCATCCGGTATCGTAAGGAAGGCTTCGTTCAAGCTCTTTCTCAGATCACAGATGTTCACGAACTCGCCTACCTCCGCAAAGAACTCGACATCAACATGTATGACGACTCTGCTAAAGAGCTCGTCTTAGCTCGCATCACTGAACTCATTCCTCCGGGGATCCATCCCAAGTCCGTGGAATCTCCTGACAAGTACGTCTTCGTTCCATATTTTCCAAGAAATATACTCATGATTATCTGTTCGGTAGGGGCAAATATGGCCACAACCTTTAATCACTTTCTATTTCGCCTGGACCTCCGCGGGCCCACTCGTTCCTGTTCATCATCTAGTCCAAACGACTCTTCCTCCTCGCTTTCAGATTCAGATTGTGAAGATTCTGTATCCTCGAAGTCTTGGGGCGATACCCTGATGTTGACTTTGTCGAAGGCAATATCATTTAACTTCTTAGACCTTTTATTCTTCTCTTCTGTACCCTCCGCGGGCTCGTCGTTTACTAGTTTTTCCAACGCTTCCGTAGAGATATCAATGAACTTTTGAATGTTCTTCGGAATTTGGATTCGTTCCCTCGCTAAGTAAGGGACTACCCTTCCTGCAGCGATTCTGTCTTGGAATAAAGACCCATCCATCTCCGCAAGGATATACGCTCCTCCCTTGGTGCGTCTTATCACAACCATAGGTCCGAGGTACCTTCCTTTCTTTTCCATTTTCGAGTTCAATGATTTTTCTACCTCCGTGTGTCGCACCAGAACTAAATCTCCCGGCTTAAAGTCATAGCCTTTGATCGCATGCTTATGGTTCCGTTCAAATTTCTGAACTGCCAATCGTTTTGCATGGTCAACACGCTCTCTCATATATTCAACATGGGAGACATGCTTGGCTAGAGCTTGCGCACGGTATCCAATAAGCTCCGCGGTGGTCAACACTCGGTCTGGCAACTCCACTAACCACGTTGCTTCCTCAACATCCAACGGTAATATTGGATGCGCTCCTGTTACCACAAAATATGGTGAACAGCCTAGACCCTTCCTCACTGTGACTCTGTCGGACCAAAGCATAACGTGGAAGAACCAGAACCATTTGGCTGGGTTCCCTCCAGTCGCCTTGAACAACGCTTGTCTCATTTGAAAGTGTCCAGATTCAATTTTGCCATTAGCTTGCGAATTATAAGGCGAAATTTGAACATTGGCTATTCCATATTTCTGCCTCAACCACTCCACGGCTTTCTTGAACTGCCCCGCGTTGTCCGTTACAATCCGCTTTGGACAACCCCAACGGCAGATAATATCTTCAAACAGGAACATTCCAATTGCTTGAGCGGAATCCCTTACTAATGGTCTTCCTTCTAACCAGGAACTCAACGAGTCCCTCGCATCTACCACAAGTCCGCATTTATTTGAGACTTGTCCCATCACCATCACGTCGGTATGGATTACTTGGAAAAGACTTGGTGTATCCGTTACCACAGGCGGGACTTTGATCAGGGTGTGCTGCCTATTTTGGCATGGTAGGCAAGTCGCCACATACCAATAAACGTCACACTCCAATCCTGGCCACCAGAATCTCAATGAAATTAACTCCGTAGTGGCATAACTTCCGCGATGGCCTAGGCTATCATGAGCAGCCTTCATCATAAACATACGGTGTTCCTTGTCAACTACTAATTGATGAGCCATTCCAATCGCTTTTTTATACATCCTCCCCCCTTTCAAAAAGAAATGTGAGGCAGAGCGGACAAAAGCTCGATATTCTTGGTCGTCATTCATCCCCGCGGGCCTTTTTAAAGGGTCCGCTAACCATTCCTTAATTAATGGTAACTTTGCGTCTCTCTTTTTCATCCACTCCGTGCGATGCTCTTCATCATACGGTTCACGCTTATCTTTGTTCCACTTCAATTCTAAGTCAGGAATCAATGGTTCCATCATTAAAATATACTCTGGAACTGATTTTCCATCCGTTTCATAGGCCGCTTGCCTTGCCTTTGCGATGTCTGCCTCCGCGGACGCAGCGAGCATACACTCCTCCGCGAAATCTTCAACACTCAACGCTTCAGGCCCCATCAGAAGGTAACCACCCCTTTTATCAATAAGGTGCTTAAACTCTTCAAATTCCAAGGGCTGTTGCCCGTCCGTTGCAACATCTTCATGGTCCTCGGGAGGCTCATTCTGATCATAGCCCTCCTCGGAGTTTTTGAACTGTTCATCCCCGGGGAAAGGATCTCTCCTTGACAATCCATCGGGGGCGAACCTTTCACCAGGAACATGCTTCAACTTAAAATGGAACATGAGAATTTTCTCAATCCAACGGTTTATGGTAGCATTTGGACCCATTCCAGGATTTTTCAACATGCCCTTGATGTACAACGCATCGGTTTCAACCACAAGCTTCCTTGCTCCGAAAATCCAGTAGTACATGGCTTCAAGAGCTCTCATCATCCCATACAATTCACGTTTGGGTTGTGAGTAGTTTGCTTCAGTTTTCCCCAGCGTTATACTCGCAAACCGCGCATAGTATTTCTTCTTAGGGTCGTCTGGGTCAAGCTGGTAGATAATTATACCAATAGCTCGCCAAGACGTGTCCACTTGTAATACTATATCTGAAAGCCAATCGTATCTCAAAGGCTTGAGCGCGGGGCAATCCTTCAACCTCTGCCTAATCCTTGCCTGCGCTTCATCACACTCCGCGGACCACTTAAAGACGATGTCTTTCTTGGTAAGATCATTGATAGGTGCGACTATGTCTCCGTACCCTTCAATAAAACTCCGCAAGACTCCAACAGTACCCAAGTATGCCTTTACTTGCGTAAAAGTATCGCAGGGGCCCCAATTGTTTATCACATCAATCCTTTTGGGATCCGGCAGACGTCCGCGGTACGAACATAAATGTCCTACCACCTCAAACTCATCAGCGCAGAGCACCAACTTCTTTCCTGAGAACGTTCCACCAGCATAATTCATGCGAGTAACAATACGGTTCAAATTTTGAACATGTTCCCACACAAATCGGCGAATGCCGGAGTTTTCTGGAATCCGTTCCCAATCTCCATCTCCCGTCTCATACCTCGTTGGACCTCCGCGGACCGGTACGTCGTCTATGTAAGGTATTGTAACATGCGGAATCTCATCTCTCAAGACATAGGTAACATCATCATGAAAGATAGGAACAGAATTTGTCCAACCCATGGGTAGTTTAACTAGCCTCAGCGCACCAAAAGGTGTCTGGAACGTAGTATAATCCCTGGAGGATTCTGCGAGATCCCTGTTATCATATCCAACGAACATGTCCAATGCAGCACCACAAGCTCTGCCAGCAAAATGTTCTGCCAGTTTCTCAGTACCCGGGGGCACGCCAGAGTGTTGAATGGTTACTTCATTGAGTCTCTCCAACGAATGTACAATCCGTAAAGATTTTCCATCCTTCTTGATGACAGCAAAAATCGGCGATCTGTAAGACGAGTTCGAAGGTTCATACACGCCGGCATCAATTTTAGCTTTAATGATGCGACAGAACTCATCGAAATGTCCGGGGGGAATTGGAATTTGCGAGCAGACCCACGGCGTATGAGGCGCCACAGGCATGTCCACGGGCGGAAAGAATTCATGTTTGAATTGTCCGCGCTCGTCTTCCTCCCAAGCAAAATGCTGATTATGCTCCATCATGAAGTGGTTCAACAATTTCATTTCTTCTGGCAATAAGAAGCCATTGTCATGAGTCTTGTCGAACACTTCCTTCCGCTCCGCGGTATATCTCCCAGTAGGTGCAAACTCTGGAGGATGCGGACTGATCGTCGGCATGTCCTTCAGCGGATCACCAGTGATATTCCGCACTATCCTAAACTTCTCATCAACTCGACCTAAAATGGGCCTCACTTTGTCTGCCACGGGCTTATACTTGTTAGCAAACACCCGCTCTGGTTCAGGCTTGGGGTCAAGCTGCTCCATTACGAACTGCTGCCTGGGTGTATCAGGTACAGGCAGATCTAAGTGAACCACATTCTTAGGCGGTAGTCCGCGGACCGGATCAATCGGCTCCTCGGCACCACCTACTGCAACATTTGTTGACTCCGCCGTCAGAAGAGCCGCCTCCGCGCGCTTAGCCTTACGTTTGGCATTCTTCTTCTTTCCACGGTTCAACTTTTTCGACCGCTTCTTCGGCTTACTCGGCGGACCGTCCTCTTTAAACAGGAAAATATCCATTCCCTTGTCTTTTTCCATTGTTCCAGCGTACTGGTTCAACAGAACGGAGGCGTCCTTATCTCCACTAAAACTCTGCTGAGAGGCCATCAAATACGCCATTTGACGGTCTGCCTGCGTCACAACATCACCCGACTTAGGAAATCCATAACCAATGCAAATCAACTGCCCCTGCTCATCCAACTCAAACGCTACAGTGGCTTCTCCCCCCTCTACGAGTTCCTCGAAGACCTCTGAAAATCCTGTTTGGCTTTAGCAGGTTCAGGTGGTTCAGATTTTCCAGTGTCTCGATTAAATTTACGTCCGCGGGGCACTGTAGGAAAAGTACTAGTGCGTCCTGTATACGGATCCGTAATTGTAACCTCGACTTCGCCGGACTTTTTGCTTGCGAAAACTGTCTCCGCCAAAATTTCAAAAGGCCTCCCTAGAAGTACCTCATAGGGAACGCTTGGTAGTATGTGCACCTGAAGGTACATCACAATTCCATTGAAATTGAACGGTACATTTTTCGCCAACCCCATGGTTGTCTGAGTTTGGTTGTTGGCGGCCACCATATCACAAACGATTTTAGGATCCCATTTCAGACCAAGCTCTTCTGCAAGAGTGGCATTCATGGACACGATTTGTGACCCACTATCTGTAATGGCTTCCACATATTTTCCGTTTATGGTTGGGCGAACACACCGGAGCCCTCCAGAATTCACCGCGGAAGGCACTGAAGGAACCTTCACCTTCCTAGGCTCTTTTCCAGCTGGTAACGACTCAAAGTACTGCAATACTGGGTCACCACAGATCACACTTCCTTGCGGAAGGTCCCCGTCCCCGGAGGTAACTAACTCTGGGTAGGTGTCAAAGTATAGCACTGAGACAGTCGCTCCTGACTCGTCAACCGTCACACAAGACGTTTCTTCTTCCCGCACATTATCTTCTAGTCCTTCATCTTCGTCCGCGGAGCTCTCCTCAGATTCTTCAGAGACTCGTTGAACCATAAAATTCTGGACCCTAGCTGGAATAATCTCGCCTGAAGTTGTTTTCAAGAACCGACTCCTATTTTTCCTCTTGCTACCGCCTTCTAGTGTACGACGAAGGTTGTCATTACTATCCAAGAGAGCTCCCAACTTCACCGGAATTACAGTATCACGAATGCTCTTGACAATTTCTGCCGTAGCTGCATCTTTACGCTGCGTGTCCCGCGGCGCTCGAGGCTTTCGCTCAACTGGTCCTGGCTTAACAGGTTGCTCATCATTGGGTTTCCTGGGTAGTGCAGGTCGAGGCGCGGGGTCAGATAGAGGCTTAACATCTTTGAAGGGAAGTTCCTTCTCTGTCGCCTTTTTCTTATCCGCTGGCTCGTCCTCGGAGTCGCTGACCTCTTCCACAGTAACTCTAGGTCTCCGCGGGGGATTCCTTCTCTCCATTACAACTTCAACTCGATTCTCGATCTCAGGCTTCTTGGACTTCTTTCCACTCGAACGCTCTTCTGACTGTTTTTTTGTATTTTTATCATTTTCTTCACGGTCTTTCGTCTTTGGTTCCTCAGGAGCCTTCCGTGATCGGGTCTCCCTCACCGGGTAAAATCCCGTCCTCCTTGAAGAATTAGTTGCCTAAGTTCCCCAAGGTTGTTTTCGAGCCTAGCAATCTGTTCATCCTGCGCGGACTTTCCCGTGTTTCCAGGAGACTCCCGCGGAGTTGAACTTTGCTCTGCGTCTGCCGCGGTAGAACCAGCCGACGTAAAGAAAACAGCAAAATGATCCTCATGCAGGAAGCTATTATTTCGGTGACTGTAATAGTCGCGCGCTTTGGTCATCGGACTTTTATTGCGTGGTTCAATAGGAATATTTTTCCCATCGAAGGTCTGAAGTTTTCCATCCTTGGAGAGGGAAAGAATTCCACCCGCTAGGTCCGTCGCACGCTCCTTGCAGTTGCCAATATAATGATATAGCTCCCAACAGTAATAACACTCATCCCTTCTAGGACGCTTGTCACCAGTGTTATGACTTCTATAATCAGATCTGTCGCCAGACCTCCCCGGATTGTTGGACGTGCCTTTTTCCAAAGCCTCATGCATTTTGGACATAATCTGTTTCTGGTCCGCGGTGAACTTATCCAGATGTCCAGCAAGTGCTTGTTCGACATTGTCCTTCACATCCTTGGAGATGCGCTCTTGACTCGCCTGAGTCTCTTTCTCCAGTCTATCAAGACGAGCTTTCAACTTCTCGCCTTCATCCTCTTCTGCGCCATACAACACTGTCGCTTTCCGTCTTCCGTCGGATGTGTCTCCAAAGAATATTGAGTCGTTGTTCTTCATAAGAGTCGTCAAAATATCCTCAAAGTCCGTCCACTCGTACAAATCATCCTGGTGCGTTTGTGGTGCTTTAAACACCTTGCCTGGATTTGCAGTCTCAAACTCCTTTTTGGCACGCTGGTAGGAGCCCAACTCCGTCGGAGACTTGGTTATGATAATTGAACGGAGATCATCTCTGAACGTAGGGTGAATACCCTCAAGAAAATCTCTCGCCAACTCTCTCTGAGATAACCATTCCCTATCTTGGTTCATGGTTCCTGCGCGTCCGCGGAACTCGCGAATAAAAGTCGACAACTTATTTTCTTCGCCAAGTCTCACAGGACGATTCCTCCAGCCTTTAAGCCAGGAGGCCCATCCCGCGCGGGAGCCTTTCTCAACTGCTCGTACTTCTGGATACGAATTAATCACATCCGTCTTCCAATCTTCATAAGTTCCAGTTTTATAGGACGACAACGCAGTCCACTCTTTCTGGATCTTACTGTTCGCATAGTGTTGCGCTAGCCACTTTTTGGCTGTATCACTAATGTTCCCCTGCTTTTCAAACAGATCCTCAATCCCTGACAAGTACTTGGGCAAATCCCCGGAGTCATCTTCAAACTTCAGGTTATGTCTCCCAAACAAGTCAGGAATCTTGGTCTTATCTAGTTCGACATGCTGGGCCATAGTGTTTTGTTGTAGGGGGTTTTGATTGGCTACTGAGTTCGAAATAGCCTCAAGGTTCTGATCCAAATGATCAGACTGCTCGCCGTCCGAAGGGATAGCCTGTCCTTGGAAAGGAAACGCTTCTGTCAAGTCTAATTCCTCCGCGGAACTCGCTCTTCTTCTTCTGCGAACAGGAGATGAACTATACGACCGTCCGGTACTGGAGTTTTTGGTCGTACGGGTTTTCTGCCAGACGCCGAGGATCCCCAATTTACTGTCTCTGGTATAAGACTGCTCCTTGAAGTCGACGCTTGAGCGGGTTCTTGTATTGCAACCCTGGCTTGCTCTAGCAAACTCCTTGAACCTGCTCCGGTATTTAATGGAGACGGGCTACGCTGGTGTTTGCTCTTCCCCGAACTCTTTCGTTTTCGAGGGGCGGAAATGTTGACTGGTTCAACTTTTCCCGTAAAGTCCTTCTTCTAGACTCTCCCAACTATAGCAACTTGTTTTGCTTCAACAACCAAGAGACAAATGGACCCCTCGCGGTGGGCTCCAGATGAAACGCTGCACTTGAATATATCGATATGAGATGCAAAGTGCGCAATGGACTAATCCACTACAAAACACACAAACAACTCAACCAACACACACAACACTCCAACACTTATATATGTCTCAACAAGATACACCAAGTGCTTCCTATTGAGTTCGTGGGTCCAATCCGAAATCCAGATGTAGTTCAACTTTGTCTACTGGTCTGAACTGACGCAAAACAAGTTCTTTACTGACTATAGTTTAGAGGAAATCCGTCCGCGGACTTTCCAATGAACAAGGTATATCGGTTTTTAGGATACAAGACTGGGAGGAACTCCGACAGTCAGGGCGAATTGAATATATTAGACACCAGCCAATTGCTAGAAATGCCTCGTACACACGCTTCTTACAGTGCCACTGCGACTGTAGACCTGAACTTCCAAGCTCTCAGGTACGTTTGACACTCCTTTATATAGCACAAGCTCCAAGGCACTAATCGTATCCCGTCAGGTTACGTGCAGGCAAGTCTGAACACGATGCGTCCGCGGATAGATCGTCTACTCTCTTCAACTTGGGGAGGATACTAGTTCACTCTTAAGCACACTTTCACTTCAACTGATTCTGAGTAGTCCGCGGGTTAAGTGGACCAGTCAAACACAACGCTGGTAAATGGGGGCGAGCAATGCTCAAACGGGCCAAGTCCTTGGAAGGTTACTGGGTTGGCTATGCCACGACAAAACTCCCAGTCCAAAGTTTCCGCGGGTGAACGCTTCTAGAAACTTAAGTCTTAATTCACACTTGTCTGAACTTCAACAATTCGTTCCTAATGAAGACAAAAACTAGCAAGCAGATAACTCCAATTTAAATGCCTCTACGTCCCTGCCTGAGTACACCAACGCCGTCAATGACCTGCGCGCGATGAACTAGACAAACGACGAGAAATACATGGTCTTTTATACTAATGCCAAGAAAATACATGATGTAAACAAATCTGAGTCAAGATACAGAAACAATTGAGTTGGGATTGGGTATACGTAGGTCTAGCAGCCGTCTGCCGCTCTGAATCGTCACGATCCGTCCATGAAAAGTCATCTATTCTGACCATCTCACGGTGAATCACTATCTTGGTCATCCGCGATGTGTATCACTGTTCCGCTCCGACGTGTCTCCCCGGCATCCATGTAGATCCTCTAAATCATATGGTTGCTCCACTCCGTCTAGACCTTTCTAGATCTCTAGTTCTGTTTCCAGACCATCAGATCACCGTCCAAGACATTCCTATGCTTCAGTGTCAAACTATCTCATCAGCGGCATACAGGAAAGTGCTTCCGTGATGTACATGCCGAGTCCGCGGAGTATTCTCCGTGACATGATGGATGTCCGCAATCACTGTTCCAGATCTGAGGCACCACCCTGCCGTTGATCCAACGTCCGGCACCCTTATGTTCAAGGTACATTGGTGCGGCAACTTGTCCGTAAGTCTTCGGCAGGTCCGCGGCGTCTATGTATCTCATAGACCTTTCGTTTGGATACTCCGCGGGCCTTCCTCCGACATTCCGTCTTGCTTTACTACAAGTCCAGACTGCACTTCAACTCAGTCTTCATCTGTTACTCTTGCAATACCCAAACCTTGGGTTACTCCGTGTGCCGCGGCCTCTATGATTATCTCCAGTAACGTTACGACCAGCAGCTCGGAGCTCACTCTGATCCTCCTTCAAGTCACCATGAACAGGAGTACTGACTTCCTATTGATAGTCGAGTAAAGCCCTTAGTGCCATGCAGCTAATATGGGTATTTGTGCCACAAGTCACTACAAAAGCTAGATAAATACGCGCAAAATTGACCACGCGTATCATCGCGAAGAGTTGGGGCATGATGTCGCCGCCATGCGCTTGTAGACAACCATTTTACTGTCTCCAACCGTGTTCTGGTGACCCAAAGTCAGTCGAGAATGGAAAAGATTACACCAGGACCATACCTCATCGCTGCTGTCTTTACCAAAGAGAACAAGGCGGTTTTCCTTCACCTCCATTCGCCCAATTAAGGCCCAGATGAGCGCAGCTTCGTCGGCTTTCAGTTGATCTTTGGGAGGGGTGGCTCGGCATTTTTCTTGCCCTTCTTTGCTGCGGCTTTCTTTGGGACGCTCTTCGGTGCCTTTTTTGACTGTGTATGCTTCCGGGGGGACCGACGAGGACCCCTAGAGCCCATAGTAATTGAGAGGTATAGTAATGAGTGTGTAATTTAGTTTGTTGCCAGTAGAATACGCGTCGAGAGGAAGAGAGAAATTTTTCGAGAGACTTCCCGAAAAGGCAGCGGTGACGGAGCGGTGACCAAACGTCACGCTGTGCCGTTTGCCGCCAGCGGCCGTGATTGACGTGTGATGCGGGCTCAGCCGCAGAAGCGCAAAAGCGTCAAAAGCGCCAAAAGCGCAAAAGCGTAGTTCTACTTTGAATGCCCCTTATGTATCATCGTGATCTATGTAGTAATGTACACGCCTCGCGCTTCAGGCACCAAGTTGAAGAGGACTCATAAAGTCGCGAGATCACGAGGTGCGCCTTTCTTTCTTCCCGGCTTCACTTCCAGCCCAGGGACCGACGTTTTGATGACAAATCGACCTTGAAGGTGGGGTTAATCGGGTCAGTTAAACTGAGCTTCAAGCTCCCGGCAACGGCGTCGAGCTTACGTCTTAAGCCTTACCTCCGAGGGCTTATGCCAATTTAGGACCGCGTCGATGTCTGTCGACGTTGGCGGCGGTGGGCGGGTTGTTTGGTCGTATTATGATCAGATCAGACCCTCCGTCGCTGCTCCCTCCTCGCTCCACTCTCGCTACCCTGTCTATCCCTTGCCTCTTCAGTGCTTGGGTGTATATTGGCTGTCTCGGGCTATCTATATGGCGCTTTCTTGGGTCTTTGGAAGGAGATAGCGGTGTTGGGAGTGGTAACATTTGGCCACCGACGGTGCGCTTATCCACCTCCGCGTTGGATGACGGTGCATTCAATTGACCTAAATATTCTACAGCTAGCTTCTGTTTGTGCACCAAACCCACATGCGACGGCTTGGATCGCGATCATCACCCTAGCACCCGCTGCCGTCGATTTACCACCCCAGCGTACCTTGCGCTCCCTTCGCGCTCCCGCTCGCCCTACTCACCTGAATCTATACTAGCACCCTCGGATACGTTGCCCCCTTCCGCTGCATGAATATAACGGCTCCAGCTCGCTTCTGTACCTCGTGCCGCTACTTCCACTCCCGCCGCCGTCGGTTCCCCGTACCCCGTCCAATCCTCGGCCCACAAAAGGCCGAACGCAGCACCATCACCTTTGGGAATGGCACACAGATACGCTGTGCCGTTCTCGCGACCTTTGCGTTGTTGGTTACCTCGCACTCCCAGTTCCGATCCCCTCGCCCTCGATTTCGTCTATGACACCCTCCTCGCGTTCTACAAAGACACGGCAGCCTCAAACCCACCTTCCAGCATTTACAAACCTTGCTCCTACGCTGTCTTTACGGCCTCCCCCGCCTCCTCGAGTCGCACCGCCGTCGTTGCCCTCCGTCGCCGGCGCTTCAGAACCTGCCCCCTTGCACCGTCTAAGCACTGCCAAGTAACGCTGCTACCTTCACACACTCCCTACCCTTGCCTGCTGGTCCATTTGCGACCGTTGCGTGCCTCCCCACCTCGAAGCGCGAGTTTCGCCCCGCTGCCGTCAATTCTGCGCACTCCGTCTCCTTCTCCGCGCTGCAAACATACAAACCAGTTCCACCACCTTTCTATGTGCTGCCCCTCTACCCTCAGTGCCTTTGGCCGCCGCCGCGCGCTTCCTGGGCTCGCACTACGGATTCCACCCGCCCTCAGTGATTTCACTATCCCACTCCTTGCTCGCGACGACCATATTCATCATCAATCCCTTCCGGTTCACCATGCCCTCGACCCCCATGTTCTTGTCAACTCTGCGCATTCTATTGGCATGGAACTGAGTCTGCGGCGCCGTGGTCGGCGCTATCGTTGTCCCCCGCGTGCTCCCTTCGCTTCCATCATTCCCCACCATCCTCTCTGCATGTTCCTCTTCGACACTATCATCATTGCTGTCGAAATTTGTGCTCAACGTCTTCGAATACGCACCGCCGTCGTTAAATCCACCACCGTCGTCGCCGTGATTCATCGTCGACTACCTTCCCGTGTAGTATGATGAGCATATAAATTAATTTATTGTCGTTCTTGTGGCATATTGCATCGAAGGAAATTGAGTCGAGCTTTGTTCTACCATGGTAAAGTCGAGCTTCCGTCGTTTAGACCTTGTTTATCGTCACTTCAATTGCTTATTGCAAAGAAAGAAATAGGTTAACTGTTGTGCTAGATAGTAACTTTATGTTGCAAGGTCATCGCACGCAGTTGTGTAAGGTTTGCGGCAGATAACCATGTTTTAGGTGGTCTTCAGCGCAACTTAGTATTAAGCACCTAGTTTACATTAAGATCTAGAGTGAACTCCAGGGCATTTTGTGCACCCGAGCTATAAAACGGGAATCATACCTATATTTTTGAATATAAAGTTTCGGGGATGTCGCTGGAACAAATTCCGATGATTTTGGCAGGATTTCCTTGAGAAAGGAGAGGACGGTAAGCAAAATGGGAGACGACGAGATTTATTCGTCTCACCATTGGCTGGCTTTAAAGCGGCATTTTACGTCTGTGGCTGTCGGCGCGACAATGCCGTGGGTGTTAGGGCGGCTTGAACGCGGCGGGACGTCGGGTCGGCCATGCCATGCCGTCACAACCCCGCCCTTCTTGGTCAACTCTCGGAGGCGCTCTCGACCTCCTTCTGTTCACTCAAACTCATATTAGTTATACTGACCACCATTGGCGTCCCCGCGTCCGACCCGGTTGCCTTCACATCCACCACCGCCGTCGCCGACACTTCTGAACCGCTCTTTCTTCAAGTGTTTGCACAATTCACTACCTCAGGCTATTGAACACGGTCATCTGCTGTTTCACTCATGAAGGTAAGCTTTCGCGGTTAATTTCTCATAGGTAAGTGGCTTGTTTCTGCGCAAAAGTTCGACTTATTCAATCTCTGGTGTCTAATTACAACAGCATTCTCTGTCCATGCACATCAATCTCTTGTTTCTTTCCAACTACAGCACCTGAGTAAAGTATGTATCACCACAACATCCCAAAAACATCACTCAGCAAGGTAGTGCCAATGCATTCTGGCCTTACTCTCACCGCCGTCATGCTCAGTGATACAGACGCCGCCTCTTACCCTGCTCCCGTTATGTCCAACGGCATCACGACTCGTCACCCCCGATGCCGCCGTCATCACTTTCAACACCGCCATCACTTCCACCACCGCCGTCGTCGCTTCCACCACCGCCGTCGTCGTTTCCACCGCCATCGTCGTCGCTTCCACCGCCGTCGTCGTCGCATCCACTGCCGCCGCCGCTTTCAACCCCATTGTTGGAACCCCATAATGCCCAGAACAGGATTGCTTCAAACCCTCGTCAACACTTGGAGCGCCGCTTCCATTAGTGACGACGGCGGTGGTGCTGATGATGGCAATGGGGAAGACTCAACGGGTACCAGGTGAACGAAAGATATCTGGCTTCAACGGAGTATAGCACAGGGACCGCTTGAGAAGAGGCCGGAGCTGAAGCTGCATGCTAGCAACGGCGGCGGGAATAGGTGGATGGACGAGGTGGAGAGTGTATTTATGAAGCAAGGATTTGATTGAGTTCACAGAGGTGAAATTGAAGGCCCTTCTGCGGGATGCCGAATGGTTTTTCGCTATAATGTCAACGGAGGCGACGGCGACGGCGGACGACGACGGCCGACGGCGCAAGATCACCTAGTGCACCATTTCAAGCATATTGTTGGGGCCTTCGAAGACCGATGAGATTGGAGGCTTTGGAAGGAGGCGGAAAGTTCGACGACGGCCGCCGTCGACGGCGGCGCAGAATGTCGCCGCATTATCGCGGTAACGAAGCAAAAGCGGTACTACATGCACTTGGAAGGATGGTGGGTGATTGCAAGGCCGTAGATGAGCGATTTGAGAGGAATCCAAGGAGGAATGTAAATTTGCCAGCACAGTGGAGGCGACGTCGGCGCTGTGACAGACTGATCGCGCAGATCAATTGGACAAACAAGAATGGGCCGGAAACGGCACGTACCGTCGCCCATCAAACTTTGGTTTAAACACCGAACACCGACGCCATTGGATCGACCCAACGACGATACCGACGTCGACGCCCACCCGCCACCAACCCGCCTTAACAACAGCGCTCCCAATTAGGCTAAATGCACTGAGGACGTAAATATTAGGTGATTCCGACGTCGGTGGCCTGAGCTTGAGGCAGGGTTTTAGGTACCCTCAGAACCCGACCTTCAAGGTCGATTTGTCAGCAAAACGTTGGTCCCCCAGGTGTTCACTTCCCCACCACCAACGACTGTCATGCCAAATCCATCCTTCCTCCCGTCCATACTTTTCCTCATCCTCGGTCTACTTAGCTCGATCTGTGATGCCCAAGTGAGTTTCGAATTGCTCTTTCTTTCAAAGCAGAGAAAACAGGGCTAATACCTCAATGAATTTGATTCAAGTCCACGTCCAGCCCCTCCTCCTCCTCCTCCCCCGAAGCGTCGATATCCGGCGACAAACACAAACTCACCCACACCGGCCGCATCGTCGTCGGCGTCACCGTCCCGTCGGCGTCATCCTCATCGTGATCGCCAGCTACTTCTGCTGCTGCCCACGCCGCGTGCCGAGCTGCGAACAAGAAACGCTCTAGATCTATGGCCGTGAACCAGAACCAGAATCGGAGTGGAGATGGAAGTGAATGGCAGGAAGGAGAGAGCGCCCAGGATGTGCGTTCGTCGACGGATAAGAATAAACTGAAGACTTACGGTGGTGGTGGTGGTGGGGGGAGCGACGCACGGTCGATAACGACGGAGGCGCCTCCGCGATACGAAGACGTTTGATGAGAGGTTGGGTATGGACGACCAGTTGATTTTGCGACAATGGATACGAGTTGGACTTGTTGAGTACATCCGGGTTCTCGTCTTATATAGTTGATTTGGACTCTGGACCACTGATCTAGTCTCCATGTACTTCACATGAATTTCGAAGAGTTATGAGGAAGAGCTCGAATCACCGCAAAGAGAATTCAGGTCGCCGACCGATTTATGGGCAAAGCCAAGTGACTGGCTCTCTCGACTTCGAGTAACCCCTCGATTCCAAATGTACCCGTCTCAGAAGTGTGCTAGAGACGCCGCCGCCAGGAGATTAAGAGCGCTTGATCATAAGGGACAATTCAGAAGAAGCTACGCACCGGGAAAGCTAATGAACGGTAGCTGCATTCTCTTACTAGTACTTCCCCCAAATTTCCCTCCCAGACTCCCAGTTGTTGGTGCCCGCAATTTGGCTAGATCCGATATGCTTGACGTTTAAATTACTCTGGTATGCATACAGTTTCGGTAGAATCTCTAGCCGACGACTCGCAGCCCGCTGCTGGACTACTTGCGCTAATTCGGATATCAATTTCTAGTTGTTCAGTTCAACCTCTCAAGAACCAGTCCTTCTCAACCTTCGTACAGAAAACTTATTACAAGGTATTGTTTAGACGGACCACCGGAAACGGAGACTCACCGCCATCCCCAATTGACTCCATCCAATCCTAGATCGTAACAATAAGTACGTGCCATAATGGAATTCAATATCACCTGCAAGGTACCCGCTGAATATCATACCAATTCGCTCACTTACTTACGACACTTGCAGGTCTTGGCGACCGAATCAATTCATCTTAACACAAGCGTTGGATCCTGCACCGTCGGGGACGCGGCGTACTTTCATCTTGAAACATTCCGAAGAATGTACGTACGGTACGGTACGGGCTTAGATTCTTGTTTGCTGGCAATTATGGTCCTAAATGAACGCCGTTTCTCTTGGCGATGGTATAAGAATGCAGAAAGGAATGAAGGAAGGACAGGTTCTCCACCGACAGCGCGACAATGGTCAAATTGCTCTCCCTCCCTTCTCTCGTTCTCGCTTCGTTTGCGATCGGGGCCGTTCTTGCTAGTGAGTTTGCATACCATTCACCTTTGACTAGAGACTAATTGCGTTTTAATCATCAGCGCCTCTCGACGCCGCCGCGCGCGATGACAAATGTGTCGTTTGCACCGAAGTCGTGCTCAGTGCGACTGCGCTGAGGGACAGGAATGTATCATCGTCGAACAGTACGGCCAATTCCTCCATCTACTTCTACTCGTCATTCCAGGCCGACTCATTTGCCTCTCGTAGAACCTGCGAAACCTGCGCGCACGCAATTTGCACTGTCAACCCCGCGCCCAAATTGACTCCCTCCGCCGCTGAAGAATGCGTCATCTGCACGCAGCAAATCCCGGTTTGCCACTGCGAGGAGGGGCAAGAGTGTCTTATCATCGGGCAGTAAGTATTTAACTTGTTGTGCTATCACTTAGATGTGCTCACGAGCTCAATACGATGATAGAACCTGTACGACGTGTGCTCACGCCATTTGTGTCGTGCCGAGTTTGTAGTGGATATTAATTATAATTACCACAGCAATGGTACTATAATGTCTCGATTTTTTGTTGCAAGATCTGGTGCAACTGCTGTTGAGATTACTGATCGTCAAGCCGGTCACTGGCTTGAAGTTCTATTCAGATTCGCCGTCCGCAATGTCCACTGAGATTGAACATGAACCGAGCCGGCAATCACCACGGCAACCGTGACGTGTTACAATGTGACATTCCTTCCTAGTCCTCTCCCTTCATGAACACGACTAGCGAGCCTCTTTGCGGGCTGCAAACTCACTCAGAGTTGCTATAGAACTCTCAACCTCTTCGGCTTGACACTATATCTCGCCTTTCAACGGTGGCTGTATGTGTTTTATCGCTCATTCAAGCTTGAGGATTTGGGCGACCAAACGACCGTCGATAAGCCCCATTATTCTCCGCTGTATACGGCGTTTTTCCGAGGGAAGCTAGTGTGTCGCTCGTCGGAGGACCGATAAATGATGCCGAGCACCTTCGGCACGGTCGTCGGCACATTCCGGGCACACCCAGGCTCCTCCGTTTCTTCGTCTCCGCCACGTCAACACGAAGAAGAAGAAAAAAAGTGGTCGCGAATTGAGTGCGATGTTGAATGACTGCCCTTCTGTCATAGATCTCACGGGGGACGACGATGAACTCCCCCTCATTCTCCCCGCGTTCTTCCTCCGGTCATGCAAGCCAGCCCCAACGGCTTCGCGGAAGAGGACAGGGTAATTCCGCCGAGTGAAGGGATTTTGAGGGAAGGCAATCGGTGAGTATACTTTATTCGTGCTCGCGTCGAATTATCCATCATCGAATCATGGGATCTGCCTTCGCAAGGAAAGCCTATGCCGCCGTCGTGAGTTATGACTCGGAATCTCCTTCTCTCAGCCTTCTTTCCTTTACTTCAAAGGTCATATCCGCCCTTTGCTCTATCCCGCAAGTCCGGCAGCATTGCACCAAGACTCCAGATCTCCGACCCGCCTGCAAACAACACTGAGGGTACGTAGAATTCGCTCCTCTCAGCATTTCTTGTTCAAATCTGAATAGACCGGAAACCTCTACCATCTCATGCAAACGTTCACCGCCCTCTCGCTCGGACGAATGATAGTCCATCTTGATCATCTAGATCTCCTTCTGAAAACCTGGGAGACTTCGCCGCAGTCGGGTTCCCTGAAGTGTGCGTCTCTCCTCTGTACATTATCTCTCAGTGTGTGAATGCTCCACGCGCTCGCCAGGTTTCCACGACATAATTGTTGATCTCGTACAAACGGCTGTAGACGAACAACGAGTGGACACGGAGTGAGCTGTTCTCACCTTTGCTTTGATGAATGACTGTATGCATATCTACGACGAGTTACAGCTCGCCCACGACCCTATTCGATTTCGCCCACACCAAATACCGCATCCCGCCCTCTGGCCCGCCGACGTCGCTTCATTCGCCGAGTTTGAGTCATACAGTGTCGATTGAGGTCGATCCCTCATCAACCGAATCCAATCTCACATCCGACTTCACCTCTACTTCGTCCAGCTGGAACGCCAGCCCAATCTCCTCTCCCAAATTATCGAATCATGGAAATCAGAACAATGACCTTTTCACTCATCTATCTCGCACTCTCAACACCTACCACGTCGATGGTTCTTCCGAGCACCAGCTCATCACGCAGCCTTCCGAAGTCATCACCTTCGAGATCAATTTCTCCTCCCCCTCCTCCCATCAGCATAATAACAACAACGCTGACAATGTGTCTCTTGCTAGGGCTGGCGCTTCGAATAACAATTCCGATACAACAACGACGTCGATGCTCGAGTTACCCTCCGAGCCGTTCACATTCCCCACAACCATCCACCTCGACCGATTCCTCGAAAGAAATCTCGACCTCGCAAACGAGACGCGGGAGGATGCGAGGCGAATTGCGCGGGAGTTGGGGCGGAAGGTCGCGAGGAGGAATGAGGTTGGTGGGGATGTGACCTTCGGTGAGGAAAGTCCCCTGGACGCCGTCCGCTCGGCAATCTACTACTACGAAAATGTCGTGAAATGCGACTCGCTGGAGCGGCTAGCGGTGTCGCAGAGTGCGGCGACGAAGTTGAAGTGTATTTTGAAGAGATTGGAGGAGGAGGTTCGTGGTGCGTCTGTCTTTCTCTATGGATTTATTTCCAAATTCAAGACGGCATGTGATGATTGAAAATTAGAATTGGACAAGCAGATTACGGCGCTGCAAAGCGAGATGGATGGATTATGGGAGGAGGATACAGAATTGATGTTGCATCCCGTGCGTACTTGTCGTAATTGCTTCCTTCCTTCCTTCCTTGCCATATACCATCCCATCCACTCCGAATCGACTTTTTCGTTTCTTTTCTTTTTCGTGCTCATTCGCCCCGTTTGCTGATACCTCAATATCCGGAAGTACGATTTGCGCACTGTTCTCGTGCACACCGGTCGAAAACAGATATACTCCTACGTGCGGGATGCGAAGGGAGTTTGGTGGAAGTGGCTTGATGATAGTGTAATTGAGGTAGGTTACAGCTTTCTCACTTTTTCCCTATTGCGTTCCGTTTTTAATCATCGTCATTCTTACTGCTCTATTGCGAATACATACAGGTCCCCGAAGAAACCGTCCTCTCCGATCCGCTGGGCCGTACATGCTCATGTACAGTCGCAGGCAGACCGAGAGCGAGATGGACGAGTTCATGACATGGCCGGCTGGGTTCCAGAGGGTAGCTGTGTCTGACAAGGACAGCAGCGCCTCTGCGATACGCGATGCAAAGTAAGGCCAGAAAGCGCCGACAGCGCATCAACTCTGACGATGACTCTGCCTCACCCAAAACGGCAACCAGAGTGACTCTGCTAACGATGTCAGCGACAACCGAGTCAGCGAACTTGAAGAAGAAGAAGAGAAGAAAACACGAACTGCCTGTCCCGGTACCGACAATGGCCGTCCCCTCTATTGACCCAGTCGCGCCCCTCCTCGACATCATCGCAACCCTGGACATCCCAAACCCAATTTCCCACTGGTCTTCCTTCCTCAAAAAAGCCACTCCCCTCCTCGCGCTCGTCGGCGTCGATCTCAACTCCGATCTTGTTTCCTTCGCCACCGGTGTGGCGCAGAAAAAGCTTCCGCGGCGGCTGGAGTTGAAATTACCGCCGGCAACGACGCTTCAAAGCTGGACCAATAAAACCGTCACCGGCGCCAACATTCGGTATTAGCTGGCGATTTTCAACACCAGCACAGCGTCGATTGTTAAGAATTCACCGGGGGGCAAGGGACGGGACTATTGGACTGCGCCGTGGCATGTTTGGGCTGCGGTGATTCGGCCTCCGGTTCGAGGCGTTGTGGAGCGCGCCGTCTTCATCTGGGATGTTGATTTTGATGAGGGGATGGCTGGAAAGCGTCGTCGGGATGTTTTGATGGCACAGCGCAACTTCTATGTGCAGTTAGCGGGTAAGTCACCCCTTTATATTAACAAAGCATGGTGTGGGGCCAATGCCGGGGGTGGATGCGTTCGTCAAACCTGCGACTGGGTTGTCGAAGTTGCGAGATTTGGGTTTCGCGAAGATGAGTTTGTGTTGATCCCGAAGCCTTGATTCTGTAGTACGTTGTGCGTGTAATCTACTCCCCTTCGAAAATCGTCTACCTATGGCGTCTTCGCCGGCTGACTTCGGAAACCCAGCTACTTGTTCATCGATTCGTACTGGTTGAGTCTTTTCCACAACTGCAATAAATTTACCTTGTCGCGATACTCTACAGCTCAGCTGGCACATCCCGATGCTCATGGTATCGATTTCTTTTTCGGACTCCGGAATCGTGCAAATTTTTTTTTTTTTTTGGATATTCATTGCTCCAATTCCGCTGAGTCAATGCCGAGGGCGACAATCAGCTCTCCAGTTGCTCTCCGATATCGTGACGCGTTACCGTGTGACATTCCCCCCTTGTCCTCTCCCTCCATGCACAAGGCTAAGGAGACTCTTTTCACGGTGGAAACTCCCAGAGAAGCGTTCTAGAACTCGACAGCTCTTTAGCTTGCCACTATGTCCCCGCGTTTCACTGGTGGCTCTCTGCGTTCATGATGTTCGTGAGTCTCATCACAGCTTCAGATTGACACTGAGGACCAACGGCGGCGATAGCCCTCATTTTTTGGCTCTAACTGTTCATGGCACGGGTCAAGTTCTGTATCTATCTGGTGAATCAAGTATATATCCCTCGATTATCTCAACACTGAAATCATCGTACTTAGCCGCGATTGCGCCACGTAATTCGTATGCTTATTCTAGTTAACTCGTTGTAGGACTCCCCAGCAGATGTTCTTGAAACTTGTGTTGGACTAGCCACGGAAACATAACTACGATCGCGATCCACACGCCCTCCCTAAATAACCTACCCCAACTCCGACACACCTTGCCTTTCTTGGGCGTTGGCGACGCGCCAGATCTGCAACGCCTCAGGAAACAAATGGTTTGATTCCACTGAAATCATCGAACTGTTGTTCATCCAACTCAGCATTCCGCCTCTCCTGCGTAGGTTTTACGCATTGAGTCCCGCTCATCCGTCCAAGACATTCACATTTATTTAGGGAAGGCCCGTCCAAGCTTGACTGTAAGTAAAATGGCGGATTCAGACAGTCGATGTGGCGCAAGCTATACAGCCTATAGTTAACGCTGCTCATAAAATGGAAGCCTCTGCGCGCTGTCCTTCAACCCACCCCCACATCACGCCCGAACATGCCCCATCACCGAGTCCGTTTTTCATCGACTAACATCGTCCATCCGTTGCCCTCCGCCTATCCGGAGCCGCTCTTCTTCGCTCACCTCAGATTCCTCCGCTGAACAGGAGCCATCCGAAACTCTCTCTTCCACAAACATGCCGTTCCCCCTTTCTCAGTCCTTACGAACATCGACGATGGCACGTAAATAACGAAAAATCATCACCATCCTCGTCATGGTCGCCCCCGACGGCGGCATTGTTAACAACGACGATGCCGCCTCCACGGCCTCTATCAGGTGGCGTCAACGACCTAATTTCCCTTCCCGATTCCGGAGTCCCCTACCTCCTCTACGACCTCACCCTCCCCCCATCCACAATCTCAACAACGCTCCCCAAAATCCCCTCCTCGCGACTCCGCGAACCCGCCATATACCCACCCCGCCTCAGCATCACGCTCGTCCACCCGCACCTCCCCTGGTCATTCACCATCCTCGCTCGCCTGGTTCCACATACGCATACGTCTCGATCGCAGATGTATTCGCGTTCCTCTACGCCGCGCTGCGCATCAACGCGACCGCAAACGAGTTCGTGGGGTTGCCGACGGACGACCTGATGCGCGGGGTGGCGATGGCGTATAGACGGCGGTATGAGCGCTTGTGGCGGAAGGAGTCACTGGCATCTGCTGCGGCCGCACAACAGGAGCAGGCGGAGGGGTTGAAGAGGGTGGATTTTTTGTTGGGGGCTACCCGGTTCTTGGGTATTGCGCCGATTCCGGGGAGGGCGGATGTGTGGCAGCTACAGACGACGTAGGTTGGTGAAGGAAGGTTGTGAGTCCGTGTGAGATAAAGCTCTTATGTTGTATAAATGATGAGCTTGTACAGAACGGGATCAACCACTTGTGGATGATTTGGACTGAGCCATTCAGTTTCGTCTCATTGAAGCAGGCTATATTGCATTCGATACTATACAATTGAATTGCAAGGCCAAGAAAAATACACGGAAGGTATCGCATCAAAGAATCGGAAATCGCAGGCGAGGTACTATGTATGAAAGGGTATCTACGTCCATAAGCGCGTTTTTTCGAGGTAAGAGACAAACAATGAAAGGAAAGCGACCAAAGAACTCAATGCGAGACTCTAATCCGTATCGGAATCGTCATTCTCGTAAAACCCATGCGCCACGAGCTCCTCCAAGAATGGCGACTTGACGCGTGCGGGCGCGGGCGCGAGGTCCTTCGCAGAGGTGTTGCCCAGAACGAAGGCGTACAAGAGGGAGTTGGTCCTGCACGCAAGCATTCAGCGCTCATCGTAAAAGCAGACGAAACAAAGAAAGAAAGAAGAAAACTCACTCTTCAATATGCGTCGCACAACCAAAATGCGGCGCCCCCTCAATCGTCGACAACTCCACATCGACCTTCGCCTGTCTCAGCAAATCAAAGAGCTCCTCCGCGGTGGCGCGCGGGTAGATGATATCTTGGGTACAGTTGACTAGGAGGGTGGGACAACGGAGGCGTGCGAGGTCCGGAGAGGATGTATTGGTCTTGGGTTTGGAAGAATTTGATGGTGACGGTGTGCATGGTGGAGAGGGATTTGGAAGACCAGTTTTGGAGGGCGGCGTCAGAGGCGAGGGAGCTTAGCCTGAATGGTCCAAATCGAAAAGGAAAAAGATGTGAGTGATAATTGAATGAAGGAAGGCGAGAAGATAAAGAACGCACGCTTTATTGAAGATCGTCTCCTGATTGTTATACGCCAGCTGAACAACACCAAGCATCGCGTCCGCAGTAGCGCATTCATCCACACTACTCCCATTTTGAAACGCCGATTCCCAGCAATCGTAGATCTCCTGCCGCCCCTCCAAGCTCTCCAAAGGCTAGACAGACACGAAGAAGCAATAGGGTGTTTCAAAGTTAGCAACTTGACTCCGATTTCACGTCCGATTTGAGTCCCAACTTGAGCTCCGATTTGAGAAGTCGGAGTCCAAGTTGGACGTCTTAACTTTGAAACACCTTGCGAAAATTTCTCTTCGAGTCGCAACTTTGTGAAGCGTCGGGACTCAGCGTAGGTACCAAATTAGGAAGTCAAAAACTCTTCCTCCTCTAACCGTCGTGTACTTGCCCCCAAACCACTCTCTTTGCTCTCCACCCCCCAAATCCGCCTCGAAAGCTTCTTGTACGATGCTCGATACCATCAACAACGGGCAGACAGCCAAATCCGCCTTGAAATATGATGGTCATCGGAGATATATGCGACTGCCCGTCCAGGCTCACCTTGTTCTACTATCCGACGACAAGGGGAAACCAGTCCACTGTTATTCGAAGGGGGGTGAAGGAAATTTGGAGGTAATCAAGGTACGTGTACTGCAGATTCCGTGTCGTAGACAAAACAAACCTGATCTCTTGTAAATTAGGTCGATTCCTTGGGTTTGAAGACTACCGCTGGGGCCAAAGGCGCTGGAGATGGATCTGACACAACGATGGACGGGTTTGACGAGGACAGTGATATACCAGAGCTTGCGTAGTGTGTGTGATTTGTCATTCAAAAATCTTGACTCATGCCAACGACGTCTGAGCGGCAACTTTTATTGCAGACGGTCCTTCACCAGGCCGAGGCCGATTTCGACGACCATATGGTGGAAGAGCGGCTCAACGACGACGACAGCGAGCCTGAATTTCAGCGGATGGACGACAACTCCTCAGACTCAGACACGTCTGATATCTCGTCCACATCATCCGAGTCGAGCTCGAGTTCCAGCTCCTCAAGCTCTTCAGATTCCGACATTTCTATGTGCTCTGTTGCTGAGGAGGTATCTGACGACGATGAAGAGGACGTCTATGTGGCCAGACTTGCATTCAGCGGCGAGCTTCTTGGTCTTGTTAACGACATGCGCGGTCTTGAATCCCAACAAAGTTGCCAAAACCTCGCAGCTTCACCTAGTCTTGGTAGAGTTCAAAGAGGATGATCCCAAACGATTTCGACGGAACCTACGTGTTTCGCCGGCGACTTTCGATGCCCTTGTCTCGCGGATAGAAGATCACCCAATATTCTGTAACAACTCCCGGAATCCTCAGACCCCCCCTTACATCCAGCTTGCTGTGGCCTTGTATCGTTTTGGCCATGATGGTAATGCTGCATCGGTCGAGGGTGTAGCTCAGTGGGCGGGAATCAGTGCAGGATCTGTCGTCAAATACACGCGGCGCATCATCATCGCATTTTTAAGTATGCATGACAGCGTGATACGCTGGCCCACGGAAGCCGAGAAGGAAGAGGCCAAAGACTGGGTAGAGTCCGTGTCGTGTGAGGAATGGAGGGGAGGGTACTGCATGGTGGACGGGACACTCGTACCGCTTTTCGAGAAGCCTGGCCATCACGGGGAAGTGTACTTCGACCGCAAAAGTAACTACTCGCTAAATATACAGGTGCGTAGTCGTAATACTGTCAATACACCGTATCACTGACATGATCATACAGCTAATAACCCTCCCCAATCTACGTATCATCGACTACGTGATTGGCCACTGCGGCAGTGTGCACGATTCCACGGCATTTGCGGACTCCCGAACCCACAAGCAACATCGTCAATTGTTCGAGAGGGACCACGAGTGGCTCTGGGCTGACTCGGCATACGGAATAGACTGGTGGTGTGTCACCCCGTTCAAGAAACCCGCTTCTCTGCAGCCGAACAACAAAACCTTTAATTATCATCTCTCACGGGTAAGGTCTTTCTCCGAAAAGGGCAATTTTGAATTCACGTCCCTTGATTCGTAGGTTCGTGTCAAGTCAGAGCACGCAATGGGCTACCTCAAGGGGCGCTTTTGTTCTTTGCGGGGTCTTCGCCAGCAGATTGATGATAGTGTTGATCACGAGCGCGCCCTAGCTTGGGTCAAAGCTTGCTTGGTCATTCATACACTCATTGGATTTCTCGAGGAAGGTAGCGAAGACTGGGAATTTGTTGCTGAACTTGTACAAGAGG